>JARUHQ010000008.1:10857642-11457642 GCA_029955515.1 Chrysomela aeneicollis | reverse complement strand
TAGATGATTCATACACCGCCTCGATTCCATCGTGATATGACACGGTGTAACTTGGTGTTAATTTTATATAGTAGGTGTTTTTTACGCGTTAACGTCAATGATAGCACCATTGGGAATATTAAATTTCAATCATTTGGTGTTTCTTATGATTTTATATTTTAGAATCGTTCAACTTCATCACATCTGTGTCATTTTTCACTACTTAGATCGGAATTAACACCTAACCTAACCTAACCTAACCTAACCTAACACCTAATTGTGAAATGTATAATAAAAAGGACACCAAGTTTGATATTCAGGTTTAATATTCGTAGGAGTTGGCTCTGGAATCCATGCAATTGAAATCACACCAAAGTTTTTTTACTGTCATTTCCGGTCTAACCTTGGGTAAAAAAATAGTTCAATTCGTCTTGAAATGTACTATACTCACAAACCTATTTTCAAAAGGGTCATATAAAATTAAGATGGGTATCTAAAACATTTCCAGGTATGGTTCTTATCTTCATTCAATTGATGTGGTCATTCTATATCGTTCAAAAATCCTTACACAAGTAACTCGAATAGCAGTGAATTTAGGAATATTTTCTTCAAGAAGTTCGCCATAAAGAGTCCCATGTCAGGAACTTTCAGAATTCAAAAATGTATGATAATTTTTACGTGAAGTGTTCTAGTATACGACAAAAGATCGAGTAATACCATAATATTCTCATTTTCCACTAGCGTTTTGTTTCTATATTTTGATTTTTCATAATTCAACAACATTGGAAATGAGAAAGAATCCTCGATGAAAAATATTTTTGAATAGCCTCAAGTGAAAAATCCAGTGCCGATCAATGTATCGTATCATAACGCTCAACCCAGCGTTCCATTTTCCATTGTTGACATTATTTCATGCATATTATTCTCATACTGAAGCTATGGAGGTCCTCCAATAACATTCTGTTATTGATTTGACGTGCACGAGCAAATAGGAGAAGAGCAAACCAAAGTTATATATGCAAAATAAGCGGGTGAACTTTGGGATGAGAGATGAGTAAACGGCATGAACGTATTGCAAACGATGAAACATGGTTTGTGTCTTAATCTCATCAAACATTTACGTCGAGCGGTATGGAGATGGCATTCTATTCCGACGGGATCCCAAACCAGCGAAGCGAGCATAGTTAAGAAACCATCAGATTCATTCAGATATATGACATCATCAAATATTCATAATATGCTCGCGGATTGCGTCGAATTCGTATACAGATAAAAGCTTCTCGATTTTCAATTTGAATTTCAATGGAGTGTGTTTACACATTGATTCGACTATTATTCGTTTCCAAAATATCTAAGAATACCAAAATCGTGAGCAGATATTGAAAAAAAACATTCTGATGAGACATCACAGAATATAAGCAAAATACGCACAAGCTCGGACAAACGACATGCATCAACTTCACGGATATAGAATGGCCAAAAGACCACCACATACCACGAAGAGGTTCATCTTCAATGATCTTAGTCACCCCATTCACCACGGAGATGGTATCCACTCTTTGAGAACCATTCACACCAATGACTTGGAGAACTAGTAGACCCAGATTATGAGCGAAATATGAAAGGTCGTAGATCCAATAACTCAGAGAAGACGATGTCAGATTCCAGAGCAGAGGTGAGCAATGGTTATGGACATAACATGGACAAACAACCTAACCCGCGTCAGAAGATCATCAGCTCCAAAATCCGTCTGAGCTGAGCTGAACCCGTATAATACAGCAACGCATATTCTATCAAAGAAATCTTGCCAGATACAAAACATATTATGTTGTAATCACGGTTTGTTTCGAGATGGACAGTCTATTAGGGCCACTCCATGTGTTAACAAGTCAATTATTCTGAATAAGAAATTCCTAGAAGGAGACTTCATAGATACCAGTAGAAAAGAGTTGATTACTACCAATGTGAATTGACATATAGCAATAGAAGTACCAACCATAACCTTAAATGAGCCAATTTCATTAGGTCCCAAAGACCACATCTCATCTGAAGCATGTCTCGATTGAGATAGTTTGTTGAGAATGAAAAAGTAATATTTCAAGTATTGTATATAATTACTCTAACGAAACCTTTCTGTAGCATCACTAAAGCCATGACTAGGGCATCCATGCGTGAATAAAATGATACTGACAATAAACAACAATGATGAACCTAGGGATGAGGCAGGCGCAAGAGTTTGTGAAAAGGCAACTGACCAAGTTGATAGCAGATCGAGTGCTGAGCCACATCCTATTAAATAATGTCTTGCAATGTATTCGATAGCATCTGAGATTTAAATGGTAAATATCAACACTATTGCACTAAAATCCGGATCTCTCTGTGTTCGAGATTTTTCAATTTCCTAAATTCATTTTCCATCTAACACATTTTTGAGTTGTTACTGACCTAGCCTAGGAAATTCGTTTTAAGAAATATATAGCTACATTAACAATAGTCAAGATATTGATCATCATGTCCTTATTGGCATAACTTCAAGATTCATTCTACTGAAAGACGCTCATATCGTTTCCCGATTAGTTCTATAGTATACCTTAAGTCTATAAGGACAACCTGATAGAATTCTAGCCTTTTGATGGGAATAACTGATAAAAGACCAGAGCTTTGAAGCTTGCTCAGTTGGTAAAAATAAATCTTCCTTGACCTCTAACATTCTTTTTATCATGGCATCTAATAATCATTTTGGTTATCCATCATTGATAATAATATAGAATATAGAACCATTCAGATAAAGGTATATATTTTTCACCACCTTTGGATATGATAGGTATAATGCTCTTATTGATACTAGGTATAATATCACTTAAATAGTGAGTTGGTCTTGATAATTATGAAAATAAGACATGGTGGAGCTACCCTTCAGTTGTTTCAGCAGAAAAATCCCTGATTCGAAACAATTATGTGGGGTTCTCACTTGGTTCTCATGGTTCTCATACAACAATAGAGGCGCTAACATCGAAATATATTTGAATTTGAATTATTCTTGATACATATTCGCATCATTAAACTCATTGGAAAATGGCTTCATGAAATTGTCAAAAACAATTGGATGTCCCTCAGAATAAAATATTTATACTTTTGTATCGACACCTGCAGTCACCTGCAAATTTGGTTGAAAACGATGCTAAACGAGATTTACCCACGTAATGTCACATTAGACACGTTTCATCAAAGTATGCGAAATCAAGAGATTTGGGACCAGGACCAGGATAGAAAGTAAATTCAACAGTCTGTCTTGATTTATGTTGGCATCGAAGGCATATATTGAATTTTTATGATCAGTTAGTAGGACCCGTCGAGTTGAGCTATCATCAAACCGAGAAGTCGTTCACAGAACATTCATCTTCCATGATAACCGAACCATTTGCATTTTACCTCGATGAGACAGATTTATCGGGCCAATCGCAATGCATATGATGACCGCATCCAGAGGACGGGGTTATTGGAACACGATGCTCGTCGAAGACCGTAGTTTATGAGGACATGCCTATACCGTGTCCAGATGGCTCGATCACTCACCCATCTAATGTAGGGTTCACTATAAATGCGTATTTATGCAAATCCACCCCGTCAATACATCCACCTTTTGCGTCATTTGTCTTCCTGGGTTTAACGTCAAGTTGGCTCTTTGACAGACATAATTCAACAGTATACGCTGATGGGCCGGGATCTAGTGTAATCATCATAACAAACTATAGACCCATAAATGCATAAAAAATAAATTGCCACAAGTCTTCAGTACTCTAAAGTCCGTGTCCCACGGTCAAACTACAGATCTGTGATGTCATCAATGACGTCACGTCAAACAGCAGCTGAAATTTAGATCTTGTTCTAAATATTTGACATGTTGGATGAAACAATTGGGTTTTAGGTTGTTTGTTTTCGGCTGGTTTTCATTTTTCATCATTTATAATCATTTTTACTACCAATCTGGAATTAAATAATGAAAACCTAAAACATCCTTCATCCATCCTTAGGTAGTTTCTGAAACTATTGGTGGGATCTTTCAATCTGACCATCAAAAATCATAGGTAGGACTCTCCTACCAATATTTCTTCTTTGAAGCCATTGTCTTGTCCACATCTCCCTCTTTTTATATCACTCTCTAAGTAACAGATAGAGCACAAAATGCCATATAATAAATTTCAATTCAATTTTTCCTAGTAATTTTTACCATCATAAAATCCTAGGTAACCAATATTTTTGTTCAAAAGTCTTCAAATCGTGTGATCAGGATTTCTTGACACTTCAAACCATTTGAGTCAAACAGGCGAGAATGGCGTCACATCAAACAAATTTGATCAAATTGTTGGACCGTGAGACACGAACTTTAGAGGAACAACATGGGTTCATAAATAAAAAATCTACCACAACAAACCTTTGTGTTTTTAGCGAGTATGACTCCAAAGAAATATCCAACTGTCAAATGGATACCATTTACACGGACCTAGCAAAAGCTTTCGAAGGTAAATCACAATGTTTTGCTGCCTAAATTAACATCATTTTCATTCAATGAAAAATTAATTATAAAATCGTGTCTGACAAATAGTATCAACTTTGTTAAATTTAATAACTGTCAGTCTGAGAGTTTTTTTAGTAGCTCGGGTGTGCCCCAAGGTTCCATATTGGGGCCGTTGCTTTTTGTCATGTTCATTAATGACATTAATGACTATCTTGAAGGTGCAACATGTCTTCTTTATGCAGATGACTTGAAGGTATTCCTCAAAATAACATCATTCGAGGTCACAAAAAAGTTTCAAGACATTTGATGCATATCTGTATATAGGTAATGACCTATAAATTAATGTATCGAAATGTAGAATAATATCATACACATACAAACATAGGAAACTATACAAACATTGAAACTATACCACCAATGAAGTTGAGCTGGAAGATCTAGATATAATCAAGGACCTGAGTATTTTTTAACTAAGACATTTTCGTTCAATGAACATATTAGTAGAATAAGTTTTGAGTGCTACAGAAAACTTGGCTTCATCCTAAGATCAAGCCTTGATTTTGAATATCGAAAATCTATGGTACTATTCAACTCCTATGTTAGATCTAAGTTGGAGTATTGCTGTATTATTTGGAACCCCGAAACCATTAAATATTCTGATATGCTCGAAAAAAATCAAAAAAGATCCATGAATTTAAAAAAATAAGGAATATACCCAATGCATACCTATATCATATGTAAACCAACGGAGAGATTTTGAAATCATGACTTTCAGCCAACGACGTCAAAGGATCCAGATTATTTTTGTCTTCGATATCCTGCACAATTTGATCAATATACCTGATGTATTAATGAACATTCATTTCAAGACCTCACTACTTTCCCATCAGTGATACATCCAGGGTAGATAGTATATTTGTGTATGTATTTTTTAATATTTCAATATTGTTTTCCTATGTTTATACCTGTAGGATTAATGTTATACATAGTTTCTGTATGTTTCTGTTGTGGTTTATGTAATTATACTTGAAGAGCTTTTTTGAAGAAATTAGAAAATATTAATAACGTTGAGGAAATTTTGATATTTCTCCATTCTCAAAAACTAGTGCTTGATTCTGAATACTACAATTATTTATGTCTTATTGACGAATAAATAACTTTAGGCGATAACTCGGAATTGCGCCTTGTTTTCAATATTCTCGTCGCCACTATATTATACAGGAAAAATTTACTCAAGAGTAAAAGTTATGGTAGTGAATTGAATTATGGAATAAATGAAGTATTCACTTCACGAAGAAGATATCGTGATGAGTATGCCAGTTGAGATCAGAGACCGTAACAAAGTACAAACTCAAATAGTCGAATAATCTAACTTTTGTCTTGAACTAGGGAAAAAGAGAAGAGCAAGTTTTTGTTCTCGCCAGTGGATTTGTCTCAAAAGAATAAGAGATCGGGATTGATGCGAGATTTTTTCTTTCGTATTTCCGATAGTTACCCTATACAAACATTGAAATTTGCGAACCCTATACAGAGATAAGTTTTCATAAATCGAATTGTTTTGGTCTGGAGGATATGCCTGTAAATATGAAAATTGGGGATCAAGGTTGGTACTTGATTAATATAATTATGTTCTCTGTTAAACGGATTGGATGCATATTTTCTATCGATAATAGAATGGGTAAGTATACTGCAAATACTGACATTAGTTAAGAGCCATTAGAAAAAAATTCAATATCCTCAATTTTCTGAGTGAATCTAATGAGATTTACAGATACTCGTATTTATAGTTGAAATATCATATCTTCTTGCACACAACCAAGATAGACAAGATATCTTCGTCAATATCGTAACATATCCAGAAAGATTTATTATTTCTATAAAAATATGCTTCAAGATGTGCAAAAAATGGAAAAATTAATAGTGTTTCTATCGATGCCCGAAAAATAACCTAAGTTCAACGTCGAAAGAACGACTTGGTATCATTATTATTCAAGTTCAGAGTCTCGATATTCATGATTATGATTCCAATGGCCCCAAACCCAGCAAAGTCCTAATTCAATTTATATACATACATTATATTTTTTCCGAGACGTGGTCGAACGTTGAACGAAATAATGAATAACTTACGGTACATCAATTACAAATGTACGATTCCACGTAGTAAAATCTATTGCGATGCACAACGTAACATCGAACTATACATAATAAAACAATATAAAGGAGTGTCATATGCAAATATAATAAACAAAAATATGTCATTCATATTTTCGCACGGTTTCAATAAATGGGCATACCAACATGTAAGAATTAATCACTTCTTGTCATATAAATATGAATGAAATTTATATGAGGCGCATATGAATAGGTTGCTTAATATTGAAAAGCAGGTTCCTAAGTAACGGTACTGCTTCGTAGAAATACATACATCGTAAAATAATTTTTCCATTGAAATCTCATTAATTTTCTTTAGATGTTTTAAGCAATTATTGAGAAAGAGTCAAAGGTTCCCAACAGTGATCCGCAGACTGAGAGTAAGTAAGTGAGCCATAACAATAATGCATTTTTTATTTCTGATGTATGTTGGTATCTTTTTCTGCACTTTCTCAACATCATATTCTCATCAATATGTGCTCATTCCAAGATAAATGATTGCCAAGGCACCAAAACATCAAGTTGATATATATTTCATCCTTGATATTTGGTTGATTTTATCCATTTGTGTATTATCAGGGGTAATATAATGAGTGGTATGATTATTACCGATAATTTCATGGAATATTGATGAATTACAATCCCAAAGCTGACGCAGGACGAGTTGTATTTCAATTGACTTTCAAGAAAAATTCCAATGCCCATTTCCTCTCCCAAAAGTTTCAAATACTCTTTTTTAGACATTTTACCATAGTTTTTTCATGAAGTGAACAGACATCTCTTATATCTATATCATTTTCGAAGGATACCCACTCGGATACCCACCTATAATATTAAACTGAAATAATTTCATTGTTTTTTCAATTGACAAAAAAAAATATAAGATTTTCACGGTAAAATATATTTTTATCTCTCAGGTTTTAATACCCTGTACTGAATACTATAACCATTAGGCATAAATATGGTTGTTATTGTAGTAGTTTGTTCAGTGTACTAAAACCTGATGAAGCTATACAGTGTTAGAGAAACATGTTGTGAAAATATATATAAATATATAAATATATTTTCTCGGAAAAATCTTACCGTTTTTGTTTGTCTACAATGAAATAATTTCATTTTCAGTTATTGACTGTTGAGATAAAGAGTCTCTGGAGCGTATTTTAGTCACTGTAATTTGAGGTTTGAATTCAATTCTTTTGTGTGAAAATATTTATAAATATATAAATATATTTTCTCGGAAAAATCTTATCGTTTTTGTTTGTCTACAATGAAATAATTTCATTTTCAGTTATTGACTGTTGAGATAAAGAGTCTCTGGAGCGTATTTCAGTCACTGTAATTTGAGGTTTGAATTCAATTCTTTTGTTATTGAATCTTCATTTTTATCCAATCCTGGATATCCTGCTTGCGTGCCTAAATGAATAGCCACAGAAAAAGTGTAGTACATAACTCGCATGAAATGCTCATTTCTCTTAATTATTGTTTCTGCAAATTTCATAGATTCTTGTAAAAAAATCCTGTCAGTTTGTGCTCGTTAAATTTTATAGTTCTTGTTTTTGATAAATGCATAGTATATATTAGATAATCAATAACTATGGAGTTATGTTTGTAAATTAATTAATATAATCGAAAAAACCTGCTACAAACCACATTAGCGGTACCAAGATATTGGCTATAAGAATATAGGATTCTGCGAAAAATAAGTCTTGCGTAAATTTCCCCAGACGCTGTAAAACAACCATTCAGGTATGAAAGAGAGGCACAAAAAGATATTGATATACAATGCGCGAATGATTTCACACTGATTATGAATTTCTGGAAAATATTATTTCATTTACGCAGAACAATAAAAGATAAAAACATATCGTTTTATCGCCTCATCAGCCATAAATAGAACTTCCAAGTAGCATTAGAGGCAGTTATTAGCAGTTTAATGGAGAAACCAATGCAAAATATTTCAGAATCATGGTCATTTATGTATATATACAGGGTGAGTCAGGCTGAACGCCTATATCGAACTTAAATGGCCGCATGATGATTTTTCTGATTGTACACCAATTTGGTCTACATTTCTATCTCCCCTGGAAATATTATATCGAGAAAAGCTGAATACCTACCATTATATCGATGATTTACACATTTCACTTTTTGGTAGTGTATTTCGAATTTTTATAAATTATAAATGTGGCATGAGTATTCATTCAATATCATATATGGGCTGTTTCGTATTGTCAGAAAACCTTGAGGTGAGTTCGGACTATAATACCTTTGTAATTCAAATAGAAAACCCTGTGTATTTTGACTACTTATGATGTGAAATTCAATTTCCTTCCAAACCATTCCATCTTTGTTTTTGTACCTGTATGGAGAAATATACGGTATAGACTTGAAGACATGTCTGGTGAAGAACGAATCATTATTGGTGTCCAACGTTTCCCAACGAGTAATTTGGCATACAAAAATGTTTAGTCATTGAATGGTTCTGTAGATGAACTACCTGCAATACCTTTAATCAGGTGTGAAGCATAATTTGAGTAAGGCAGTGATGAAGATACTCTTACCGGATATACAGTTCTCTACGATTCCATTATATAATTTCTCATTCCGAAAATCAATCATCTCTAACAAACCACACTTCCCAATAAATATAATATCTGAAGTTGAATGATTCTTCAAGAATGAGATCAGTATTATTATAACAGTGAACGGTCAAAATAAATCTAGCGAAATGAAATATCCATTTTTTTTCTATCCTTTTTCACTTATTCATGAAATCATCAATAAGAATTGTGTATAGAATGAAGGACATAATATATAAATGTTTAGCTATCCTTCTTTCACTTATTCATGAAATCATTAATAAGAATTGTGTATAGAATGAAGGACATAATATATTCCTGAAATCTCGTTTATTTCAATTCCAGCTCAAAATTTCAAGACCAAAAAATACCACATTTTTATGAAAATAAAATGCACATCCAAGATTCCTTTACCGCATTTCATTGGCACTTCAGTCACTCAAGTTATTTCTCTTTCAATAGGATTTTCTACACTCCAATATTTCTATTATATTGGAACTCCTCAACTTATTCATTGCTATTCGATAAATATCGACTCTACTCTCAAAGTATAACATCGAAATCACACTGTATATTTCGACCTTTTAGAATTTTAGTGACAAATCTGAGTAATATATACATAGTTTTGAGATTGTATAAAGAATACGTTGTCACCCAGTATGAAAATAATCCTAAGATATAATTGTGTAGACGCGAATTTTTTGTGTCTGCTGTCTTTTTTGTCTGGCTTGTCGTGACAGTCATATATACGACGTTATTTTCCATCAATAATGTAACAAGTTTCAACCAATAGTTTTGATTGAAAAAAAAAAGCGAAATTATTAAAAAGTCTCATTCATCAATATATTTCAGTTCAAAAGAAATTTGTTAGTGAACACCCGGCTATTCCATTCAACTTGTACTAGAACCAATTATTGAACACCGTGTAACATAATGTCACGTCCATTGAATCAAATGTACGGAATTTTTATGGTTGTTCAGCAGAAAAAGATCGAAACGTTCACTTAATTAAAAGTTGATGCAATTGTGGATCGCCCCGTGTTGAACCAAAGGACGGAAATTAAAAATAGCCCGACAAACATGGCCCGAAGAACAAGTCCGAGTCTTTACTGAACTTTATAACTTTCGCGCATGATTTGACTGCGTATTATCACTGATGCGACGGTTAATTTGCTTGCCTTTATTAATTGCACCTTTTCATAGAATCGTGTACCGGCCATTTTGAGCAAGGGTTTTTGTGTGCGGCAGTACCGACAGCGGTTGTGGTTCGTCGTTACTGCATGCTCGTTGAAAAAAATGTATGGAAATCGGCCATATTAGATCACTTCGAAGATTTGCCTTGAATCGCTAATCGAGATAAGTGCTCAATTAGTTAGTTTGGTAGCCATTATCATTCTTCGGATGGACCCTGCCTACTGCATATAAATCGATCATATATAGACTTTGAGGATAAAGGTGGTGCAGTCTAGAATATAAATTTGTCGTTGAAAGCAAGTTCTATACTACCATTTGTCGATATATCTAAACACCTGGTGACTTTTCTTTATAAGAAAGATTGGTCCTAAAGGGTAGATTAGATTTGTATGAGGCCTGGTGGGGTAGAAGTCTCTTCACTGCGACCTTTGCAGTTCTATTTTGCATGGGTATTATTATTTTAGGTTAGAGTTTCCTGTCTATAGACCCGTCCTCCCAACTAGACTCTATAGGCCAGACCTTCATATATTGAGATGGATAAAGTTTCGTCTTCCCTATCTTAAAAAAATCTCAACCCTTACAACCTTTTGTCATATCAAATATAATGTGCGCTGAGGTTTCTTATCCTCTTGGCAAAACCGATTATGATCATGTGTTTGTTGAGTTTTCGTAATTCTGGTTCTTTGATGAATTCTTTGGCCTGCATACGCTCCTTTCCATACTCAAGATTACTTTTCCATCCACTCATACTGTTGTTTCTCGCTGAGCGCTTTCGCAGTATAGGTACTATACAGAAAGTCTCTGGACTAATGAAAATAATAAAGGCCAGCTAATGGTACCCAGTCCAAATACAGTCCCTGATAGATATATAGATATGTGCAAGAGGGTGGCACCCTCAGACCTATTTCCCCTGAGACTTATTTCCACTATGACCCTGCAGATCTATTGTTTCCATGATATTTAGATGACTTGCGCTAGCTTTGTCTTTTTAAGGTAGTTTAGGATCCCTGATAGTGGCTCTGCAACGTAGCCTCTGGGTATTCCGTCCTTGCTATCGCATTTGGATGGAAGTTTCTTCTTCTGTCTGGCAAAACCTGCATATGGTTGCTTCTGCCAGGGCTATGTTTCTAATATGTTCATTGAGTTCACAGTTTCCTGTAAGCATGCATACTATTGCTTTTACGGACCTTCTGTCCTTGCAGGCTCTCGCCTCTCCCTGTATGTATAATGGTGGTAGGTTCAGGATACAGATGACTGACATATCATTAAACTACCGAAATTAGGGTCATGAACACAAAATTAAGTTGATTGACTATTTGCAATAGTTTTGATTGAATCTATCAATAAAGTAAAACTGACATTGTATTCTTTCAAAACAAACCCATCACAGTAATAAGAACTTCTACTTTCAATAAATGGTCAATGTTTCAAATGTTCTAAGTATTGGCGAAGGGTCAGAAATGTTCCATCATTCTGATGGTATAGGTACATTTTCTTCATTGATTCGATACTTGTTTATGTCGTCACGCATGTGCTGAAGGGTTCTACTCAGCGCTGATCTTGACCAAAAAACGATGAAGAAGCGTAGTTTGTAATGATAATAATAATAATTATAAATGGGCTGTCAATTATCTGAATGGAAGCTATATGAAGTTGACATCAATCAACATTTGAATTTTAATGTGGAAAACATTCGAAAACATCATCAGCTATCACGAACAAAATTATTGAATTATTTTACATTTTCGTTTGTACATGACGGTTTTTTGTTCAATTGATTAATACAGCTCTGAAGTTGTAGATGGTTTCATTTCATTATTCCGAATCTATTATAATTCACATGTTTACGTATTGAATGTTCATAGGATATTGTTTTATATTTGATACATTGACTTCAGGTAACATTTAGAATCAATCCAGCACAGCTTTTTCACAAGTGTTACGGTTGTTTTATTCGATAATCAATTTATTGTTTATGCTGATAAGAATCAGGTTAATGTATACGTATTCTAATTTTGTAAAATATTTTGATTTAAAGTCAGAGCCAGTGTAATTCTACAATGAACCTATCCTAATAAGCTGGATAAGTACTTATCATCTTCCTGCTTATCCATGACCATGAGAACGTGTTTCGATAAGTCGAACCTCTAACCTCCAAGGCATTACATATTTGGTTCCTATATGATATATTTCTTTTCCATGATCAAAAATTTTTCAACCATTTGCCGAAAACTGTTATCACATCAGGACTTCAAAGTTTCTTAATTCCAAATCCAAACATGATGTGATTGATCGGTTGACATTTCCAAATAAAATGAGCATCACGAACCAAATCTGAGTTTTTGGCTATTCCCTTTAAATTTTTCTCATTTGTTCTCTTTCTAAAATATATGAAAAAATTGTTTCAATTAGGATGATTAATTATTTGGAAGAAAATATGATACTATCTAGAAGTCAACATGGATTCAGAAAAAATAAATCAATAGAATCGGTAACTAACAGTTTACTGAATCATATTTATGAAGATATTAGATGACTTGCGCGAGCATTGTGTTTTTAAGCTAGTTTAGTGATAGTGGCTCTGCAACGTAGCCTCTGGGTATTCCGTCCCCTTCTTTGATAAAACCTTGTCCTTGCTATCGCATTTGGATGGAAGTTTCTTCTTCTGTCTGGCAAAACCTGCATGTGATGGTTGCTTCTGCCAGACCTATGTTTCTAATACGTTCATTGAGTTCACAGTTTCCTGTAAGCATGCATACTATTGCTATCACGGACCTGCTGTCCTTGCTCAGTATAGGTCTGCCGTGAACGATGGTGATGGTTTTTTGAGAAACCTTTTTGTCTGTCTGTACTGGGGATTGTTCCCACCAGTTTCAGGCCTGTTTTTCCACCTATTTGCTGGTTGTTTTCTTAGTTATTGCCTCGGTTATTGCTTTGGCTATACCGCACAAGGTTTCTGAGCCGTATAGAGTTCGTCTCTTTCGTTTCCTTGATGTGACCTGGAATTCATTCCAGGGTCACTTTTTCATGGTTTGCTAGTTCATTCAGGACACGGGCACAATCACACACAAGTTCAGAGTTAATTTGGGTGACCTTCAGTGCCTTTAGTGTTGCCTGGATGTCAGAAAATATGACGTACTAACCTATCCCACCCTACCGGTTTATTCCTCAGATACAGAGGTGAAACGCTGCTACTTTAGATTGGTCTTGCGGTGTATTTTTACAGGATCACTGAGATCTTTATCCTTGGTTACAGTAAAATCCGGCTCCTTCCTTCCAGTGTTTTCTATCTGAAATGTAGACTCAAACCTCAGCTCATGGTATGGTAGCTGATGGTATAGGTAAATTTTCTTCATTGATTCGATACTTGTTTATGTCGTCACGCATGTGACTTTTTACTTTGGAATTTTGCTGAAGGGTTCTACTCAGCGCTGATCTTGACCAAAAAACGATGAAGAAGCGTAGTTTGTTATGATAATAATAATAATAATAAATGGGCTGTCAATTATCTGAATGGAAGCTATATGAAGTTCGAAAACATCATCAGCTATCACGAACAAAATTATTATTTTGCTATATATTTTCAAACCTTTGAATTATTTTACATTTTCGTTTGTACATGACGGTTTCTTGTTCAATTGATTAAGACAGCTCCGATGTTGTAGATGGTTTCATTTCATTATTCCGAATCTATTATAATTCACATTTTTACGTATTGAATGTTTATAGGATATTGTTTTATATTTGATACATTGACTTCAGGTAACATTTAGAAACAATCCAGCACAGCTTTTTCACAAGTGTTACGGTTGTTTTATTCGATAATCAAGCTCAGAGCTACAATAAACCTATCCTAATAAGCTGGATGAGTACTTATCATCTTCCTGCTTATCCATGACCATGAGAACGTGTTTCGATAAGTCGAACCTCTAACCTCCAAGGCATTACATATTTGGTTCCTATATGATATATTTCTTTTCCATGATCAAAAATTTTTCAACCATTTGCCGAAAACTGTCATCACATCAGGACTTCAAAGTTTCTTAATTCCAAATCCAAACATGATGTGATTGATCGGTTGACATTTCCAAATAAAATGAGCATCACGAACCAAATCTGAGTTTTTGGCTATTCCCTTTAAATTTTTCTCATTTGTTCTCTTTCTAAAATATATGAAAAAATTGTTTCAATTAGGATGATTAATTATTTGGAAGAAAATATGATACTATCTAGAAGTCAACATGGATTCAGAAAAAATAAATCAATAGAATCGGTAACTAACAGTTTACTGAATCATATTTATGAAGATATTAGATGACTTGCGCGAGCATTGTGTTTTTAAGCTAGTTTAGTGATAGTGGCTCTGCAACGTAGCCTCTGGGTATTCCGTCCCCTTCTTTGATAAAACCTTGTCCTTGCTATCGCATTTGGATGGAAGTTTCTTCTTCTGTCTGGCAAAACCTGCATGTGATGGTTGCTTCTGCCAGACCTATGTTTCTAATACGTTCATTGAGTTCACAGTTTCCTGTAAGCATGCATACTATTGCTATCACGGACCTGCTGTCCTTGCTCAGTATAGGTCTGCCGTGAACGATGGTGATGGTTTTTTGAGAAACCTTTTTGTCTGTCTGTACTGGGGATTGTTCCCACCAGTTTCAGGCCTGTTTTTCCACCTATTTGCTGGTTGTTTTCTTAGTTATTGCCTCGGTTATTGCTTTGGCTATACCGCACAAGGTTTCTGAGCCGTATAGAGTTCGTCTCTTTCGTTTCCTTGATGTGACCTGGAATTCATTCCAGGGTCACTTTTTCATGGTTTGCTAGTTCATTCAGGACACGGGCACAATCACACACAAGTTCAGAGTTAATTTGGGTGACCTTCAGTGCCTTTAGTGTTGCCTGGATGTCAGAAAATATGACGTACTAACCTATCCCACCCTACCGGTTTATTCCTCAGATACAGAGGTGAAACGCTGCTACTTTAGATTGGTCTTGCGGTGTATTTTTACAGGATCACTGAGATCTTTATCCTTGGTTACAGTAAAATCCGGCTCCTTCCTTCCAGTGTTTTCTATCTGAAATGTAGACTCAGACCTCAGCTCTTCTTAATGCCTTTAGTATTGCTTTCCATGGAGTTTGATGATGGGTGATGACCCATGCATGGGAATGTATAGGCTCTCGCCTCTCCCTGTATGTATATGTGTAATGGTGGTAAGTTCAGGATATACAGATGACTGACATATCATTAAACTACCGAAATTAGGGTCATGAACACAAAATTAAGTTGATTGACTATTCGCAATAGTTTTGATTGAATCTATCAATAAAGTAAAACTGACATTGTATTCTTTCAAAACAAACCCATCACAGTAATAAGAACTTCTACTTTCAATAAATGGTCAATGTTTCAAATGTTCTAAGTATTGGCGAAGGGTCAAAAATGTTCCATCATTCTGATGGTATAGGTAAATTTTCTTCATTGATTCGATACTTGTTTATGTCGTCACGCATGTGACTTTTTACTTTGGAATTTTGCTGAAGGGTTCTACTCAGCGCTGATCTTGACCAAAAAACGATGAAGAAGCGTAGTTTGTTATGATAATAATAATAATAATAAATGGGCTGTCAATTATCTGAATGGAAGCTATATGAAGTTCGAAAACATCATCAGCTATCACGAACAAAATTATTATTTTGCTATATATTTTCAAACCTTTGAATTATTTTACATTTTCGTTTGTACATGACGGTTTCTTGTTCAATTGATTAAGACAGCTCCGATGTTGTAGATGGTTTCATTTCATTATTCCGAATCTATTATAATTCACATTTTTACGTATTGAATGTTTATAGGATATTGTTTTATATTTGATACATTGACTTCAGGTAACATTTAGAAACAATCCAGCACAGCTTTTTCACAAGTGTTACGGTTGTTTTGTTCGATAATCAAGCTCAGAGCTACAATAAACCTATCCTAATAAGCTGGATGAGTACTTATCATCTTCCTGCTTATCCATGACCATGAGAACGTGTTTCGATAAGTCGAACCTCTAACCTCCAAGGCATTACATATTTGGTTCCTACATGATATATTTCTTTCCCATGATCAAAAATTTTTCAACCATTTGCCGAAAACTGTCATCACATCAGGACTTCAAAGTTTCTTAATTCCAAATCCAAACATGATGTGATTGATCGGTTGACATTTCCAAATAAAATGAGCATCACGAACCAAATCTGAGTTTTTGGTTATTCCATTTAAATCAGAGGACTTCTAGTCTGCCTCAAGGACATCATTACAAATTTGGTTCCTATGATACATTTCTTTATCATGATCGAAAGCTTTTCAAAAAATTGCCAAAAACTGCTGTCATTCCAACAGAACTTCAAAGTTTTTTAATTCCAAATCCAAACATGACGTGATTGATCGGTTGACATTTCCAAATAAAATGAGCATCACGAACCAAATCTGAGTTTTTGGTTATTCCCTTTAAATCAGAGGACTTCTAGTCTGCCTCAAGGACATCATTACAAATTTGGTTCCTATGATACATTTCTTTATCATGATCGAAAGCTTTTCAAAAAATTGCCAAAAACTGCTGTCATTCCAACAGAACTTCAAAGTTTTTTAATACCAAATCCAAACATGACGTGATTGATCGGTTGACATTTCCAAATAAAATGAGCATCACGAACCAAATCTGAGTTTTTGGTTATTCCCTTTAAATCAGAGGACTTCTAGTCTGCCTCAAGGACATCATTACAAATTTGGTTCCTATGATACATTTCTTTATCATGATCGAAAGCTTTTCAAAAAATTGCCAAAAACTGCTGTCATTCCAACAGAACTTCAAAGTTTTTTAATACCAAATCCAAACATGACGTGATTGATCGGTTGACATTTCCAAATAAAATGAGCATCACGAACCAAATCTGAGTTTTTGGTTATTCCCTTTAAATCAGAGGACTTCTAGTCTGCCTCAAGGACATCATTACAAATTTGGTTCCTATGATACATTTCTTTATCATGATCGAAAGCTTTTCAAAAAATTGCCAAAAACTGCTGTCATTCCAACAGAACTTCAAAGTTTTTTAATACCAAATCCAAACATGACGTGATTGATCGGTTGACATTTCCAAATAAAATGAGCATCACGAACCAAATCTGAGTTTTTGGTTATTCCCTTTAAATCAGAGGACTTCTAGTCTGCCTCAAGGACATTATTACAAATTTGGTTCCTATGATACATTTCTTCATCATGATCGAAAGCTTTTCAAAAAATTGCCAAAAACTGCTGTCATTCCAACAGAACTTCAAAGTTTTTTAATACCAAATCCAAACATGACGTGATTGATCGGTTGACATTTCCAAATAAAATGAGCATCACGAACCAAATCTGAGTTTTTGGTTATTCCCTTTAAATCAGAGGACTTCTAGTCTGCCTCAAGGACATCATTACAAATTTGGTTCCTATGATACATTTCTTTATCATGATCGAAAGCTTTTCAAAAAATTGCCAAAAACTGCTGTCATTCCAACAGAACTTCAAAGTTTTTTAATACCAAATCCAAACATGACGTGATTGATCGGTTGACATTTCCAAATAAAATGAGCATCACGAACCAAATCTGAGTTTTTGGTTATTCCCTTTAAATCAGAGGACTTCTAGTCTGCCTCAAGGACATCATTACAAATTTGGTTCCTATGATACATTTCTTTATCATGATCGAAAGCTTTTCAAAAAATTGCCAAAAACTGCTGTCATTCCAACAGAACTTCAAAGTTTTTTAATACCAAATCCAAACATGACGTGATTGATCGGTTGACATTTCCAAATAAAATGAGCATCACGAACCAAATCTGAGTTTTTGGTTATTCCCTTTAAATCAGAGGACTTCTAGTCTGCCTCAAGGACATTATTACAAATTTGGTTCCTATGATACATTTCTTCATCATGATCGAAAGCTTTTCAAAAAATTGCCAAAAACTGCTGTCATTCCAACAGAACTTCAAAGTTTTTTAATACCAAATCCAAACATGACGTGATTGATCGGTTGACATTTCCAAATAAAATGAGCATCACGAACCAAATCTGAGTTTTTGGTTATTCCCTTTAAATCAGAGGACTTCTAGTCTGCCTCAAGGACATTATTACAAATTTGGTTCCTATGATACATTTCTTCATCATGATCGAAAGCTTTTCAAAAAATTGCCAAAAACTGCTGTCATTCCAACAGAACTTCAAAGTTTTTTAATACCAAATCCAAACATGACGTGATTGATCGGTTGACATTTCCAAATAAAATGAGCATCACGAACCAAATCAAAGGTCTTACGAGGCCTCCTAGTCCGCCCTACAGGGGGCCCCATCGCCCCTTCCGCAGACTCACAGATTGACTATTCCCGTCGCCTGGAACGGGACAAATTAGCGGATTATTACTTCTGGTGATCAATGGTACGGTGGAAATCGAAGTAACAGAGGCCCGATACGACACGTTGCTGCCGTCCAATTTAGAGGTCCAATAAAACTGCCAGAGCAAAGCTCGTCGATGTTAAGTGACGTGAATTATCCTTCGGGTGACCTCTCCCCCCCACCCCTACCTCTACGCCTGTCCCTCGCATCCTGCTGTGAATTCGATTCTACGCGACATGAAATATTTAAGAACAATAAACATTGTCGCAGACTGATGGCGGCTTCGGCCTCTGTGTGTGCGAGCTACAAATTGCGATAAAAAATGTCGGCCATGACCAAGGATATTAAACTGTAAAGGATTGCTCAATCGATCAAGTTTTTCTTCCGGATGTATGACGTCACTGACTCCGCTCATAATTTCATTGGCTGTTGACTATCCATCTTTGTCATTGATTTTAGTTTCAGTTTCTCACTTTATTTTTGTTATTCTACAGGAGGTTAATTTTTAAATACAGGAAAGAATAATAATTGATTTGAGTTTTTAGTCAATATGAGAACATGAATTATCTGAACAATCAATTTATAGCCATTATTAGTTCCATTCGCAAAATTTTAGGAATAGGAATTGGATGAAAACATGTTTTTCATTCTTTGAAGATTGTTGTGGCACTGATGGTTTACCTTTTTGGTTTGTGGCCGAATAATTATTGAAGTGAATAATATTCTACAGTAGTCACAGAAATCATATACACAGTTAATTTTGGGACCAAAAGTATTAAAAATGCACTGCCTAGAATCAAAATTCAATTGAAAATCTGCTAGAAGATGATTCATATATTTCATACCAGGTAAGCTCTGAAACTAGTGGTTAAATGAAGGTTTATTATTAATATCCATTGGTTTTTTAGGGTACTATCAAAGATTACATAGACAGAATATATTTCTGGATATTGTCCAGTGCAAGTAGATATGGAAGCAATTATGAAATTGGAAATGTCCTCGGAAGTTTATTGTAGTGCATGTACATTTTACATTTCAAGTATACATATATTATTATCCATTATGCACTGTATATATCAATAATAAATCATTCCCTATTAAGGTATAGGCATATCATTTTGCAATCAGTAGCAGTTTTTATTTCATGATATACAATATTTTTTAATCAATCACACAGTACTTACATACTATACCATTTTCAACCAACAAATTATGTTATCTTTCACCTATATTGTTTCTGAGTGCATCCAGAAACAGTGATATACCTATAATGCCTCAAAAATAAAAGACTATACCTATTTAGATCAAAGGATGATGTCAATTCAAGTTGAAACCATTCAGGGCACTGAGAAATACCTATCATAAAATCATAATATGAACAGTAGGTATATGGAACAAATAAAACATTTTGATTTTATAATTTATATAATATATGATTTCCATAGTATAATACACCAACAATTTTGTTTTTTTTAATTATATCTACCTGAGTTTGATTGTTTGACATTTTTCACAATTTGTTATCAGTTTTATTGAATCCTTTTCTTCAATTCAGTGAATTCAGTCATTACTTATTAAAGGATGAAGATGTGATGATTTCAGGATCAGAAGAGAATATGCATTTTCTGAAATGGAGCAAAATGTTCAGAGACATTCTGGGATATGGATGATGTTCTCAATATTTTCTATCACACCTTATTCAGTGGAACATTTGTGTTCCAATCATCTCTTCACTAGCAAATCTACAATACAAAGACAACAATAACAAGATATTACTCCTCAAGAGCATGTATTATAATAATATACCTTCAGGGTTCATTTAGTAGGTCCTGCCATGTTCCTGCTCATAATCTTGATCACATAAAATAGAACAAATCTACTGGAATCACTTGGATTACACAAAGGAAGTCTTCCAGGTCGTGAAATCCACTTCTAATTGTTGTGGGTTTTGGAAAAACACATGGAAATTATTTGTTGTTTTGGATTTTCTTGAATCATCTACACCCTCAGGTCTGTGCTCATGCCCTCAGTTACAGCACACAAAACAACTAAGTCACCTATAAAAGTAACATTTTATATATTCATCATTTTGTATTGCATGTACTTACTTCATTCACTTATATCAAGTACCATTTTATTTTTAATTTAAATTTCGCAAAAAGTTTCAATGGCGACATAATAACTTCCGATGGTCGTCCTCTCGACCAATGAACAACAAGGTCGAATCAGTGACGTCATTCAACGTGTTTACATTGCCAGCATAGGGATTGAGCAATCCTTTACAGTTTAATATCCTTGGGCCATGACTAGATACCTACCGGGTATAGACATGCTGAGGGCAGGACATTGACTATGGTGAGGTATATCAATTGGGGTTGATAGTGACGTCATCATGTTGAAATATGCGACGTCGTTCATCGAACATAATAATTTCCGTTATTTTACATCAGATTATCACTGACAAAATTCTGAGAACGATTTCTGTTAGCTGTATACAGCTGTACGCTTCAAAATCTCCGAGGAATGTCAATAAGTCCGAGGAATGTCAATAAGTGACAGCATTGCCGCTCGTGCGCAGAAATAATGTCATTAAGTGGCAGCATTACCGCTCGTGCGCGGACTTGATGTAATTTAAGTGACAGCATATTATTCGTATTTCTCAAAAAACACCAGTCGTTGAATATAAAGCAAAAATAAGTTTGATTTCATCTTTTTGGTTCATAACGTATAATTCTTCTTCCATCTATGAGTCAATTTTCCTGCTTTTTGTTAGATGTACGAATTATTAAATTGAATTCCAATATAATAGTGAATAATTAATAGAATTAATGATTTAGAAGAAGAATATTATGAAAAGTTAGTTAATTTAATAAAGTATCGAGTTTTCTTGTCTAGGAACTGTATTAGTAGAAGAAAATAGTGTGTTTCTCTTGAATAAACATTATTAGTATATCACTGAACATTATTTATAGTTTAAAACAACGCATCAGACGCGTTCCGCTGGGTCTTCTTTTCAAGAAGGCTAAACGAAATTAAACCCCAATCGTCCATCGTCCTGAATAAATATGCCCCAGAAGAAATACCAGTTCTCAAGAGGTTGATTGATCTTTCATGAAAATTCGATGTGCTTTCCTCAAAATGGAAGAACTACATTGTTCAATAAATTTCTATCAAGAAAATCCTAGTAACTGCAGACTCATTGCACTGCTATGATGAAAGCAATCAATATCCCTAGAATTGAGAATGACAACAGTTTGGCTTCAGTCATCAGAGATCAACAAGAGATTTGCTTGCCTACGATACATACAAGAAATCTCATCTGACATGAAGCTCATAGGAAACTTCCGTAAAATGGCATACCGCCTCAGCTGAGTCGTCAAAACTATCGAGTTCTTTTTCAAAAGTAGTGATAAAATTGTGTAGTTTATGTTCCTTGGTTATTGACTCGAAACAATTACTGAAACATTCTATAAGATCGCTAAACTCTATATTCAATTGCTGTGTGGAAATAGCTCCTTCTCACTAGTTAACTACTTGTTTTTTTTTTCAGTCAAATAGCAGTAGAGCATCCGTTGTCCTAGTCTAAGCTAGCTTGAAATGTTTTTCCCAGTCACTAGATCACTACAGTGTTGTCAATTAGTCGGAGGATCCTCCTCCGAAGGTTTGTTGTGGGCGTTTTTTAGAAGAAGATTTAAAAAAGTAGAGGAAATGGGTTTCTTGAGAGATTTTAGGAATTTGTGGCACATGTTCATCTTGGTTCAAGCGATGACGCGCGCATTTTACCAACAATATCAACTGTAACGAAGACACTGACAGGGTTGCTACCTCGTAAAAATCATGAAACATACATTTCTCATTCTATGCCTTGTGGTCATGGCTAACTATTCTGCGTGTCTGTGCTCTTGGTCTGGTTCTGTGACTTGACATGTGATGATGTGACAGGGACCCATACCATGCGCGATAGGTGCTAAGCGATACGCTCTAGCAGTGACTCGTGAACCACTCTTAGGGCCGGTTTATCAATGGAGGGTTATCCCGCGGGGTTAGCTGACCCGGGGTTAACTTTATCCTAGAGCTAATTCCCCGTTTGATTTTGACAGCATTTAACCCCACCTCGAAGTGAATAAACATTTTCTCCCAGAGTTAGCTGTTAACCTTGGGTTATATTAACCTAACCCTGCATTGATAAACCGGCCCTTAGTGGGAACTCTCTGGGGGATAACCCACATACAAACTTAACCTCTGTTCTGTTTATGTTCGCTTCTGATGTGAAAGGTGTACTTCCAACAGTTTTTCGAGATGTTCTGGTGAAATACATGTGGAATCTTATCGTTTTTCTCGTTTCATATATTGTTTGGTGGCAAAGACACAAATATAAGTGATGTCACAATGGCACAAATATGAAAAATATGTGATCAAAACAAAAACGATACGACTTCGAGAAGTTCGAGTTGTTACCATGAGACAGTGCTACGTGTCATTTTCTATCGCGAATACAGTTCTGAGAATAATCCATATAGAATCTTTATACGCTAGATCTGGCATCCTGTAGTATTTGTTTGTTATCAGAGGGGTCTGCAAGAAAGTAGGTACTATAATCACGTGGTGCAACACATTTGTATAATCGACAAGCAAAACGACCAATCAATGGCTTAGTACTTTCAACCCCCCCGTATCAGAGGGGTCTGCAAGAAAGTAGGTACTATAATCACGTGGTACAACACATTTGAATAATCGACAATTAAAACGACCAATCAATGGCTTAGTACTTTCAACCCCCCCGGACCTCCAAACAAATAACCTGGATACCGGATCTAGCGTAAACATATTGAATCTATGGAATAACCATCTAAGTTCAGGCAGAGATTTTCAGGTTACATTACATAACCAAAGTCAGCTAAATGGAAAAAATCTAGTCTTCCGTGCACTATAATGTCTGCCCAATCAGCGAAAATCGCCTACAATTCTTCTTCCAATCAAAATTAATACCACTCAAGCAGCGCCGCTAAACTATTTTAGTATTTCTATCTCTGTTTTGGACCTAACCTAGGATATTGTATGATATGATGATATAGTGAATGTTGAATGAAATGGACGCGCAAAAGTCATGCAAAAGTCATCGTGAAGACGTGAATTTATATTATTCATACTTGTAAAAGCATCTGGCCTGGCCAAATGAACATACCTAATTTGGGTATTCTGTGATATAGTGATGAATAATGGATACAATGTTAACCCCCAGTCGAAACTTACGAATTACATGAGACGATTTCAATCGCACAATTTAAACTGGAAGCACTGGGACATCTAGAGAAACACTCGAGAATTCAGTTCACTACCAAATACACTAAAATTTTGGACTTACCTCGAAAAGTTGTAGGCACACTGCTCTTTTTGAGGAATTTCAGTATCAAAATGGTTAGCACAAATGCCACAACATTTATGGACGATTTTACTTGTTAGAGAAGAGAAACGACGCGAATGACTCTGATGGCAAACACCTGCTTGACACTAACTCAAGAAAACTACTTGCACTGCGAAGAAAAAAGCTAGTCACATGACGTTGTATAGTCTTGATGGACATAATAGAAGAGAACTTTCTTGTCATCCATTTGGGATCACGGATGCAGCAAAACGATGATATCAATACAATTCAGTATTTTCCTTGAAAACGTCTTTGTTTCATGTCGAGTTATCGACTTCTCGGTCGGAGGACCCACAGGTGGAATAATTAGCAGAGTGACTGTGCAAAACTAACTCTTAATTGGCCGTTTCGATGGCCGAGCAATTCGCAGGGAGTATCAGTCTGAATAAGCCATGCACGTCGCCCATCATCGAGATGGATAAATCAAAGCAAGCGTGTTTGCGGCCCGATGAAGACCCAGCGATAGTGGTCCAGTAGCCCAAGTGGCGCTACCCCGAGGCCTTATCGCCCCGATCTCTTTATACATGCAAGATGGGACCATTTAAATTGGCTCTTTGTTTACATTACATGCGTTCTGTGGTCCCGATTCGAAGAAATTCGAATGGCAATTAAAACGCGCCCGAATGCATCTATGGAGTTTTGCATATTCCATACGGTTGACGTTGAATGAGCTTTTATAAAAGATATAGTATACCAACAACCAAATCTGAAGACATTTCGATGCCGTCGTCATGAACATTCACAAACATCAACGCAAAGGACAAAATTCAGTAAAAAATTAATTGCTAAGGTGAAATGTAGGAGAAGAGTCTTGTCATTCGACAAATGTTCCTATTTCCGCTTCCTCACAAGAATAAACCAAAGTGAAGAGGACTAAATGAGCGAATGAACACACGATAAAAAAGATGGAACACCATTTCTGGGACTTGAGGAAACGCATAATATTTTGTAGGTACCAATATTGGCAGAAGAAGAAAGAACTGATGACAAAAATGAGGCGTTTCCCGAGATCTCTTAGAACTTTGCTGATTCTATCAATTTCATGGGAATACAAATTATACCTATACTGTTACTTACCATCATGCAGAATTTTTGCATCAAAACACTTAGGACTACTCAGAGCACTTGGGATCTAGTTTTAGTGATTGTTCACCTCAAGGTGGATATAGGATGGTGAAACAGCTGCCTATTAACAAGCACTAGAATAAACTGTAGACCTTTGCCTACTTGATTTCATACCGTAGTAATATTTCCTGAAGTTATCAGAGATGGCGACATACCTTGTGTCGGTAAAACAGAAACTGTGCATCTGTCATACTCTTATCAGTTTCATCTGTTCTAGATGAAAAATGATTGAGAAGAGTCAAAATATCATTATTCATTCCAGATTTATCGAAAATATATTGTTTTAATGTCACGTCTGTCAGATGTGAACCACAGAAATACGTAAGCAACAGAAATTTTCTTCGATAATCGATCTTACCGCCATCTTCTTTCAAGTCGTGGAAATATTAGTACCTTCTTAAACGGTCTACAAGTTTTTCGCAGAAACAATTGAATAGCTGTTTCACCATCCTATATCCACCTTGGTTCACCTCAAAGCGTGATAGATAAATCAGATGAAGGGAATCATGATATGATGTAAAGAGGTGTGGAAAGTTTCTCGTCACCATGCACAATAATTATTATATTGAGTGTCTTGATGTTCATCTTATATCCATCGCTGTATATTTCTGTCTAGGATTTCTTGATAGTCGTATTGATAACGAACACTAAACTAATGTAAAACACTACAAAATTTTCACTAATAATTGAGAGTTACAAATCACAACACGTGCTTCATCAGGTCGAGTATTTAAACTAACTACTATTGCAAACTGATCGAATATGTCAGCTAAGAAAGGGTAAGGACCTGACATCTTCGTTTCATATATTCGATCAGTTTGCAATAGTACCTGATGAAGCGAAACGTGTGTTGTGGTTTGTAACCATCAATTATTGAATATCTTGTAGTGTTTTACATTATTAGTTTAGTGTTCAGTTATAGATTTTCAAAGAAAAGCATTGGATGTTCGAGTTCATCGCGGTTTACTTTAAATAAGTTTCGCCGTGTAACAACTGACACGAATAAGTTGGCATGAATTATATGGCGTAGAATCTTATACAAAGTTCATTCAGCCTTACTTCCTGCAATTGAAAATAGATCCCACAAATTAACAATAGACATATACCTAATTTCGATTGCCTTACGATTAGGTAGATCTTATATTGTTAGAGTTTCTTTTGCCGTTTCAAAAATGATGAAGCATGGATAGAAAGTTCGGGTAGTCTATGAATGACCAACTACCAAGGAATTTAGAAGAAATACATGCATACGAAATAGTGGATTATGATAGTACATTAAAACGAAAAGCTGGACCAAGAAGGAAATGGATCGATACAATAATATATCATGCGAGATATCAGATTGATAAAGGGTATTATAAGATAGCTTATTATGAAATGAGTGAGAATTGAAAAGAAAAAACATAAAAAAGACTCACAACTACAGGTAGAGATGCTCAGGACTGAGTAACTGGGTGAGTTCAGGTGAGTGATTTCAAATGTTCCTCACATGACCCCTGAGAAACCCTGTCATCTCATATTTCTAATTTCATTCATTTTTGAAGTGTATCAGTTCAAGAAAATTCCGGATGTAACACCAAGTGTCAGACATCAGACATCATAAAACAGCTACTAGTCTTCGAAGTCAGAGTAATAAAATCTATAAATTATCAAAACAACCACACTCATTCATTTGACGATCTCTTTAAAGCTCCATTCACTTTAGTCTGTACCATAAAAATCACACATTTCCCATGCTCAAGAACTTTTAAGCGGTCCACAAGTCCTAAACGCCAAACGTTCATAAACTCTAATGATTGTCGGCAGTACTTTCGTCTCCAATACGTTATCGAATACAGGGCAATCACGAACTCGGGACTCAAGTTCAAATATTATGTTGATCAATTATTATTTCAGAAAATATATCGTTGAAAATTGGATTCCATTCCTTACTTCCATTTGAATGTAGGTATCAGTAATAGCTGTGTCATCTTCAGCCTGTTTCCCTAGGGTAAGTCTGGTAGAGTCCGACCACATTTTGAAAAAAAAAATTAGACTTGTTGTTTGATATATATGTCTATATATTTTTTAATTATTAATGCATTGCCCAAATGGTTAGGATTGAACATAAATTATAAATTATGATATGATACGAACTTATATTTTTATTTTGAATTGAAATGTCAAACATTACAACTGGCCGATCTCACCCGCATATCCGGGTTAGACCGACTACCAACTATGGGTGAGATCGACTACGACAAATTAAAAACTATTAAATAACAAAATATACTAGAAAATCGTAATAATAAAAGTATAACATAAAGGTTCCAACGAATTTAATTTTTACGACTCTCGTTTTTAAGTTTTCCACATAAATCGCAATAATTCTCCAATTTTGAGCATACAATATGGACCCAACGACTACAGTTTACACATTTGACCCAGTCGTCTTTGAAAGTGTTTTATTTGGTTTCAATTCATTCTATCAATAATTTCCTTGATGTCGCATACTATTTATCATTATACCTAACACTCTGTCCCGGATTGATGTGGTTGAACTCTACCGAAATTACGGGAGAGATCGACCAACTTGTTAACCAAAGAAGAAATAAGAAACGCCTTGATTTTTGAGTTTTTTTTTGCAGTTCCATGGATATTCTATCATCCAGTATTGAAACAATTCAAATATATTAACCGTCTTCACCTTCACCAACACCGTTATACCAACAGAGTAAAACAGTTAAAAAACTTTGAACTCAAACCCAATTTATAAATTGATTTTGTGTCAGGTCGTGTCAACATGTAGGATGCAACAAACTCAACTAATTCCATCATTATATGTGGCACACACTAGCCCTAATATTGCTTCATTCTTAAGTTATCGGTACTGGACGGTCTCTCCCTATGGTCTATCTTTCCCGGACTTTTGAATTATGAAAAATGATGAACCTGCGATGATGTTGCATCTACTGAACAAGTTGCTCAATCTAAATTTCGAGGAAATATGTGAAAATGATGGCAATTTTAGATTTGTCATTGGACAATATAAGAAATTCAAGCGACCAATTATAAATAAAACAGGATTTGATATCTATATGCTCCTATAGTAAATGATGGATGAATTTAAGGAACAAGTTCAGAAAGTGTGCCTAAGCAACAGAGAACTGCATTTTTAGAGGTATTTTCCCACTCGCAACCACTGAAATTGATTCAGATGACGGTCTGTAGACTAAATATCACTCATCAGATGACTATTTTCATAAAGGCATATGGTAGATTAAATGCCGCATGTTGGCAGAAAACCATTTAGCAAAGATTGATGATATAAATGAGCGAAGGTATGAGATAATAGGTATCTGAGGGAATAGAGAGGAGTATCCTTTTTTACTCTTCTTGTATACCTCCATAATCCTTTTTCGCCATCCCAATACCCTCTCCTACTCCTTCTGTTTCTACTGAGTACTGAGCTTATATCTCCTTCATATTTTTCATCTGCTAACTGCACGATAGGAAAATAATGTTCTTGTAGCATCGTATAAGCCAGATAAATAATAGTGAGTGATTATGATATAAGTAATGGGAGAGAGATGTTCTAGAGAGGTCAGTGAGTTTTGAAAACAGAATGCCAACCAGACTTTAGTGTATGTTTGAAAGCTAAACTCCAAACATGTGAAGAATACTCCATGTCAGAGGTGTAACCAGATAATGAGAAACTGGTGTACTTAGTGTAGTATCCATAAACGTGGTTAGATCTTGAGGAACCTTCGTGCCTTCAACTGTTATTTCTCTCATTCTGGACAAGCTTCGTGATCTAACAGATTAACTCCACTATTTCTAGACCTGCACAACTATCTAGTTGGCGTGATGGTCCGCAGGGTTCTAACTCGAAGGATCTCGAGAATATATCGAGATGCGGCGGTGTCGCACAGCACTCATCAGCCGTCACGTCACTTGTCAGTCAAAAGGCGGATGGGGACATGTCTGTCATTCGCTTTTCGCACAAGTTTCTAACGGCGAGCACGTCGAGATGGTGACGGCAGATTGCGCGATTGACGAGCCAGCAGAGAGCGTTTAACTTCGTGGATGTCGAAGTGGCTCAGTAAGAAAGTAGGTGATTGTTTCGTGTGTATGCCCAATCGGTAGAATTCACGGTAATTCTTCCGTTAGGTGGCGATGTCTTATTTTTTCAAAATTTTTGGCTTAATTTACTGATTTTGGCCTCCTGATCACGAATCTGGAAACCAAATTGTGCGGAAACCAATACTTTTCGAGATATTCGCAAAATAAAACCTGCATCATCCTTCTTTTGCTATTGTTCAACTGCTCATCACTGGCTTGTCTGTTGTACACGAAACTCGGTGTAAGTGCTCGCGGAAAATAAATACCATATTCATTGTAATTCAGTTATCAGAAAAACAAAACGAGGTTGCTAAAATTTGATATTACGTTGGATATTTACGTAAGTAGTTTTTTCAAATAACGGCCATGATAGCTGTCAACAGAGGCAATATACAATACTATGGCAATGTTGCCAGTCGTCGTCTGTTCACGCGAGGGTATTATTATTCACTATATATCTTTCCTTCTTTTCGACACGAAGTAGAGATAGATAGAAATACTGAATGCTCCACGAGAAAATTTGTGCTGAGGTTTGTCACCAATGTCATCTTTTGTCATGGAAGATGTTAATATGAGCTTTGATAATAATTTTGAAATAAATAGTTAAATTAATGAATAGAATAGAATGTCGTTTTTCATGAAATATTACTTTATAGCTAATAAGGAAGGTATATGGTTCATCAAACAACAATTAAAGAAGAATGATAAAGGTTGAATCAATGAATAAGTGTTGCTCAATAACAGGGTAATAATGACTTTATTTTGCGAAAATCTCGAAAATTATTGGTTTCCGTACAATTTGGTTTCCAAATTCTTGATCAGGAGGCCAAAATACATAAATAAAGCCAACATTTTTGAAAAAATTTGACTACGCCACATAACGGAAGAATTACCGAATTCACTAGTATCCGATTCCAACACAGTGAAAATAAAGAGTAATTGAACGTTTACTGATTGAAACATTATGTTGCGGTGTATCACTGAGAACAATTATAATATGAATGAAGAATGTCACTTCTTTCGAACTCGAGAATAATCAGACAATTCAAGGCATATCTCACTAGCTCTGTAATGATTTATCAGGGTACACTGAAAAAACAATTTATTCATAGTAAACTAAATTAATCAACAGCCAATACATTATTTATTTGAATATGGCGGAATAAACGTTTATTTTTTAAGAACAAATAATTTATTTAAACTATTCAAATATATCTCATTATTACCAAATTCAAATTTATTCCCAATAAATATATATAGGTCCCGCTATAGATCTATAGATTTATCAATTGTAAGTAAATCATTATTTATTATAAATAAAGTATATTTATTATTATTATACATTTCATTAGCAATTAATAAAGAAATTTTTTTATTAATATGTTCTGTTTGTTATAAAAAAATTATATTTATTATTAATAAACCAAAAGGGACGCGAGACGCCCCTTCTGCATGAAATCGAAAATGAATTCGATATAGAAGGAATCGGAATCAATTTACCCTTTATAAACTTACCTTGGTATGTACTTATCAAATCAACTAATTTGATATCCCTCACAAACTTTTCTCAAATATACAAAATTGATATCCCTCAAAAACTTTTCTAACCCCTGAAATTTGTCCTCCTCCATTTTGGCTTGATCAACTGCGTTATATACTGATATATCTTTCACAATACAATCACTGATTTTATTTTTATTGAATGTAGATTCAAATCACTTATATAATTATAATGAACCTACTGTTATTCTATTCTAGCATAAATAGTATGATTTCGAATTGAATTCATCACACATCATGCATGCCACTTGGCCACTCGACAAACATAACATGAACTATACAAACGACACCACACGACAAAACTATAATTTCAATGGATATTTATTATTTGAAGACAAATAATATATTTTCCAATGAAACCAATGATTGATTTATAACAAATAACACTGAAAAATCAGAAAGTAAATATTTATCATCTGTTACTATGACTTATTCACTTTTAATAAACTTGTAATTAATAATGAATACATTTCCAGTAATATCACCCAATAAACTATTTTATTAGGAATGAATTTATATTGTTAATAATACACAAATCGACCAAAAACAAACTATCTATTATTTATTAGTTGATGATATTTTCGCGATTATTATTATTAAATAATATTATTTAATACTGAATGAAATTTTTCTTCATTAATTGTGAATAAATGGCACCCAAAGAAATATTTATTAACTATTAGCCCTATATTTTTTTTCAGTGTAGGTGTTGTTTGGAAATACTTCATCCATTTGCAGAAGATATCCTATTTGCCTGCCCTGCATCCTCATCAGGATCTCCGTACACATCAGTATAGTGCTACCAGGAACACTGATGACATATTCTTTCAATAAACTAATCAGTTTTGTGAGCAAACTGGATCTATTGGAACAAATATAAATATAGGAGTAAGCCACACTAGGACCTAAAGGCCGCGATAAATGGCTTGTTTCATAGACTCACTCTAAATCAAACCTACTTACCCATATACTTCATTGCAGTTGGAATAGCTACACAAAAGGAGAACCTATTATGTTCGTGGAACATCATAATATATTGTGTGCCGATAAGAAAATAGATATTGGAATTTTTGGCGGTGTTGGAGATTGTATGCATCAGAAAACAACTAACTCGGTGATGAATTGACTATTTATTATTATTGGACTAGGAAAAGCCAATAAATAGCTCAAATTTGGATTGATGAGACAACTATATGGAATAAAAAATTTCAAAGTCTCCACCAACAAATATGTTGAAATAATATTGCCAACTTTTAGATTTCCTAGTCTGATTTCGAACTTTTCAGCCACTCATACACATATCATTTGATATGGAAGCTGTACTCTGGAGTGTTTCTTTACGCGAATATCTAGTGTGGACTGTATTTGGGAAAATCTCTAATTGCTTAATCTCTAATTGCTTACCCTTGTTGGAAATTGAGGTCGAGTCAACAAAGTCCTCTTCTTCTTTTCTTGTTCACCACCGGAGGATGGGGGAAGAAAATAGTATGCGGGAATATAGGGAAATAGTCAAGATCCACAATTAGAGTTGCACTTTGTCCGAATTTTGTGTCTTGTTTTGTTCGAGGATTATACTACTAATCATCTACTTTTCAACTTGTCTCTTCTCAAAGTCGATCGCGAATGTTCTCTCGCAATTCGCAAAAACTCAAAAATATATGGGCTGATACAATTGACGCCCATTCATAGGCAACCCACAATACCTTTGACAATTCAGTAATAGCCCAGGAAATGAAAGAAATAGCTATTCTAATATAATATCATTGATAATTATATGGCCTCAACAGTTTCTTTATTTCAGCGCAGCATGCTATCGCAGTTCCAAATGGCTCTTATAGATGGTGTCTTGCTGATGCTGTTAAATACGTTGGTCTTGTTTTCGTTGGAACAGGCACCGCTTCAGGTGTAGATCTCAGGATCTCTACTCGGTTGACTACCCTGCACTGATGAGAGCCAATAAGCCCGAAACCGGTCTGTGGAGACCATAAGAGATACAAAGATGGTATAATTCAAGAATGTTTTAAAATTCCGAGTAGTTACGGAAATATGCCTAAAAAACCCATCAGGTTTGCCGATTTCCTTTTTATTTTATTTTTTCTGACGATATTGAAAGAGACTTAGGAAAATAGCAGAGCGTTGAGGGATTTTCCGATAGACGTTTCATTTCGGAGAAACCATCATCCGGGATCCCCATGAATTGATATGCATATCGACGAAGGGATATAATAATAATTATATATCTGCTTGGCCTTAGCTAGCCAAGTAGGTAGTTGTTTTCTGCTCATTTTCTACCTTTCTATTTCAATTTAATAGTAGAAGTAGTGGTAGTCTAACAATTACAAGTTTTATAACAAGAAGTTTAAATGCAGATATGATTAATATTTATCTGGTATTCAACTTATGAAAGTATACTCCAGAGACCCTATTCTTGAATTCTAGGGAGTAAAGAAACTGATAGAAAAGTGCGGAGGAAATATATCCTTCATCTGTCAATTCAAGAATATAGGTGCCCAGAGGTATTTGTACATACCGTTATTAAAGTACTCTTAGAGGGATCATCAAGTGCACTTATAAAGCTATCTAAATTCTGTAAAAAGTCACAATTTGGTGGTTAAAGTGAAACATATACCGGGTGTTTCACAGTGGATGGAACATTAGAAGTATCTGGAGAACAGAAAGACAGATCATTTCGAAAACTCGTGTGCGTCAATAATCAAAGTTGCTCTATCCGTCCAAAATATTTTCATCAATACAGTGTTGCCGCTTATATCGAAAAGTAGCAACAACTTTGTTATTTCAAATAGAACACCCTGTATTTCATTCCATTTTTAGATTCTTCTTGAAGAGCTCATTTCGTCGATATATCATACTTGGGGGATTGCGAGGAAGATTACAGAGATATAGGGTGTGAAAAATCGAGATTTTTCAAGTTTAGGAATCTTTTGTGTCGAAACTATTCATTTCCGCTCAAAACGGCTTACATGTCCCTATCTCAACTTTTCATTCACTATCTATTGACATTCAATAGAAACAAATAGAGGGTGATGCAAAACTCAAAATTCTGAACCACCCGTATTTGTTTCAATTGAATATCAATCGATAGTAAATGGAAAGTTGAGATAGGGACATGTGAGCCGTTTTGAGCAAGAATGTATAGTTTCGGCACAAAAAATTCCTAAATTTGAAAAATCTCGATTTTTCACACCCTATATCTCTGTAATCGTTCGATAAAGACCCCAAGTATGACGGATCAATGAAATCAGCTTTCCAAGAAGGAGCTGAAAATGCAATAAAATACAGGGTGTTCCGTTTGAAATAACAAAGTTGTTGCTACTTTTTGATAGAAGCGGCAACGCAGTATCGATGGAAGTATTTTAGATCGATAGAACAAAACTGATTACCCACGAAACCAAATTTTCATAATAATCCTAAGTCCTGTTCTGCGGAAACGTTTAACCTACCATCGACCGTGAGTCACCCTGTATAGGACAGTCAAAAACTATGTGGCTAAAAGAATCTTCTTGATTTGATTTGCATGCAATACAGATACCAACAGAATTAATACTATAAAATGAACCATTGTAAGAGAACTCGCATTTGGGCATGCATGTGAATAGTTATTGGAAGTTTTAAAGACTGTAAAATGATTAGGTATAATAACATGAGGAGGTAGGGTTGTACAAGGAGGTGCAGTCTTAAGTACATAAAATATCACTTACTTTATTTATAATGCTTGATTTGTGAGACATAAGTAAACGGTGAGTCATATTCGACCAGATTTCATTTGAATTTGCCAGCTCAAAAAGTTTGGATGATTGAACGTTCTACTTTGTCTAAGTTGATTTAATATTCACATATTTTTGGTAAAAACTTTGAGATTGTTCGTTTCAATTCATTTTTTATTATATACCTAATATAGTACTGAATTCGTATTTATGGTATTGGTGAAAGGAAACACTTAAGTTTCCTATCACCCTGTGTGAGTATATCTAATGAACCAATATAAAAATAAGAAATCAGTCTACTGGGAGATATAAAACCACACAAGTGCAATAGAACATAACGTCTCGAGTAAGTATCGACAATGGGGATACGCGATCATTCCCTCGTTCTTGACGGATGGTTATGGAAAAAATAAACGCCGAAGAAGGAAAAGGCAGCTAATAGACATGAGCAATTAAAAATCTTTTATAATTAAAATGAATCGGAACGAGCACTAAATGAGCTATATCTATTCTGTGCGCAACGGCATTGCCGTGCATCAAAAGCCGACAGATTATCAGAAAACTGTATTATAATTTTAACGACCGAGCTCGTCACAAGAAATGACAGTCTCAGAATAAAATATACCTGCTACCAGAACACAACAATATATTTTCGACCAAAAAGCGAGAGGGATACGTATAAAATTGTCAAAGTACAATTTGTAAACCAATTGAGGGTATCCTATCGAAATAGTAATTGGACAAAACGAATTACATCGCAATTTCAGTCGGAATGGTAATCTAGTAGAACCACTAGAACCGTATTTAATCGCGAAATATTCCGATAGGATATATTTTTTGATATTTTTATTGCAAGATAGGAACTTATCACTAAGTAGATGTTAATGGTGGAGGCATAGTTTGAAGATAATGAATTCTATAAACCCCAGTCAACACCAGACGTTTTGAAGTCATTTTACTTCTCTTCGACGTCGTCACTACCTGAGACATATCTATCATACAGACGTTCATTCATATAGACACATTTTCAAAATTGATGCTCTCAAACATACTGGATTGGATGTATTGAAACATCTCAATAACGGCATTTGAGTACCAAAACGAGACGTCTTGAATAGGTACGTCTCAAGCTCGATTTATGAACTTCGCTGACGTAATAGCTACAGTTGACGCTTCCGTTTCACATTCTGTTGAGGAGATACTCGACAAGAACTGCGTCAGCTGCGGAGTTGTATACTTTCACCATATTCCATCTACGAATAGTAAATGCAGCATCAAATGTAGCTATGGCAGCGGAGTTTATAAATCGAGCTTTTTAAACACGAACTTTACATTTAAAAATAATCGTCTTCGAGAACAAGAATGTATACTTCTCCAAGACGTCTACTCACATATCGGAATAAATCTACGTCCTGAAGACGTCTCAAAAATGTATTTTGGCTGATTGGCCATTTGGAATTCTTCAACAGGATAGGTTGGATGATAGAATATCTAATAACTTATTTTTCAATTCAGGCGTATGCATCTGTAGCTTATTCAAAGGTGAATTTTGAAAAAAATGTAATAATATCATTGATTATGGCAAAGACAGGAATTACTATCATGAAACGAATATATATCCTCTAGATTAGGGAGCAGTCATCCGAAATAGATATGAACTGGTTCTGACAAATCACACCCTCGAAGTCGTTTCAATAATCATATTCTTGGTAAGATTTAGAAACTGGCTGGGATGGTTGAAATCAAAATCCATCCATAATCTAGCACACATAGTAGCTGAGATTGAAGCTTATTTATTTACTCTACTCCGAATTGAATTCGTATTTACCATTCATCCTAATAACATGTTCGTCAGTCAGAGAAAAATGTATTTCCAGGAAAAGATGTTACAACTATATTATGTTTTGGATGAAAAATTATCGATAAGACCTTATATAGTCGCATGTGTTTACCACTGCAAGAAATGTCCAGATGAATTAGTAACAGACTGCAGGATATATCGGAGTTATAAATATTGGATCATAGTTGACTTAGACGGTTGAGTCGGCTACCACCCACGATGAAGCTGTCGGAGAGTTCGAACTGGACCCATTTGCGACTCCGTGGTGTTTTTATCATACAGTCGTAAATCGTACTGTTTTTTTTTCTACAGTCCAGTGAAATGAAGAAGAACGGCAGACATCACATGAAGTTTCTGAACTTGGTATCCATGCCTTGATATGAAGGTGGTGAGCTACGGCCGTATTCGCCGTTTTCTCTCATAAGCGAAGCTTCCTTGAGCTCGCTTAAGTCGAGTTTAAACTTATGCGGTGTGCACCGCACAACGATGAACCTCGCTTAGCCAAGCGTGAAAAAATGGAGAATAGAGAAAAAAGAGCTCAGGTAAACCTTGGCGGATGAAAACAGGAAAGTTCGTCTCACATTCGGAGACCCTCTTCCAAAAATAAAGAGAGATGATACTGACGAAATTTCGTCGATAATCAATAGAAACACAGTGGTGGGTTTTCGAAACAAATTTGATGATGGAGATGGAATTTTTCCATATTGAAGAGAATGCGAATATTAGTGATGGTTATTATTATGCTATATTTTCATTTTTCATATTTTTATAGACTGTGAATTCCTTCATCCTCCATTATTGACTTCCATGATTGGTTTTTATTCGAAAATATTTAAACATTCAATAGAAATCGAAAAATGTAGGTTATAATGTCTACATAATCCTGGCTTAAAATATAAAGCCGCCGATTGTGGCCGCTTAGAGTTGAGCGAGCTTAAATGGTTTTGTGGATACGGTGCATACAAATTCGTAACTTGAGGCGACCTTAAGCCATCGTCCATAGATCTACTTAAGCCTTAAGCTTAGCTTAATAGCATACGGCGAATACGGCCGTAATGCTACCTTAACTTACAAAAATGTAACTGTGTACGTAATATGTTGGTTCCGATGTTTTTTTTTTGTATACTTAATTAGAGAACAGGAGAAGAAAACCTATAACGATCTTCAAACATCCAGTGATGTATATTGTGGAAAAAATGTTTGCATTGAATTAATTATTGTAGTATCAAATAAACATATTTATCATTAGTCCTTGAGAAGACTTCCTGAAATGCAAGAAATATCGAAGTTCACAAGCTGATTCAGAAAATGATTGGGCATTCAAATTTCGATATCTTTGTATACAGTGTATCCGAAATAATTGGTGGTAGATATTTTGCCATGTCGAAAACTAAAAGATATATGGAATTGATTGGGAATAAAAGTTTTAGACAAACATGTATGTCACTTGATGTCCCTTACGGAGCGTTTTCAGCTATTTGGGTTTCCGAACAATTTCGAAAAAAACTGAAAAGATACATTTTTGAAAATGAGCAATTATTTTTATGACACGAAAAAATTTCTGATTTTGATGAAAACATTGGCATAGCAACTCCATAGGAAGAATAGGAATGTATATTATGAGGTAGGATTTTTATTTTGTTTTTTGGTTTTCTGAAAATATCAACAATTTTATTTATTTATTTATTTATTAACGGCATTGCCTGTTTTTACAAAACATTCAACAATATGTCACACATATGTGTACTGACATAACTTGAAAATAAAATAGAGAATTAAACAAGAAATATTACATTTTTTTCCCAAATGATTCCAATGGTGATTCAAAAGACTCAAAATCCATATTATAAGTATTTGCGAGTCTCAATATTCTACTTAAGGACTCATTCTGACCACAGTTAGTACGACTGAAGACTATTTTGAATAAGTTCAACAATTTCTGGGGAATCAATGCTGCCATTTATCATTTTGTGGATTGGTGTAAGATCTGATCCTAATCTTCTATATAAGCCAAAGTATTCAAGTTAAGAATGTCCAAGCTAATTTTATAGGTATATTCGCCAATATGATATCCAAGTTTATATTGAACTTATATCGAACACTCTCAAGCAGGTAGATATCCACATTAGGGCACCAAATCGAGGAGTTGTATTCTATTATTGATCTAACAATTGAGCAATAAATAATTTTCAATGAAGATATAGATAATTCATTTGCAGATCTGAGAGTGAAACTTAACATTATGAGTGATCTGAAAGATGCATTTGCAATGTGGGGTTTGAACGACAACTTTGAGTCAAGTATGATTTCCAAATATTTGATTGTATTCGGTGTATCTACATAGTTCTTTGTTATCCAATCTGGATGCAACATTGGATTCAATGATTTATCATATACTCTCAAACGCAAGGAGATTCTATCAGATTCAATATTTGAACTAACTTGAATAACAAAATGTCGTCACAATAACTGTCGTTCATCATAATATCACACTCTTACGAAATAAAAAAATACGTCGAAGAAAGTCACATCTTTGATAAATACGATGATGGAATCTAATCAATGATTTTGAAAATATTTTTTCAAGGTGAAATAAAATACGTATCATGAAATTTGACCCAAAATACATGTAATATTTTGCTTTATGTCGCAAAAATTCAGTGAATCTGATCTGAATATCAATTATTATGTATAGTATGCTTTTCCATCGTCTGGTGCACTTTTTGTTTTTAATGATTCTCATGCATATACGATGAGTCTTCATGTTGAAATTCTTTAAAACAAAACTAGCATTTTTTTCAACAACGTCTGAAGCTGAAAGAATGTCAGTTTCCTACAAAAAAAAACCTTCCTATAAAACTTCTCGCAATCTTTAAAAGCGAATGAAATTGCATGTTTGATTATTCGTCAACAGTCTCGTTGCTCGATTCGAAGAACTTTCGATGGATAGCAATTAAACAGGACTGCCTACTAAAATTTAACAGTTCCGAGTACCATACCGAACTTTTTACGCGAATTCTTATTGAGGTATATTTGAAATAATTAATTAAATTTCTTCGGGAGCACCGGAATGTTTATAATAGTTTTTCGGGCTATAAATCAGGTGCCAATGCAGACGGCGCTGCAAGAAGGCCCGCACGGGCCGTTCCCACCAGAAGAATGACACAAATAACAGGGACGTAACTATGTATAATTCTCTTTCCGATATTATATATTTCGAACTGAAATGAAAAATATCAAAGTATTGACGAACAAATATGTTAAAGTTAAATCAATGACAAAAAGGTTGACACTCTGAAATAAATTAACAGTATTGGAATATAAAATAATCATTAAAATATAATATTATTTCATCACAAAGAAATTTCATATTGTTGTCTCAGAATATTTTCTTTGGAAAAATGATTTTTTTCAATTGTTGAGGTTATTATTATAAATCATTGATGTGTTTGACAATATATAGTATCCTTATAGGTCTATTATAATAATTGTCCATTATATTTTATTATATGGAGTTGATGAAAATGTAAGTTATATAGGTTAGGTTATTCGGACACTCGCATTCAAAATCATATTACCCCGCGCTTCTACCAATGTGGAAAGCCCAAAATTTTCCATTTCTTCACGTCACCTCCATCAGACGAACACATAAGAAAATTAAGCTCCGCTCAGAATTATCAATTAATTTAGGGAAATGAAGCTATTAGAGAGGCTACTGTAGACAAAGAATTTCCTGGAAAGCTTGAGAAGATGGGGCACAAAAGCTCGAGCAACGTCACCACCCATGAACACCAATAGATCAATCTAATTAGTGTTAGTATCACTCTCTTGGCAAGAGATCCATATTATTTTTTTAACATGAGAGTCTTATAGAGGTTGAACTTTGAGATGAAACTACGCTTTCAAAAAGTTAATGTTGGAATCGAGACAATAAAAATATTGAGTGCCTTCATCATAAATGTGTGTTTTGATGTCCATTCCATACCGAAATTCACTTTTATGAGAAATGTATGAGTAATGTAGGATCCACCGATGGTTCGTAATTAAAAATCAAAAAGATCCCGCCCAAGCTCACTGAGATGGTCCATACTAGGGATGCACCGGGTACCCGGTCAGTACTCGGTTTTGGCGATACCCGGCCACATAACGAAGAAAACGATGAACCCGGTTTTACCGGGTACCAGTTAGTACTCGGCAGCCTAGACCGGGTACTCTGTACCCGGCCGCCTAGTCCGGGTATGCTGTACCCGGTGTACCCGGCCGCCTAGACCGGGTACACTGAAAATAAATAATTTTAATCTTTTATCATTAATTTTCCATTTTCTGTTACTATAGTTTTCAATATCCACTTGTTTAAGTTTAACGTCAAGCGTACCGCCACAACTACTGCTACTGCCACCAGAATGACGTTTTTGTGATGAAACTGCATTCTTTTTCACATCAGTATTTGTTTTGTATTCACTGTGTTCCACCGGATGAACGAAACGCAGGTGTTTCACTAGGGATGAAGTAGTCGCTGACTTCCCGGTACCACATCGCGAAATTATAGTCTTGCATATAAGGCATATTGCCTTTGTGCTGTCTTCTTCGCAAAGTTCATAATAATCCCACACCACACTTCGTTCCTTAACACTCATTGCCGTTTCAGTAATTAATGAATAATGATCAACGTCAAATTCTTGCACTTTCAAGACCGGAGCGCACGAAGTTGCAGAGCATTCTGTTCTACTAAAGTTAGGTTATGTGCACCCGTTCGCTAGTTATTTACAGCTGTGTATACCCGGTACTCGGTGAATATACCGGGTACTCGGTACTTGTTACTCGGGCTAGCCGTACTCGGTACCCGCTTTGTGAATTTTAGATCAAACTCGGTACCCGGCATTGTAAAAATCACTACCCGGTGCATCTCTAGTCCATACCAACGCATATCATTTTTATTGTTCCCACTTGGGGAGTCCTGCTCTGCTCGAAAATGCATGAGGAATTCAGAAGTGGGATCCACCGATAGCAAATAATAAAAAATTTCCAAAAACACGCCCAACCTCACTAACATGGTCCATACCAATGCATTTCATTTTAATTATGGCCTTTTGGGGAGCCCTGCTCTGCCTGGAAATGCATGAGGAATTCAGAAGTGGGATCCACAGAAGGCACGTAATTAAAAATTTGAAAATTCCCGCTCAACCTCACTAACAATTCTGATCGTGCCCACTTGGTGAGTCCTGCCCTGTCCGATATACCGCCGTCCGTCCATCACAATGGGCCATTCGGTGGAGCCGTCGATCACCGCGGTTCCGGGAAGCTTTCTCCCCCCCACTCCCCCCTTCCCCAACGGCGGGGTGGCAGCCCCAAAATTCGCGACATACCCGCGGCGTCCGCCGACTTTGATTCCGCCATCGGGCATCGGCGGCATTTGGCGTGGTCACGCCCAAATAGACATGTAACGACCTGTTCTGATGCCGGTCAGCGTTGCCAGCCCTGCATCTCAAAAAGTACTAAAACTCCACCGAAAAAGGTACTATTTTTCGAAAAAAGTACTAGATCAGAATTCTCAAATTTCGGTACATTCAGGAACCTAGTCTCTGAATCAGATATGAGGTTGAATAAATAGGTAACTTTGCACTTAGGTATCATGCAATCTGTTTTCCAATGAATATATATTTTGATCTCAGAAATTCCAATTCTTCGATGATTAAATCGTAAACATTTCCCTACTTTTCGAGATAATCAGTGTCATAGTTGGAAATTTCACCTTCTCTGTCTCTTAGGTTTTCGGCAAGTATTCTATATCTTTCTAGATCACTGTACATAATATAACATGCATTCTTTCATGATTTTCCTCTGATTCAACCATCTAGACTACATAAACAACGGCCATTTCGAAGACCTCTATGCGCATCTTTTGTGTCATCCATGGCTGACTTGTAGGTGTAGCAAAACCATTCAGTGATATGTGTTTTCTCTCTTCAATACATGATGTCAAAAAGAAAGACAGATATCATTAAAAGAAGGTGAAATTTTGAACTTTAGCATGTATTATCTAGAAAAGTAGGTATGTTCACGATTTCATTACAAAATTCGGATTACTGAGGTTGAAACACATGAGTAAAAAAAAAGGTTCACTGAAGAATAGATCGCATGGTAAGAGCAAAACATCAATAGATATGTAAACGAAAGAAGTTTTATATGAAGAAATTATAATTTTATATCCATTACTGCACAATGTGAACTGTCATTGCGACTATGCAACGATTGCGAGTATTGCGACGATAAAAAATAATAAATATTGACGTATGATTCGTATGAACTACATAACATGAAACATAAGCACAAACGTATTTATGAGACAAAGATATCGCACTTTTTGTGTTTCTTGGTTCATTTCAATTTTCAGTTACCTATGTTTTGAGATTTTTTGTTTCAAGTCAGAAAACATGAAAAAGTACTTATTTTGTATCGGGCGTACTAGCGTACTAGACAAGATTGAAAAGTACAATATCTAGTACAAAAGTACTAGTGCTGGCAACGCTGATGCCGGTGCAAGGCCGACCGGACGGTACATGCACCAAGTCAGTCACTACAGTGTTGTTCCTGACTGCACAATAGGGAAAAATCACGAGGTGGGCGACATCTATAATTGATCGCATGAACTACTCGAGAGGTGAACAACAAACTAACCTCCATATGTTTGTATGGGTAAAATGTTAACTTTATTTATAAATTTCAGTGATTTAAGCATTGAAAGTGTTGTATTTCGATGATATTTTGTGAAGAGTTGTTGTTAATAGACCACACAATCTGAAAATGCAAAAGATTAGAAGAGGTGATATGGAGATAAAATCGCGAAAATTATGCTTGTTCCACAATGCTCTACAAACTCAAGGCTTTGCATAAATTTCCTTCAAATTCTAAAGCAGAAGATGGGCAGGATTTGGGGAAACCTAAATCCTAATGCAACTAGCCTAGAAATAGAAGATGATCTTGAAGATAGAAAAAGCTATCTCGGAATTTATGTTTGTAGCAAGCACTTACTATGATTTTTTCAGTGGTGAGTTCGATTTTTCATTATTGTTGTCACTATGCTACCACCTCGTCTCTTTGGTTCATTTTAATCATTTTGTAATTTATTACAGGCTCAGGCAAATATCAAATAGTTATATATGCAGTTGGAGCAACATGGAAATGAACAAGTAGGGAAAGATTTATAAAGAAGACATGATGAAATATCTACACTTGGATGATGAATTTTGGAGAGTTCCACTGTAGATACAAAACCAACAACCTATATGACACAACAATGTTCCTGATAATGATATGAAGTTTTGGGTGATTCTGAGTTGTGTAAATGGTAGACGAATTTATCATCTGCTTTCTTGGCAGTATTATTTGGATTTAGTAATTTAACATGTTCAAGAATGTTTTATTATTTAATTTTGTATGAGTTGTAGTCTTTCTCAGTCTGAAGGGAATCTATTCCACATTTCTATTTCATTCACCAATGATTAAAAGATTTGAATACTGATTCGTTATCATTGTGTTACATTTCCCAAATTATTCTATTAAGAAAAATATATGGCATGCTAGAGAAAGCCATTAACTCTTGTTTACCCAATAAAACTATGAATTTTTTAAATAATTTATTTGAACACTATCATTTCTTCAAAATGAGTTTATCAAATCTCCACAAAATGATGAATCTATATCAACTATCACTTCCAGGTAGATTTTGCACTTCACTTTGTTCTAATAGGTATATATATTTGAATACATTACCATATAATCTAGGTTCCAAAAATAAAAACAAACCAACACAGAAAAGAAAACTGATAAGTCAAAAAGGTGGTATGCTTCCAGTCGAAATGGCCAATAAATCTTTTCAATATTGAACTATACAACATTATCAATAAATATGCTTTACAGGAACATTAAAATAAACCCATATCTCATATCTATACTTAGTTTCATGGTGATTTCATGTGAAAATTGTGGAGGATCTCATACACAAAACTTTTTTATGATTTCTTCATTGAGGTCTTCAGTTCCAATTGTGTGATTGCTGAAACACTTTCACTCCAAATAATATACGAAATGTTCGAAATTGATATTTCGACTTTCACACTGGCATTTTAAAAAGAATTTCAGGAACTAAGAACTGAAGAACTTCGAATAAAAACCGAAATTGATACCTGGACACACCTGGACTTTGGTAGCATTTAACAAGAATCCAGTGACAATAAAACTGAAACGTCGACAACAAACCCTAAATACAACTTCAATCCAATAGTCGAGTATAAAAAATCGACATATCTCTGAGATATCTGAAATTCTCTTCAATAAAAACTTTGGTTAAACAACAGATCAAGTGACAGATTATTTGTTGTTCACTACTCGATCCGACATTTTGTCATTTACAGCGCCATCTGGCGTCTCGTGATTTTCCCCTATTGTGCACTTCGACGCCCTTTTTCAACTAAGTGCACACTGCGGCACCACTTTCCTTATTTCCTTCAAAAAGTGCACATTTTCATTTTCATAGAAATTTGCTACAATGGTTACCAAATATTGCTTAAAATCTGTTGAATGCTAATAATATTGGTTGATTGTCATTGATGAGAACTGAGAAGTAGAAGACATTTAAATAATTTCGATTGTCGGATGTCAGCTTGATGTCAATGACCATTGACACTTGACAGTTTCTAAGTCCAAGGATTCTACCAACCAAATTCTACATTGATCTTGTTTATATAAGATAGTAGGGAGTCACTAGAATGGTGTAATAAAATGTGAAATTTTACCCGGAATATTTTACAAACCATAAATTCTGAAAAAGATTGATATTTGTTTCAATATGCTCTCGAATATGCTTGTGTAAATCCAGTTTTTTGTTGAGTTCTGTTTGAATTCGCTTTTTGTTGCATGATTATTGAAATACATGTTCAGTGAATCAGTATACATTTTTAGCAGATCATAATCATAACCTATTTCTATGATTGACAAAATAAATTAATAAAATAATAATATCCTTCCTCAAGCAGTCTGTCATCAGTCATCACTGTAAATTTCCATGCGCAGTGCGCATGCGTGGAAAGTTCATGAAATAGTACTATAAATCTATTACAAAAAATGTGCACTATTGACATCTGAAGTGCACTTTTCAACTGACAAATAACGCACGAAAAAAAAACGAGCCTGGAACAACACCACTTAGTAAATCGGTGCATAGACTACGACTAGATATAATTCAATATTCTGCGTGGTATTTGCCAGGAAGGTACTTGTTTTCTGCTCGTAGTCTAACTTTTCAAACGTCTTTTAGGTGAATATTGACGTATACGAGATTTTAAATTTACTATAATTATTTCGAGGAACATAAAACGAATTCTATATACGAATTCTATGCCTCAAGAGAGCTGGGTTTCTCTGCTGGAAAAATATGAAAAATCATGCAGAAGCATAGTATTTAGAAATCCTTAACAACTAATATTTGTTTAATTTTCCTAATCCGAGAGAAAATCTGGATATGTTCTTAATTTCAACGTCGAATATCTCGAAATCTATTAGATAACATGATATATGAATATATATTTGAAATCCGAAAATTATGCTCTATGCCAGTTTTTCTTAAAGTGGGGTACGAGAACCCCTATGGGTTTCTCATTAGATGGTAGTCATCCCTGGGTTCCGAAACAAGGGCTGAATTTGTTCTTACTCTTTCTCAGCTCTCCGACAAACTGAAAAGGTATATTCTTCTTAAATGCTATAAAGATGGCTTGATTCGTAAGCCATTTGCGGTCACAAACGAGAGCTCAAATTCTAGTTTGAGTACATTAAGCAACAGGAGTCATTTTAGAAAAATCCGTAGATGAAACTCTTCAAGCTGATTTAATAAGGATATAGTCCAGTCATTATAGTAAGTTCACCTCGGAATTCGAGATACCCAGCTGTAAGTCTGTAAATACTTGTATATTGACACCCTAAATGTTGTCTCAAAACCTACATATGGTAGAGTGTAAGCAACTATTAAATTTCAAGGTCAAAGGTCACAAAAATCGGTTTTTTGCGTTTTTTTGGAAATATCTCATTTCCTATGGATTTTTTGCTATTTGTATTTATTATCAATATTGTAGAATACTAAATTCTCTACAAATTTTGTTTGAAAAAATTTTTTATACGGTGAACCGTTTTCGAGATAGAGGGCGGAGAGCGCGCGGTCACAGCATCACTTCAGGTCAACCGGTGCCTCCGGTCAAAAACGCGCCATATATAGTTGATGAACTATCGATAAATCAATGATTATAAATATTTGTCAATTTTTATTAACTATTATATTATATTTTATCAATGTTTTCCTAACTTATCCACTTTTTATTCAGTATTAATTTATTTAACAACACTTACCTGCCCATGTAATTGCAGAATTGTTGAAAATATAGGAATTATATTTGGATTTTAACCTAATTAATATCAATAACTTCTTACATGATGAAAAAATCAAATGAATTATCAATTAATCTTTTTATTAAAAAATATCATTGAATACTTTTATTTTTATTGAAAGTAAAGAAATGGAATAAATGGTACAAAAACTACAATTTTTGATTTTAATCATCTTCTTCCTCTTCATCGTCGTCTTCTGGCTGCTAGTAAATTTCAATATGGTCTTCATTATCGTCTTCAACGACATTTGTCTCAAGTTCTTCCATGATTTCGGGGTCAAAGGTTCCATCTTCGTTAATGTCGCTCTGATATGGTAGAGCATTGAGACAAGCTTGCCCATTACATTGGCCACAAGCTAAAGAGCATTGCAAGCCCGCTTTCCTGCATCCGCATCGTGAACCACAACCACTCTTGCAGTTGCAGAAAATTGTATTTAGCAAATCTTCTGGAGCAGGTGGTAAAATTGTCATGATAGGCTCCAGAAAATCGTTTCGCATTGCCCAACCCCATACCTGGGGTTCCAAATCATGTCCTAACCAAGTTTGAACTTGATAATATACACGGTTGAAATGTTGATGAGCAGCTGCACTTGTTGGTGGAATATTTGAAAGCTGCACAGGTTTATTAAGTTTTGTAGACTTGACGTAATGCATATAACGAAGATGATCGAGACTTTTCACAGATTTCGGAGCATTATAGACTGCCAATAAGGTTTGAGTTCCACTCTCTAATAATCTCTGGGCCGAACAATTTTCTTCCTCTATTGCTGCAGCTAGTTCATCCAAATTTGTCAGTTTCTCGAAAACTTTTAAAAATGATTTTTTTCCCTTTTTAAAAAGCGCAGAAGTTGTGTCACAGCCACTTAATGTGTGCAGAAATAAAATATGTTTTTTAAAATGAGGATAATTATCAAAACTTTTAGTCGAGTATATCTCCGTTTTTACATTACCTTTCCCAACTTTTTTGAAGAAAATTTCTTGTTCGTAAGACAGTGTACGCCTAATTAAAATAACAAGTAAATCAATATCTTGTCCTATTATAACTGCAGTTTTTTTAGACTTTGATTCTTCAATTGCAGTTTCAACAATAAGAACATCCGCATCATCTCTGGCTTGTTTAGTAGTAATACTTGCAGCTTGTAATTATAAATATAATTCCTATATTTTCAACAATTCTGCAATTACATGGGCAGGTAAGTGTTAAATAAATTAATACTGAATAAAAAGTGGATAAGTTAGGAAAAAATGATGAAATATAATATAATAGTTGATAAAAATTGACAAATATTTGTAATCATTGATTTATCCGCGCGCTCTCCACCCTCTATCTCGAAAACGGTTCACCGTATAAAAAATTTTTTTCAACAAAATTTGTAGAGAATTCCGTATTCTACAATATTGATAGGAAATACAAATAGCAAAAAACCCATAGGAAATGAGATATTTCCAAAAAAAGCGCAAAAAAACGATTTTTGTGACCTTTGACCTTGAAATTTAATAGTTGCTTACACCCTACCATATGTAGGTTTTGAGACAACTTTTAGGGTGTCAATATACAATTATTTACAGACTAACAGCTGGGTATCTCGAATTCCGAGATTCTTACCTAATTTAAGCTTAATATATTTTATAAATTTTTGGGCAGCTGGACATTAGGAGTATCTCGATTTTTCACGCAAAGTGGTGAACTTTCTTGTTACCTTTGATACAACATCATATACTTATGTGAGAGTATAGGTTTTCGCACCTGGTCATGATAAAAACTGAATACAGAAATCGACTTGATATCGGGTCAGGATTAAGGTTAAAATTGTCTAAAATTATCGCTGAAATTGACTCCACTTGCGACAAGAAACAATCACACCCATCACATTGACATTATTGGTGGATTTATGCAGCAATTTTAAGTCATAAGTTTTAAGTCGTAAGTTCTTAGTAATAAGATTCAAGACATAAAGAGAAAAGGACGGATTTATGCAGGATTTATGCAGGAATTATTAAGGACTGTCATGTCATAAAAAACATTTCTTTCATAATTGGTAATATTTATCGACCTCCTAAAGGCAATTTGTTGTCCTTTACTGAGCATTTGGATACTTCTCTGTCCTCAATTGTTCCCACTGTCGATGATATAATTTGTATGGGTGACATGAATACCAACTTGCTCACAAATAGTCTGGTGACTGACTTCCTAGAAACCTATGGTCTCACACAACTCATTGATGAACCTACAAGAATTTTTAATGGCTCAATGACCCTGTTAGATCCTATTTTTATTAGTAATCCTGAATATGTAAAAAGATGTGGCGTTTTAGACGCAAGTATCGTTGCTGATCACTGTCTAATCTATTGCGAGCTTTACTTTGAATCAAATATAACAAAAAGTAAAATACATTATTACAGAGATTTCAAACTATTTGATAATGCCCTCTTCCAGGCCGACCTACTGAATGTACCTTTTCATGACATCTTCAATACAGAGGACATTGACGAGAAAATTCACTATTTTTCCAGCTTGATATTATCATTATTTAACAAACATGCTCCTCTAAAAACAGCTCGTATGACAAAAAAACCTGCACCCTGGTTAACTTTTGCTATTAAAATGATGATCAAAGAGAGAGATGCAGCCTTAGCTAAATTCAAACGAACGAGAGCATCTGTGGATTGGTCTAGGTACAAGGAGTTGCGAAACTTCACTCTATCATCAATTAGAAGAGAAAAGAAGACTTACTACGATAGTATTTTCTATTCACGTGATTCGAAACAACTATGGAGTGCCCTCAATAAAATTAACCCAAAGAAAAATAATACAGATCTGCCAACCAAGTTACAGGAACCTGAACAAATCAACAATTATTTCAGTTCTGTTTTCATTGATAGAGAAGTTGATAATGACCTCCTCAAATTCTACAATACTGAAAAATTTCCTCAACTAAAAAATCATGATTCTCCTTTTAAAATACACTTCATTTCTGTCATGGAAGTCAGAGAAATTTTGTTAAGTTTAAAATCTAATGCTGTTGGCTTCGATGGAATAACTATTAATATGTTGAAATATTGTAGTCCAATAATTGATATCTATCTAACTCATATATTGAATGTTTGCATAGAAAAAAACTATTTTCCCAATTTATGGAAAGTAGCTATAATCAAACCTCTCTGTAAAATCAAGAACCCTCAAGAATTTTCTGATCTGAGGCCAATTAGCATTTTACCTGCAATATCGAAGGTTCTAGAAAAAGCTGTTCATCGGCAATTAACATTGTATGTTAATGAAAACAACATTGTTCCAGATTGTCAAGCTGGATTCCGGGCAGGCTACAATACGACATCAGCTTTAGTACAGGTTACTGATGATATCGTCAGAAACACTGATAGTAAAGACATAACAGCTTTGATTACCCTCGATTTCTCAAAGGCCTTCGATACGATCAACCACACATTACTCTGTTACAAACTAAAATACTTGGGTTTCTCTGACGACACCATATTCTTCATCAACTCTTACCTCTCGAATCGCAGCCAGAAAGTTTCTATTAACAATGTTATGTCAACTTCTCAAATTGTAACTTCCGGCGTACCTCAGGGGTCCATTCTGGGGCCGCTACTCTTCATCTTATATACGAGCGATATCCTAACCTCTATTAAATATTGCAAAATTCAAGCATACGCAGATGATACCCAGATTTACTCAAACCTCAATATGGAAAACTTTCACTCTGTTCAAAACCACATCAACAGTGACCTCAGAATAATAAACGACCTAGCTGATAAACATAACTTAAAACTTAATAAAAGCAAATGTCATTTTATATTATTTGGTAACAAAAATTTAAGAATGCGCCTCTCACAAGATATATCTATTGAAATAGACGGCACCCCTCTATCTATTGTGGAATCCACGAAAAACCTGGGTATTATCTTTGACTCCGATCTAAAATTCACTTTACATATTAATAGTCTGCTCAAAAAATCATTCAGCTCTTTGAAAATGATCTATCCACATAGGCACTACCTCAATCAACCCATACGGAAGTTACTCAGTGAATCACTGGTCCTGTCTAGGTTCAATTACGGTGATATTGTTTACGGTGATTTACTCACTAAATTTGATCAGAATCGTATTCAGAAAGTACAGAACTTTTGTTGTCGATTCATTTTCTCCCTCAAAAAATTCGATCATGTTTCCAATAAAATAACGGAACTGAAGTGGCTTACAATGGCTAATCGTTCTAAATACAATTTTTGTGTCTTTCTATATAAAATAATAAAGAACAGGATTCCTTTGTCACTCTATTGTAAATTAACTCCTAGGTCATCTTTTCATTCATTAGAAGTGAGAAATAAACATCACTTTAATGTTCCTCGTCACTGTTCAGTCATGTTTCAGAAATCCTTCACCTATCAGGCTGTAAAATTTTACAATTCACTCCTCATCAGTCACCTTCATTTATCTGAATTTAAAATCAAGAAATTTTTGAAAGCAAAATTTTGTGAATCCCCAATATAAATTAAGACTTGAAACTCTATTATCTAGTAATATTTTGACAAATTACTTCTGTTTATTTGACTCACGATGATTATGTTCTTTATTACCTCATGAATGTCTTTATTACCCAAATTTTCTGTCAATTGTACAACTTAGGTTAAGTGTAAGAGTAGCAATAGCTAAACTTCGCCTACTTTGTACCAAAGAAAAAATAAAGACGATTTATTATTATTATTATTATTATTATGTCTTAAGGGTAACTTCTCCCATTGGTCAATTTCTGTGGTTGTGTCAGTGGTCACTTTACAATATCAGTCATCAATATCCATTTTTTCTTTTTAAAATCTAATGATTCTGCTATAAGTGTAAATAAACAACACAATCACAGACAATAACCTATAAAAAACCGTCACAAAATTGGAAACTTCGAACGCATGCGCAAAAATGATCAGTTTTAAGTTTTAAGCCATAAGAGATAAAAGTTGGCCAACATTCTTACGACTTAAAACTTATGACTTGCAACTTAAAACTTATGTCAAGTGTATGAATGGAAACATTGAACTTCTTATGACTTATGACTAAAAACTTACGACTTAAAACTTATGACTTAGTACATCTGTAGTACGCACAAATATCCCACTTGGAGACAAACCAAGAACTTCCTTTCAGGATGTTCTTAGTTTGGGTTAAGAATCTAATTTTCAAAAACTAAGCAATCAAAAAAAAAGCCAGTGATATCAGGCAGTTGCAGTTACCCACCAAAACCCTAATCTCTTCTATATTGTTTGATGGCTGCTGTCTTCTCATTTACAATGATTCAATCAACAAATTATATTACTTGTGATTAGGTTTTATTGTTATCAATTTGACATATGTTTTATCTCACAATTATTGGAATATTATTGTCCGATAATGGAGTACTAAGAAACACCATAAACCAGTTTCACTTCAGTTGGTTTATCATTTCATATTGTTAGTCAAACTACTTCGAATTATGATTTTGCTTACAATGAAGTTACCTACCCCAACTAATGGTGTGAAATGGGGATGGTAAGTAATTTTTGTCTTATAAATCTTCTATTTGACTGCCAACTCCATATAGAATAATTATCTCATAATTCTCACATCCAGAATATCAAATAGATAACTCTCTTATTGGAAAGAGATATAAAGTATTTTACTCTTATTTTTATGATTTATGTTATGGTTCCATGACAATTTTTTGGGAATTTAATGGTCATAGTTTTCTAATCACACCATTTATATGTATATATGGTATGCAGCAATCCTGGTTGATGTTTGAGATCGTGTCTTGTAGTTGTAGGTATATTATGTTATTAAGTGTTATTAATATTATCTGTTGCCAAGAAACTAGAGAAAAAAACTCTTATTCTCAAATTTTCCATGAAATGGTAATAGTATTATGATACAAGTTTTATAATACGCTATTTTGTCGCACGCGTTGTGAACAAGTGCGACAACGTGTCTTATAAAACGTGTGTCATATGCAATTTTTTATATTTCGAATTGAATTGAATAAAAAAATTGAGTCAATATCGATAAATAACAGAAACAACTTCGATTGGTAACAATGATGACATTGAAATAATTAAAATCTGACGTACAAACGTAAAGCCCAGTTTACAGTTGAGCGATTTTGATTATTGCAATACCAGCTGTGAAAAATTCAATGTTGTTATTGATTTTATTGGTCAATTTAAATGAAATAACACTCTGATTTGTAATTGACCAATTAAAACATTGAGTTTTTCACTGCTAATATCACAAAATCCAAATCGCTCAGAAGTAAACTGGGCTTAACTCTTCTGACTTTCATTTGACAGTTCGATTGTACCAATCTTCGAATAATAAAAAATGCGTATCGACACGCATTTGCGTTAAACAATGACTTCATTATACAAACAAAATAGAAAAAATTATATTTTGATATTGAAAAATTATACCCATACACTTGATGAACAGGAAAGGTGTACTCTTTCTAAATTTATATCCAATATTGTGCAATGATTTTATCACTGTTAGAAGGAAATAACTTGCATTAAGATTAATAATTGAAACTCATTCAAAAATATTCTTCTTTGATTTGTTTCACCAATATATTTCACAGAAAGAAAAAAAATATTGTTTTCAGATAAAACTAAAATACCTTCCAATTAATAAGCTTGAAAGAAATTTCAAACTATCTCGGGGTTTTCCGGAAAATTTTATCAAAAATATTCCAGTTGGTCTGTTTTAATTGGGTCGATTTCTCAGAACACGACTATGTTGGCGATTAAGAGAAAAATCTAGACAAAATGTCTGTCCATTACTCATATAACCCAGTTAGATCAATACCATTGGATTTTTTTTTGAATCTGTGATCATTGCAGTGTCACGACCCATTCATTATTCATCTGCCTGAAGTACCCATGAAATCGAACGATAGTTGGATCTAACATCACCTAAGTGGTTATCGAGTATAACAGAGTTGGCTACTAAACAAGTGATTATAACAAAGAGTTCACCATAAAATAGGTAGGTACTAAAATTGAGTTATCGAGTTTGGACGATACAAAAAACACCATTTTAATGGAACCGTCTTGAAGTGAAGGAAAACACAATCGATATCGCAATAAACAGAAACCAATTTGAACGATGTGTGCATGGAACCTGATTCTGATAAACCATGAAAGAAATTAAGTCGTTCCCAGAACATATAAAATATCTCATCAAATAAGATTGATGCATTTTATTATCCCGAGCGCGTGATCTAATATAAGAACAAATTATTTATTTTAAATCGTTATTAATTTTTTGTTGTATATATCTCTGGAATATATTATAGCTACAATGGATCTAGATTATATTTTATATTAGGTATGAGTCAATAACAAGGTTCCAAGAGGGTATTATGTTGGAAACGATATTCAACAAAGGAACATATCTGATGTTGTAGCATTCATTTGGAAATACGCTATTAACTATAGCAATTCAAATATCTCTCAACATCAAAATGACAAAGCATTTTCATGTTCAGTTATAGAGAGAAAATGATGAAAATATATAATAATTCCGAATCGCACATTAGTACTTTTTCACGAGTATTAAAAGGAAAAAGAGAAAATATATTGCTTACGATGATTTTTCAACATCTGTCACAAAATACCTATTTAGTTTTAATTGTTTTTTACCTACTCGATCTTCTTGCCTTTATATGAATCAATAGTGCCAAAAGTCCCTCATATAGGGGTAGAAAGGTATGTAAACTAGAGCCTTCTCCGGCCACCTTGATTTTTGTTCGCTTGCTGTCTCTCTGATTTCGTGTGGAAATACCTCCAATTGTAATAGACAGAGAAAAACATTATCAGAGATTTACGGTGGATTTATGCAGAGGTTTTAAGTCGTAAGATTTGAGTCTCAAGTTTTAAGTAATAAGTCATAAGAAGTCATTGGTATTCAATATAACCATTTATACAGTAGTCATGAGTTTTAAGTCTTACGAAAGGTTGGCCAACATTTATCTCTTACGACTTACGACTTAAAACTCGATCGATATGCGTCTGATTTTGCAAATATCAAATAGCAGAAGTTGAATGCATGTTGAACAAATAAAAATAAATAAGAATAATATATATATTGAAGATTTTAATTGAATCGAAGGAAATGAGGAAAATAGGCACGCAAAATAACAGGATTGACATTATTGACAGTCCTTAAAACTTCTTGCATAAATGTTTCATTTTTCCATACGACTTAAAACGTACGACTTGAAACTTGAGACTTAAAACTAACGACTTAAAACTCCTGCATAAATCCACCGTTAGTACAATTTCAAACCCTACTAATTGAAAATATTGTCATTCATACAGGTGATTCTTTGTTTAGTCAATCTAATCACAGAATTTATCACAACAGGTTTACTTCGTGGGTTTGTTTTATAGTAATAAATTATTATTATTTCTCTTAAGTATTATCTGACGTATATTATAGTGTCACACTTTTCAGTATAGGTAAATTGGATATCGTATAGTTGATATCCTAAATGATGTGGATTGCGATGTAAAGGGTGACATCGAGGGTGTTTAATAAAAAATAATCAACTTCAACCCTATTAGACGAAATCGATCTCTATAGCCGTATCACATATAACCCTTCAAAGCTGCTATCGTTGAATTCCTAATAATATTATCTAACCAGTTGTGTATTAAATGACAGGGTGTTTTGTTCGAAAAAAATTACTGCCACTCGATAATTCAATGTCCCAAACATAAGTATAGGTACATGTTGTTTTCATCAGGATATATTACGTGAATTTGGCAGCTCGTCGAATGATTGTCCACAATTTCTTGCTCTCTTAAAACACCACCGAAATTCAATTGTTTTGCGTCATCAATTCCTGCCGTTCTCAAAGGGTGAGGATTTTTATTATAAAATTAGAGAATATGTTTACATGAAAGTGGCATCCTAAATAATGGAAACTATTAGCGAAAGTTAGTGACCAGCGCGTTCGCCATTATATAAATGGGGGACGAATAATGAACCATCAATCCAGTAATATATTGGTCAGTTGCAATTGGCATTGCTGATGACAGACAATTTACTGATGGATAAATGAATGCATCGAAGTTATATCGATCGAAGATGACACTAACTCAATCAATCAATAAAAAATTACACCTGCAATAATATCATATGCCTCCATTTGCCCGCTTTAACCCAGAGTGAAATTAGCAAAATTGAATAACATATTCGCTGAAATGGCAGGTGGAAACAGAATATTTTCGTGCAATGAATAGCGATATCAAATCGGAATACTGCTGGAGTTTAAAAAAAAACCCACATAGTTGAAAATGTTCATGTTGACTATAGCATCAATAAATGTTTTCAAGTCCTGATGGCATATAAAAAAATTAAATGGTTAATAAATTTGCCAAATGATGCCAATTCTGAAAAAAGAACGTATTTTCGATTAAAATGTTGCCCAACCATAAACTGCTTTGTTTTCGGACATTGCCAAATCGAAATCTGGCACCACGATTTAACATTTCCAAAAAGGTGGGGAGAAAACGAGATTTCACACTCTCATCATATTCATTTTTTTAAGGATATCATGTAAGAACTATGATGGGATACAATATTGAGCAACACGATATATAGCTGACTCTCAGATTTTGTAAAACGTTAGAAGATGTTTTTATTCACAAGAAGACGTTCATTTTGGACATCCAACAATTGAATTATTTTTTATCTATCGATGTCTGCAATAAATATTAAAACTGCATTCTCGAATAGACAATAAAATGACCTTGAAATTATGGACCATGAGCCGCATATTCTTGTCTTGATGATTATGACTAATTATAAAAAATATTACTTTTTTCGTTAACACCACATAATCACATGAATTATGTGATCAATTACACCGTGGGGGTGTTTGATATAGGGTTGATTTGATCACTGATACATTTCTAAAAGAATATATGTTTTGGGGCGCTTCTGATGAGCAGCCTGCAAAAAAAGCGTCTAGATATTGCAAGAAAATCTGGTTGGTAATAAAAAATTATGGATTATGATCAGGCAATGACAGAAAATCGAATCAGAGAGAACATTGCCAAATCACAAAGGAGATAGTGAAACTGATATGAATGAAGAGTTGAAGGTAACGAGGAAGCAGACTGCCTTGCCAAAGAAGGAACAAATACACAATGTCTCGGCCCAGAACCCTTCTGTGGACTCGCCAAGGCCTACTTGAGAGAAGAGTTCCGACGTGCCAGGACAAAGACGAGCGAAAAGGTTATAGTGAGCATTTCGCCAAGGAGAGCTAAACAGCTTCTCGAGTTGGACAAGAAAGACTTAAAACTGGTAACGGGACTTCTCACTGGACACTGCCCTCTGAGGTATCACCTCAAAAAGATTGGTAAAACAGAGAGTGGTAGTTGCCGCTACTGCGAGGACTTCGCTGAAAACGCAAGAACATTTGCTTTGCGAATGCCCAAGCAAGTTCCTGGAAGGGACCTCTTTAGAGCCCTCCGTTGTTAGGAATCCAGCTCCCAGGAAACTAATAAACTTCGCAAGAAGCCTCGGAATCCCAGGCCTCGAATACATTAAGGGTTATGCACAAAAGATCTAATAAGTCGAGGTGCTTGAGAGGCTGCACAGCCTTAACGCCCCCCTCTCCTACAATCTACCATCCATGATGGAAATTATGGGATGGAAATTGGTACTTGAGTATCGGCGTGTTTCAAACACTGAGTCATATCTTTATCCTGAGAAACTTGAACCTTCCCGAAAAATTGGTACCTATTGATTTTGGCCAAATCCTATTCTGCTCGCGTTTAAAGAACTTATTTTTATATGTGCTAAATAATGGAACTAGATCCATTACTTGTCGAGATCTTATAGGTCGTGGGGGTGTTTTGGTTGAAAACATAAAAAAACAAACGAATATAATATATCATGAATATATGTATATGGATGAAATATTCCGTATTTTCCTTCAATGCTTCTTTCTACTATTTAATTTGACAATGATCATTTTGATTCGTACATGAGACTGAAATTATTACTAATAATTAGAGTTAAAAGCTGAACTTTTATCGATTCGCTTCATTCTTCACCTCCTATAAAAATTCGGCATATCGAGGGATACAAAATTATAAATTCTCAAATTGATCAAATCAACCCAATTCTACAGTTCTATCCTAACCCAACATAAGACTCCATCCCTGTCTGTCAACGTAAGTATCATTATTTGCACGGGTAACTTTTCAATGTATCAGCTAATCTCCAACGATGCACTTATCCGATAGGAGAATTACCCACCTTCAGGTATATATGGCGGCAGTTTTCGTGATAAACTGCAGGGTATAACTAGACCAGATTAATCAATGGTCACCTCGACGTAATTTCTGGTATGGCCGTGCAGTAAACAAGCTTGCAGGGAGAAGACTTATATTGCTGCTATTAATTTGCACAGTTGGGTACGGAGCTAGCGCCATACTCATACCTCATGTTTCCCATTTTCAGTGGCGTGGGTCATCATTCTGGATTCCACTGGATTAGATAGGAAGGCAATGCAGGAAAACAGGATGGAAATTCAGAAGAAAAAACCGGAATAAAGAACAAGAAATTTCAACATCAGTTACTTCCAGATCTCTCTAGTTATGGAGACCGTAGATTACAAATGCGATGGTTATTTCATCATCACCATGGAATGATATTCACCATAAGCACTCTTGTTAGACCAGATTCATATTTATTGGATTTTCTTTTCGTGTTCGCGAAAATCACGAAGTGGGTGGCCTCTGGTGTCGAATTCTCGAAGCCTTCCGAGGGTGATAAACGAAGCAATTTAGCATTGCATTTGCTAGGCTTTCGCATTATTTTCAATGAATTTATTGTGAATAGTTTTCGGACTTTTTTCGTGCTTATCAGCTGGTTACTGATATTATTGAAACATGCAGCCAGTTCACATGGTCGTAAAGACGAAATCGAGAAAGATTTGTTCAGTATACCTCAGCGTTCTTCTTACCGTACAGACATCGTTCCCTTGGCACAAAATCCAAAATTTCAACTTCACGATTGTGTAAAAAAAAGAATATCATGTTGAAAATAGAAAAACTTATTACCACAAACATTTACTTCCTAGAAGTAGATTTCTGAAGTAAATGCCAAATTGAAGGTAGGTATGGTATGTCTCTTTTCAGGTAGAATCAAACAAATAATATCTGGTGTTGTGTTGTCTATTAAATTGTTCGTGATGAAAACCTTGATTTCACTTCAGGACCATCAAGAAGGATAGTTAAACCAAGAGATAGGCTCAAAAAGAATGCAATTACTTCAATGAACATCTCAAAGTCATCACATGGAAACTTTAACAGTGCACAATGTAGGCTTGATGAAATCAAATTTTTATTTAAAATGAATAAGCCATGAATTGGATAAGTATTAATTGAGTGAAATGAATTTGAATGACTGGTAGACCATAAGATCTCTAACTTCCTTGGTACATACCAGAGATTATCTATCTATGTATCTATACAAAATACTTATTATTATGGACTATAAGTACATTGTGAATTCGAAAATAATAACTTGTGTTGCCTATTTAAGATATCTCAATATGAGCAGATGCACCACTACACTTACTTTTCTCAGAAAATAAAGTTAATTGATACATTTTTTGTTTTTATTTCTGTCTGTAATCATCTATTTTTTGGGTTAGAATATAATTACAGCTTAATACAGATATATTCACACTTCCACTGCTAACTTCTCCATACAATCATTTTAATTTCATATGAGGGCTGCCTTAGAGCTGAAGTTTGAGAACAGTAGTTTATTTATGTGTGTTCCATATCTATCCCACAAAGTATGATGTGACCAGCTTTGAACAATGCTTCTCGTTCTTTTAATGGTTTCTTCTTATTTCTGATATACTTTAGATACTCATCCCAATATTGGGCATTCTGGAAATATAACAATACAAAGATAAATCATTGAAATACAAATACCTTAGTGGCCCCATTGATTTTGCAGAGGTGGTTTGAAAAGCCTATAAAAACATAATAAATCCATAAACCTCATATAAAATACCTGTTTTGTGTTCTATAAATAATAACCAAACGATAGCACCCTTTCAAATATTTTGGATTCGTTAATTCTTTCCTAAAATGAGAATCAAAAGTTGACAAATTATTATTGAAAACATAACGAAATGCTTGTTTATCACCTTCAAGTTTTTGACATTTCTGCAGCGCCATCTATTGGTTCGTGATTTTCGCGAATTAAAAGAAGAATTCCTAACATAACCTCTACATTCACTTTGATGATGTGAATTAGTCTGGAAATAGCACCTACTACGATGATGTTGATGTTAGTGGGTGATATCATTCACACATTGCTACTGAAAAGTGCGGCTTGCATCACATGAGTTTCCACTTTTTTACATTTGAGATAACTTACCAACGCAACCAAGTCAATATGCAGTGCTGATGGCTGATGCCGCTGATGGCTGGTGGTGGCTGAAGTATTCCTGGTTGCGTGAATCTTTCATATTCGTGACATTTGTGTGGGCGTCAATGAAATTAGTATTCGAAAATTCAGTAATTCACATGTGGAATTGTCGGGAACGTTTTCAATTATTGCCTGAAATATGGAAAGAGACAGTGATATCGAATCGACACCACCTGATATATAGAGACCGCTCAAGTTACATCTTCAAAATGACATCCCTCGAAATGAAAACATTTATGATCGTAGGTAGGTCGTACAAAACTCGTTGGAAAGTGCATTTCCTGCACTCGTTATGGTAGATACAGATAGGAAGGCTCTTGCATTTGAAGTACAACCTAGCCAGTGCAGAATCGAATGAAATATACTTGAAGAGATCAGGCACAAAAATCGAATTGGATATGAATAGAGAAACAATCGGCCAAAGCAGTGATAAACTACTAAAACACCTCTGTACCACTCGCTATGTACAAAAGAAGCAATTTCATCTGATTTTAGCTAATTTGGCCAAGCCAACAATGAGTATCTGGGCTGCAACTAATGGCGAAATGAACCAAGGGTAGCCCACTCTGAGACTTTAATATACATATACTTTGTAACCCATCTAGATGAGGAAGATTATATAGTATATAATATGAGTATGAAAACTTAATTAGGGTTCGATTAATTATTGTTCTAGGACTGTTAGAGGTTTTTTCAGAATCGTCCTGGAACGGTCCTAGAACCGCCTAAAACCAGTACCTGCTCTTGAGTGGAAACCGATCATCCTATTTTTGACAGACGCAAAACAGTTCTAGGATCTGAACAAATACACACAAGGGTTCTGCGCAGTTTTCGAACGATTCTTGAACCGTTCTGAAATTGAAACCCGTGTTCCAAACTATTTTTAAATTACATTAAACTATCTGAATTGATAGAAGTGGAAAAAAAACAAGTTTATTGATTGAAATGGTTTGGTTGCTGAGTTCTATGAACACCACTGGATTCTGCTATAGCGATACCTCACGTCTTTAACTATATTGTTGCGAAATGACCGGCAGAAAACATTAATTATTCGGGAAACATGGGGCAGTGAAGATGAAGGGTCGGCGTTCTGGCTGCTTTGGGGTTGGAAAATTCACTATATATACGGTGAAATTGGAAATGTTTCTTCGTAATTTCGGATAGGGAATATAACCGCACTGTTCTCCATCTCCATTTTATATAACCATATTTAAATGAAGATAAGAACATGATGTTACGTGAGTCAGCTTTTGTAGCAGAGCTTGAAGATGATACATTTGATATGAAAATCACATATTCTCATCAGCCTCATGAAGACATACCTGGTAGACAGGCATAACCTCGGGTCTAACATAATATAATAAACAATAGATGTCAATCATGGAGTACCACAGGGTTCTATACTGGGGCCTAGGTGAAAGTATTTTCAACTGCATAAGCTTTTATGGATGCAGATTGCAGATGAATCGTATTCCAACTTTAATGTATAATGAATAAAAATAAAACTGATCATAAGATTCACAAGAAATCGAGGAACAGTTACTACAACAACTAGGTTTCCTTTCGTATTGATCATTACCTGAATCGGAAAGAACTTGTTTGAATTGTACCGAGAGGTCACAAACACATTTTACCTATCATTCATTCATTCATTCATTCAAGGACCGTGACCGTACGAGCATGGTACACTGACATTCAGTCTATGGAGTATTGTTATGGAAGTTATAAGCCAGAAGAGCATCATCATCAGAAACTTCATACAATTTAAATCAGAAATGTTTATTGAAAATATCACTGCTTTTGAATCGAATGTATGTTGAAATAATATTGAAGACATTTTTCTTCATGCTTATTTCAAAAATTCATCTATACATAGAATAGTATTAGTAACAGTGAATATTCAAGTGTTATTTCAATTCTTGTTATGATCATGTGTGTAGGTATTGTTGAAAATGTGTATATATAATCATTATATATATTAGGTATTCACTTCGCCTTTTCTGTGGCATAATAAACTTGACCAAAATAGTTGGGTGCATTTACTGTATCGCAACTATTTTGGTAAATAATCTACCTTATTTTGCTTTCAAATATGATGCTGTGCTCATACTTATTATTCTAGTTATCTCAGGTTCTTTTTTTTTGTTTCATTCCTAATCCATACCAAAATCTAATTTGCCTTCGATATAGTTTGACTGTGAAGGAATAGCAAAAATACTCAAACTCCATCGTAGATCAGGAGACGTTTATTTCTTTTCCTCCATCCCATTTGATGTGCTGAACATCGGAAACCTTTTTTTATTAGCACTTCCATTAATTTATGTCAAGCAATTTCGATTGCAAACTTAATGAAAACAAAGTTTCGCACCGTTCCCGAACTGATACCTCCTCTCCTGCCTCCTCTCCCCATTGACAAGTTATATTGGCATCGGAGTCTTCCACATTGCACCGATATATTTTATAAGCGATGTTCGTCCGCCATTTGTAACTGTGGTGCGAGACAGAGCTCATAAATTAGGAGATATCTAATAAAGTCGCACGGATTTATCGGTTCAATGCCAGGATAAATTCTGATCATCCTCTCGCCATGCAAATGCCTTTATTGCTTTCTGGATATAACCTCACTATTCGAAATATTCCCGACACAAGAGGATATTTGGCTTGAATGGAGAAACGTAATTGAAATAATAAATAAACAAGAACAAATAGGTGAACATTGATTGGGATGTATGTCACAAAGTTTAAAGAGAGATATAAAAGTACGTGAGAGATTTGAAAGTAATAATAGCATATTATTAACGATCATGGCATGTGACTGATTTCCTGAATGACATATGTTTGGTTAGATTAAGTCTCATTAAATATATCTAGCCTGTTTGTTGAAACATGAATCATATATTGATTGTTGGGCTCTAGATTAGCAATAGATACAACATACTGATCTATTTTAATGATCGACAGCAGCTGTCAGACACGTTGTAGATCAAGTTCCTGGCATTAGTATCTCGTGGTGAAACTGAATTGACAGAGTTGTCACCAGTTTTCATTGCATTCCAAGGGTGAGGTGATAATGTTCAAATAGTATATTGTGATACAAGTTTTATAAGACGCTATTTTGCCGCACGCGTTGTTTGGAGTACGACGAGCGAAGCAAGGAGTGCTCCAAGTGAACAAGTGCGACAACGTGTCTTATAAAACGTGTGTCATATGCAATTTTTTCTATTTTGAATCGATTTGAAGAAAAAAATGGATTCAATATCGATAAATAACAGAAACATCTTCGATTGGTTACAATGATGACATTGAAATAATTAAAATCTGACGCACAAGTGTAAAGCCCAGTTTACAGTTGAGCGATTTTGATTATTGCAATACCAGCGGTGAAAAATTCAATGTTGTTATTGTTTTAATTGATCAATTTAAATCAAATTACACTCTCTGAATTGAAATTCACCATTTAAAACATTGAGTTTTTCATAACACCCAATCCAAATCGCTCAGAAGTAAACTGGGCCTAATTCTTTTGACTTTCATTTGACAGTTCGACTTCATTGACTTCATTATACAACCAAAATAGAGAAGATAATTTTTGGAATAGATGAGGCCAATACTTGATGAAAATCCATAATTGAACACTGAACTTAAGTATAACTCATTGAGAGTCACAAACCATGTCACGTGCTTCGCTATACTGTATAGCATCCTCAGGTGGAGTATTAATAATATACTAGTGCCTCATCAAGTTCAATAATATTAGTACCTAATCAAGTTCAATACTCCACCTGAAGATGTTATAGGATAGTGAAACACGTATCGTGGTTTGAAACCCTCAATTAATGAAGATCTTGTAGTGTTATACATTAGTGTAGTGTTTAAATATAACACAGTGGCTTTTTTGTGATATCAGGTGAAGAAATTAAATCGAAGGCATTTAATTTACATAATTGTTTTACCAAAAACAGTGCTGTAGTGAAAAATGTATAATTTACTTTCTTCTTAAACCCCATCAAGTAACTTTATGTTTCAAATTCAATGTGAAATCATTTCGAATATCAGATAGAGAACTCAATGATATTGCGTATAGGTATATCAAACATCTGTGCAAAATTTGAACCCTTGAGCAATTCAACAATCATCCGGACCACTTTAAGAACTGGTTTGCATAATCATGCCTTATTTGAATATACTGATTATGGAAGTCTTATCGTAATCTGAAAGTATTCTGACAAGGGTAAGGTAATGTAGACAGCCATTCAAAAGACTTGGGACCTTGCCTGTGCCGTCAGTTTTCAATTTCAAATCTTCTTTAGAAATACGTGAGAATGGAACTGAAATGACTAACAACTCATCTGTAAATGATTATCGGACCAGACAGGCAATCTGATCTTTCTATTTCCTCACGTTATTCAATAATTTGAATATATAATGAATTATACTCACCATGAAATTGAACAGTTGGCTGTTACTCAAAAAAATATTTCTATTATGTTCTTGGAAACATTCATCATATAATTAATTATGTGAATGAACTTTCGTTATTAGCTCTCAATATTCGAATATGTTCAGGAAATACACAAATTTTATTTCATTTTTGTTTATTGGTTGAGACATAAATCAATTAAGTGTGCGATCAATGTATAGGTACATTAAACTGAATCTGGTCTGAATATAATTGGAGTAATTAATTTAAATTTTCAAGCTTCTGCATTTTCCAATATACTGCAGGTAACTCCGTTTATGGCTCACTATAATAACTTGAGAACACATACTATAGGTATCGTATTGATATAATATAATTATTACTTTAATTAACTTCTGTTGATGTGATTGATCTTCCTCAATCTTTCTGCACGATAATCATTCATTGCCTATTTTTTTCATCACGTCTTGAGAAAAAAGAAACATGTGCAATCTGCATTCACTTCAGTGTGAATCGTTACATTTGCCAAGAAAGTATATTTGTTTTCTGCTTGTGGTCCAACAGACATTCAATCTCAAACTGTGTTCAATATTTTCAATTAGATAAGAATCTTTCAATGTTTGTACATACGTTGTACCGAGAAATGGCGAATATAAATCATAATTATTTTGTAAGGCTTCGACATCTCAGGTCATTATAGCCTATGGCATATGAAGTCAATTCATCCTTTTACAATTTCCTATACATTCCTGAAATATTGAGAAAGTGTAGTAATTGTCGCTGTATATAACAGAGATTAAACATTCTTGAAGCGTATTTATGTGTTTTTCCGTCAGTCTATGTTCACAGTGGGGACATCTAGGTTATCTTTCTACGCTGAGCATGAAAATGTTTGTCAAGTTGGTATGCCCTATTCTCAATCGAGTAATAACTGCTTGGTCTCTCCTAGAGAGATCGTTAAGGTTTGTCCGGGGTTTCACATATGATTTGAACAATCTCAATTTTGCTTCTGCTCTGTTCCATTCGTCTTGCCAGAGCTGTTAGTTATTTTGCTCCAGTTGAATTCCGATGTTATCTGGTCTTATTGGGATATCTATCTGCCATTTCGTTCCCAGCAATTCTGCAGTGGCTTGGAATCCACAGAAATTTTATTCGCTTTCCTTACCTTCTTAGCATATCAAGTCTAACGATGATGGTTTGGACTTGAGGATCTTTACTATATACACATTGGAGTGCTCTTACTGAGCTCATGGAATCTGTACAGATGAGATAGTCGATACAGCAGTATATATCGATGCTCCAGAAGAAACTCTCACCCAGACTAATAAATGCGTTTCCAACACCATTTTCCATCTTTGAGCCATCCGTGTAGATCAAGTGATATATTATTATTTCAATATATTGTTCCATCATTTCTGCACTTGTAACTTTCATTCATGTTATTTTCTCCTTGAGAAAAATAGATTACCTCGTATGGCATGGGCTTTATTTCTTCCATCCTGACTCAAAAAGCGATTTGTCAGACAGAAAACTTGGAAAAACTCGACGAATCATATCTATCTCCTTCCTCATACTAGGTGCACCGCCTACTGAGACGTCCCAGCATCGAGATGAGTGAACATCCATCAAGAAGGCTGTGTGCCACCCCCCCTCCGAGCGATGATGGAACTGAAACTCTTACAACATCTCTGATAAGAGCGCCGGCAAAAACCCTTAGTGGATGTGTCTCGGGATGCTTTATGTATAAAAGGAAGAGGAATCTTTCCAGAAGCTTCACATTTATAACTAACCTCATCCATCTTCTTTCGTCGGAGAGAACACAAATGCAGCTCAATTTGTCAGAAAGTCTAGCTTCAGTTTCTGGCGTTCGCGTAGCTATATACGCGATAGGAGAAGGGGCTTATTTTATTATTATTGCATCCTGATCGCTGAAATTTGCGGGGTAAGCTCTACTTCCAACGGTTAGGATAAAACGCCGAGTGACTGGTGTATTGTCTATATCGATTTCATTTGAATAATACTACACGAGTAGGCGGAACATTCGAATCAATAAAACCAGATTTATAAGCAATGCAATACATTTTTTTTTTCAAAAGTTTGTGATTTCTAGAATATCTGTACTTTCTCTTTCTCCTTTCTCTTTAGTTGAGGATGGGGGTTCATGATACTCGCTAGAAGTAAGTCCTTTCGAGCTATACTCGAATAAATATATAAAATGCAAATGTTTTTTATTCGTTGTAGTAGATAATCAATACATCATCAAGAATGATACTAGGTACTCGATACTAGGTACTATCCCAAAATTTTTTGATTTGAGGAGGTAAAATTGGTAATCATGGGTGGTGACGGATGCGCTACGACCTTGAAAGATTTCTCGTGGCCCACCTTCTTTCTCATCTGCTTTATCAGGAAATTTATCGTTTACAGCATCCCTCCTATTCCCACCTTCCTCAGGAATTTGAATTTTTTGAGCGGATCTCTGTTGGGCATTTCATCCACCGTCAGCTGGTTTGTTCCCAGGTTGTTCACTATTTTGCTAAGTATAGCATCGCACTCCATCAGAACGTGATGAGGCGTTTCTGGTTCTTCCCCACAGAATCTGCAGATGCTCTAGGCCTAGTCTTCTCATCAGGTGTTCTCTAAGACTGACCCGGTTGAGGTTGGTCGATGCCTTGGGATCTTTCAAGGTTGTGATTTTTGATTGGTGCCTAAGATTTCCGCAGTCTTTGACATTGCGTCCACCTCAGTACTACTTCCTCATTCTTGAGTTCCTCTTTTACATACTTTGACGGGACCGCATCAGAATGGTTCTAGTCCGATCATTGGTCTTGATGCTACTTCTCGTGTCTCGTGTCAGTGTACCTGCCTGTTCATCACCCTCCACTCCCCTGTACCCAGGGGAAGCTTACTTACTACATTGTTTCTTCATAACTGATTAGTTTTTTTCGAGATGATGTTTGCCGATGGCTGCTTGGCAGGAGTTGTCGTTCCATTGAATTCCTGGAGGTTGTATGCCTCCTAGGCAATGAGTTGAAAAGCTCCGCTGTTATTCGCTAGATGAACAAGTCTTTGGAAAGAGATGCTCTGCAGGTCTCTAAATTGACCACAAAGGGGTGTGGAGACTGAACTCAACGAGTAAATCTCGAAGAGACTACTGAAGGAGGAAAGATTGTTGATATTTCCTGTCGAGGTTAAACTGGACACACTTCTCAATATCATGGATTTCCGCTTGGGATATGCGTCTTCGACCCATCTATAAAGGTTCCATTTAATGGTATTACTTTTCAGCGAGTTGATAGATTTTGTGCTCCATGTTAGCTCATCACTTAATTATAAGTGGACATTTTTTTCGAGACTTCATTTGGTCTGTTGGCTGATTAGCAAGAAGTGCGCCTTCAGTGAGTGGTGAATCCCTCACATAATGATTCCTCACTTTGAATCCAACCTTCTATGGCCTACACTAGGATTTTATTGTGGTGCTTCCATTCAAGAATTTATTTTAGTTTTTTGTTATGATAGCCAGCAAAAAGTTGGTCAATTTTTCTCAATGAACTTCTCGAACTCCGCAGACAACTTTGTCAAACTGGTCGTAGGTAGGTACTAGTTCATCTTCATTTAGGTTTCGAATAAAGAAATTTTTGTATTTTCATTCATTTCTATGAATTGATTCATAGACTAAGAGTGATGGATATAATTCAATATTCTGCGTGGTATTTACCAGGAATGTAGTTGTTTTCTGCTCTTTTTCTACCTTTTGTAAATTACATTAATCTAATTATTGTTGTGGAGATGACTTGACTTATTTTTCCACTTTTTAGGTGATAAACGACAGACGCTGTTTTTGAGATCGCTGTAAATAAGTGAACCAGTTAGCTTAGATGGTGCAAAAGACCGTGATCCAAAGCTCATTACTGGGACTTTGGTGCTCAAGAATGACAACTTGAAGAGGTAGAAATACGTACTTATTTGGTTTTTCAAATATTTTAATTTTTTGTTATATTTGTTGTATATTTTCAAGCCACAGTCTACACAGATCTATTGCCGCTTCTTCGTGATCTATCTAACATAAAAACACGTTTCAAACTATATAGATCGAATATTTTTCTAGTATAGACTAGATACTGTTGTTTCGGTACCTATGCTAAGAAAACTGAAATTTAATAATTGGTATCAACTATACATTTATTCTATAAGCGATATACATTTCTGGTGGCTAGATATCCACTCTATGAAGCGATATGTGATCGCGCATCCAATATCCTTTCACAGCGACGACAAAATGGCAGATCCTGCAGACCAACCATTGTTTTTTCACGAGCAATATAATCCTAGTGCCAGCCCCCTGTCTCCGTAAACCAGAAAATATGACGCGATAGCGGCGCAGATATAAAACAGATCCCCCGCACCCTCGCGGTTAATAACGATGAATGCTCCAAAAGTCGCCAGAAGGTCATTTTCCGTCCCCCTTTGCCATGACGAAGATGTTTTATCGGTTCGAGCGATATAAAGAGATGAAAGGACGCATCGTTATCATCCATGGGATAGCAGGGTGTACACCAAAAAAAAAGCAAACCACATTGAGAAAAAAAATGATCGAGTACCACAAAGACGTTGTAATGATGATTGCGGATGGTCGAGAAAATGAAGGCCTTACTAACCGAATTTATGAAGGATATAATTAACTTCCACAGATTTTCACCTAAGGAAAGTGAATGTCTGATAGGGGTGAACGAATCCTCAACTGCTCTGGATAGTAAGGAGGCAATCTAAACTCTAGCATGCACTTAAATTGAATCAAGACTGATCTGAGACTGCCTACAAAGCCTGAAAGTCTTGGCAAACCATAACAAGGTGACACTTCCAAAGGCATGTTCGGATTTTCAAAGACCTCGTTACGAGGCTGGATGATGACTAGATGGGTACAAAAAAACACCATACTCACTGGATCAGATTAGACCTATCAAACGGTCACTGTTCTTTGAGGAAGAACCTACATCGAACGGATATAATACATGGACGAATTAGTATGTAGACTGTGCAATGAAGAGAAATATTATCAAGCACTATCACGATGGAGATTTGGCAGAGCAGAACTCAAAGGAGGCCTTAGCGATAAAAAAAGTTGTGGAATGGCTGATAAATACGATAAGGCTGATAAACCTGATAAAGGTCACAGTGTTTGAGATAGATAGACAGATTGGTGTTGCCATTAGAATCTCATTGATGTTTCTTCTTTGATATACTGGAAAAGTCAGTAAGATTTTCTGGTTTTTCATCATTCATCATAGGATTTGAATTGATGAATTTTGAATCTTTGCAGGGTCTTCATTATATCTTTCCAGATTATGAACTTTCGAGATAGAAGCGGTTATGTTTGCGGGTGATAGAGGTACCCAGAACGGTATCAGATACAATTTAAACCAATTTTCACCTACTACAGTAACAGGACAAGTACATGAAAGGGAACTTCCTGTATACTTTCATCGAAAGGGGTTGTGGCGGTGATTATCAGAAGCGTGTTTGATAACTGCCAATTCCGATTGTAACGATGAAAATATACATAAGGGGAGTAACAATAACGCCTAGCATGATATTCGTCGATATGCTTAGTGGTTCGACGTCAAGTTTTGTTTTCCGGTCACGACATCTTCTGCTCGTCAATACCGATATAAATACATACACGAACTAATGTTGTTTGATTTCAAGCAAACAGTGGATTTTCGTGCAATTCAATCGAGGGTAAACAAACTTGTAGAAGATACGGTGATTCCCTAAAATTGGAAATACTTCAGTCCAGGAATAAATTAATATAGAATTCTTTGACAAACTAGAGTGTAAATCAGAGAAATACATTTATAGATATGAACGATTTTTTAAGGAGGTGATCGCGAATGAATAACTAGGTGGAGCACTAATGGATTACGAATATAGTTGAATCATTCTTCTGAAAACCATCAACTTGTTACTACACAGAAAAAAAGGATCTCATAAATCGAGTTGTAACCGCATCAACTCAAGAGATTGGTAATCTTGAATAGTTCCAACCAAATATTAGTTTGATTTTTCGACAAAATCCTTTTGACTACGTAGGATCAAAAAGTTCTGTGTCAAATTTACACTTTCTTGTTGAAAAATGTGGTTTGTTTAAGGCAAGAATATTTCAATGTTGTTGTGAAACCATTTTCTTGGATGAAGCTGATTTCTCAGCACATCTGAATAATGATCCTCTTGATTCAAGAGGAATCACTTTTGATCCATTCTTATTGACCTTTGAAGCCGGTAGTTTTTTTGCAAACTGGGGCTGCAGTATTGATACAGCAATCAGCAATGAATTATCACTTCAAGCACATTAACATGACCTGACAAGAAACAAAGCATTCTTAACACCCAACAGTGCCAGTGATACGACGCCATGTCCACATATGTTCTAGATTGTTTGCTTCCAGGAAACCTTTTACGTCCATGTTGGGTACTCGGAACACACGTACCTTCACAGTAACCTGTCACAATGTATTTCTTGATAGTCTTAAATGGCGGCCAACGGCGTTATTGTTGGCGTTGTCTATAGCTGGTTCTGCGGACAGTGCTCGGACTGCGCATCTTCGCCTCGGGCGCTAATTCTCAAGTATGCGTAGTGGTCGAGCTGGTCACGTGGTATACATGCTTCTGTCATCAAAACACATCTTCATAAGAAACGATATTCTTGAGCTGAGAGAAATAATCTTGACTGACATTACTCACAATGGTTTTATACGGTGAAGAGTGCGGATGATTCAGTTCAATCAAATTAATTTCAAGAAAATTCATGTAAACAGGCAAACAACGTGATTAGTTGGAAAAAGAAACTTTCTGGTCAAACTGAGATTATTATTCTTATCAGAATATCATACAATTCAAGACTATATATACAGGATGTCCAATAAGGTCGGCGAGGTACGATATTATGGAAACCATAAACCTTAGGGCTCCTAGAAAAAAAATTTGAGGACTAAATCGGCCAAGAGAAATTGATGGAAAATATTTTCAAGTTCCAAAAATGACCGTTAAAGGGCACAACTACTATGATATAAATGAAAATTCGATTTTTCAAGGAAAATCACCATATCAAGGTACTGTATCAATGACGGAAATGAAGAGTTCAGCAAAAATTTGCGTCAGTTTGTTCTTTTACTTTTTTTCATATCTCGAAAAATAATGGTGGAAGAAGCTGTTGAAAAAATATTTTTTCAAATCCCTGTATCTCCTTAACCCTTGCTCCAAATTTGATCAACTTGGGTTCGTTTGAAAGATAATTCCACAATCATTCGAACGCTTTATCCGATGTTGATCTCCAGTTCACACCACGTCTACTAGAGGGCGTTGTTCACCCAAGGTTCAGTTTTTTCTGATTTTCTCAATAAATCCAAATGGAATGCTACGAATTTGTATCATTTCATTCGAAGAGAATTAAATTAGCTATATTTTGGTGAAAACTGTGATTCGATATCTCCATTCGTTTTTGAGTTATTCGCAAATAACTAATTCAACCTGAAAAAAATCAAGTTTATTGTTGAAAAAAAAAATCTAGGATTTCCGTTATCTTCAGTAAGTCTGCATTGCATGCAAAATATAAGGTAATTCAATCCTATTCGACTGTGCTAGTGATTAAAACGGTTATTATTCAAATGTTCACCAATTTGGTGCATTTGTGCGTTGATCTAATATTCCGTAATATACGCAAAATAACAATTGATGCAAACTATCCCTCTATTTTCATCGTAATATCTATGGGAATCGTTCTTCAATCATGCTAGTTGCATTGAAAATAATGGAATGCATTTTGAACATTTGTAGGGACATTTTTTTGTATCACGTTGTCGATAAAGATGTGTGATAGAAATGGCTTCAGAATTTGATATTCTTCTATTTGTTATTATTAAAAGTGACTTTCCGTTATCGCAGTTAAGTTCTTGACTAGTAGGATCCACATTTTCATTCTCAGTAAGTGACATTTGCATCGATTGTTATTTTGCGTATAGTACGGAATATTAGATCAACGCACAAATGCACCAAAAGGCTGAACATTTGAATAATAACCGTTTCAATCACTAGCACAGGTGAATTGGATTGAATTACCTCACATTTTGCTTGCAATGCAGACTCACTGAAGATAACGGAAATCCTAGAATTTTTTTTCAACAATAAACTTGATTTTTTTCAGGTTGAATTAGTTATTTGCAAATAACTCAAAAACGAATGGAGATATCGAATCGCGGTTTTCACCAAAATGTAGCTAATTCCATTCTTTTCAAATGTGATGATACAAATTTGTAGCATTCCATTTGGATTTTTTGAGAAAATCAGAAAAAACTGAACCTTGGGTGAACAACGCCCTCTACTAGACGTGGTGTGAACTGGAAATCAACATCGGATAAAGCGTTCGAATGATTGTGGAATTATCTTTCAAACGAGCCCAAGTTGATCGAATTTGGAGCAAGGGTTAAGGAGATACAGCGATTTAAAAAAATAATTTTTCAACAGCTTCTTCCATCATTATTTTTCGAGATATGAAAAAAAGTAAAAGAACAAACTGACACAAATTTTGATGAACTCTTCATTTCCGTCATTGATACAGTACCTTGATATGGTAATTTTCCGAGAAAATTCGAATTTTCATTTATGTCATAGTAGTTGTGCCCTCTAGCGGTCATTTTTGGAACTTGAAAATATTTCCCATCAATTTCTCTTGGCCGATTTAGTCCTCAAAATTTTTTTCTAGGAGCCCTAAGGTTTATGGTTTCTATAATATCGTACCTCGCCGACCTTAGTGGGACACCCTGTATATATTTGATTTAAGAGGTTTTTTCTGTGTATCTGCGGCAAGAGTGAAGATGGTGTTCAGAAGGAGTTTTTGTGAAATTATGTTGTATGTGATTCCATCTTGATCACATAACGTTTCTTTTTACATTCGAGTCATTGATGAATCTGACTACAAACAACACTCGAATCGAATGTATCAAGCTTGGAGAATTTTTGGACGCAATTTGGTTTTGCTTGTGAGCAATAGTCGAATCCTGACTCCTGACTCTGCAAAGTGTCTTCGAGAGCTGGTGGAACGTGAAAAAGAAATCCTGATCACTCGTGATGTCGCATTCACGATGTTGGCATTGAATTGTAGGATATATATTTTTTATCAATATTGGATTTTCTTCGAATCCGTCATGAAATGGAGCCTTATTGTGGCACCATCGCTTTGATAGGTAAATATTCCGAGGCGATATCGTCCACGACCACTTGCATGAAGACATCGATCTTGTGGAAAACTGGTGAGTCACTGATATATCTAGTTCAATCGCGGTAGATTTGGAGTTTATGTTGGTTGCTGGTCTGATAATGATATCGTTGCTTTCTAGGTATATGTGCTGGTTGCATTAGAGTTCATTAAGCCTTTCGTTAACTTAACGTGGGATTAACTTTGCTAACTCGCGAGTAGTGTAGTCATCTTTCTCGCGAGCTAAGGCATGAGTTTCCATGGTTGTACAAACAAATTAAATATTTAATCGACTGTTATGTCAATTGCAATTTGCAATCCGTAAACACCAATAACTAATTGTATAATTGAAATTTCACACCAATCTACAAGACTGGCTGTATTTCGAAGATTACAATAATTCTTTCCAACACAACCGAGTACCTACCTACACTATTTTCAAAACTTTGACGACACTCAAGTAAAACCTATAGTTTTCGTGATATTTACATCGAAATTTTTTATGAAAGTTTGGAGGTTATATACAGGGTCACTCACGGTCGATGGTACCTTAGACGTTTACGAAGAACGGGACATAGGATCATTCTGAAAATTTGGCCAAAGTAGTTGCTTTTGGTCTATCGATCTAAAATATTTTCAGCAATGCAGCATTGCCGCTTATACCAGAAAATAGCAGCATCTTTGTTATTTCAAATGGGTCACCCTGTATTTCATTTCATATTTAGATTTTTCCTGAAGATCTATCATACTTGGGGTATAGCGAAAAAGATTACAGAGATAAAGGGTGTAAAAAATCGAGATTTTTCAAATTTAGGAATTTTTTGTACCGAAACTATCCATTCATGCTCAAAACGGCTTACATGTCCATTTACTATCGATTGATATTTAATTGAAACAAATACGGGTGGTTCAAAATTTTGAGTTTTGCATCACCCTGTATTTGTTTCTATTAAATGTCAGTAGATAGTAAATGAAAAGTTAAGATAGGGATATGTAAGCCGTTTTGAGCAGAAATGATTAGTTTCGACACAAAAATTCCTAAAGTTGAAAAATCTCGATTTTTCACACCATATATCTCTGTAATCTTTCGCGCTATACCCCAAGTATGATGTATCGACGAAATCAGCTCTCCAGGAAGAATCTAAAAATGAAATAAAATACAGGGTATTCTATCTGAAATAACAAAGTGGTTGCTACTTTTTGATAGGAGCGGCAACGCCGCAACGCTGAAAGTATTTTAGATCGATAGAACAAAACTGATTACCCAATAAACCAAATTTTCAGAATAATCCTACGTCCCGTTCTCCGTAAACGTCTAAGGTACCATCGACCGTGAGTGACCCTGTATATAGGCATCAGGAAAGACATTGCATTAGATATCACACAACTTCCTCGTTCGACTTTAAAATGAATTCTGGTAGAGAGAAGTTCGACATGCCTCAATCCAAACCGAAGCAATTCGGAATAGATGTGAGATCAGTTCAAATATTTCATCTTGGCCTTGGTAGATAAAGCGAACTTGTATTATCGTAGTAGGTGTATTGTAGCAGTAATATCAGATTGATGAGATTTGTTGTGATGATGTTTTTGACATTTTATAACAAGATGAAAGGCGGGTTCAGCCAGCTCACTATGCATAATGGATAAATCATAGTACTTAATGCATAATACATAATTTTTAATGCATAATGCACAACAGAAAGAAGTGTTTATACAATGCGTAATTTTCATGCTCATTGCTCAAATGAATAACAGATTTGGCAGGCGACATTTGTCTCAAGGTTAAAATATTAGTTTTTTTCTCATTTGTGACTTGTATGATTAATACTCACTTATCAATTATTTATTCACAATGAAGGTACAGAACAGAAATATATAATCTCAGTGCAAGTGACAAGTTGACATTTTTGAAAGACGCATGCGCACGAACTTAATTCACATAGTGAATAATGCATAAAAGTTGGTCAACTTTATGAATTGTCCGTTATGCATTACATTACGAGTTGTGCACTATGAGTTGTATAAACGGGTGCATAAGGAAATTGAATTTCAAAAATTACGCATTATGACTTATCCATTATGCATTGTGAGATGGCTGATCCCGCCTGAAGACAAAAAAGTTCTCATATAGCCGGTGAGATCATCCAAGATTTATTGTTCTCGTTGATGAATTATATTATCCTTTTAATCATGTGAAACTCAACGCTAAAATGAAAGTACCTATCTGGTTTTTTATCGTCCTATGGAATCATGTTCCAGTTATGATCACATGTCGGCTATACATATATCACTATCAATGGCCGTTTCATTTGGAAACGCAGCCGTAAGCGTAAAACTTTTCCCATTTAATCCAGCCATCGAAATGTGATTGCATCAATTCATTCGCGATGTTGTTATTCAAAAATGAAAACGCCGTGATAATAGCTGCGAATCATGCATATTTTATAGGTGGGTTAATGGATTTGGGAAACTGCTGATTGTTGCCATAATCTGCTATATTTCTGTTCGTTACACGAACTTTACTATACAGGAAGTTATAAACTCGAGGGTCGCTATTGGGATACCAACACTTTATGATTTAAAATTAAAGTAATTGAATGGAAACAAATTTCGAAACTCTTGATTCATATTGTGATTGAATTCGGCAAAGTCATGAAGAATCATCGCCGAGATTGAAATATCCTCCTGTATATATTGGACATAACAGATAACTCTCGATTGTTCGTGAAAGATCTAGAACAGAAAAGGATGGAATATTCTGGGAGCTATCAGATGGGGAGAGATGACAGAATATTGACAGTTCCAGAAAGTTCTAGAACAACTCAAACACGATATATATAAAGAGCCAGACAATAGCAGAAGTCAGTCGAATATTAAGTGATGATCGTTCATAACCTCCAAAATAAGTAGTAATAAATTAGTCTATAATAAGTGTTAATGTTCGTCGAAATGAATTAGTTATCGTGTTGAATCTCGGTCGTCGTTCACTTCTACTCACGAAAATCGTATATAACAATATTTTCTCGAATCATAACGAAGAGAGAAAATAGTCAATCCAATTAAAAATATCAACATAGTTTGAAATTGAATGGCTGGTAGACAACGAGTAGAAAACGACTACTTTCCTGGTAAATACCATGCATGCAGAACTTTGAATTATATCTGCTCGTAGTCCATGCAACGTTTCGCATTGTGAATGCAGATCGCAAATGTTTCTTTCTTCCTAAGACGTGACAAATTCACAGCGAGGCAGGCACGCTTGGTATTATTCAGGAATTGAACAAAATATACGCAGTTCTATCCAAAATGAGAAGGTTAGATTACTTAATTTCCGGTCAAACCAGAAATCACTACAGATACTTAAGGCATTTTTTGCGACGATGCAGTTTCAAAGACCGTTTTAATACAGTATGCCTCTACGTCATCATTTTATGAGCAGAAAAAATTCAACATTTCAAAACGTCACGTGTCATAGTTATTTAACCTCAGATGACAGTTCGCCAAATTAAAACATGATTGAAATGGTCCAAGAGACGCTTTCAAAACGTTTTGAACCAGACTCAATTTCGAATTGTTTCAAAACAGTTTCTCGCAAAAAACTGCCTTTATTATGCTATATTCCTTAAACAATTGATAAATGGTGGGAGTTTCAAACAGGTATATCTACTGGGACACCTGATGGCTTACTGTACTAATGGTAACACATTTTTGGGGCACTTTACTGATAGCCTGAAATAAGTAATTTCAAAATATAAAAAAATACATATTGAGGGTGTCTATAAATAATCGCTATCCTGATGAAAATTCAGCATCGTTCTAATCACAAAAGTAAGTCTAATTGCCGCAGAGCAGAATACAGTGTAGTGTAACGAATCATCCCCTCCTTGCTCATCATGAGGGGGTAGAGTTTCCCTCTTCCTATTCGGCTCCGGCGTAACGTCATTTGACCTTCTGTCACTTTATATGGCCTGTCAGGCACAAAATTGATATAATGCTTAATTCATGTCATTTGCTGCGTGCCAGCCTCTGATGCTCATATCCGTGCATAAAGATAAGCGAAAGCCATAGGCACGGCAATTATGTATGCATAATTGACTGTTCTACTCGATAGGGGTCGCGATTTGCGTAATTTAATTTGAAATTTGGTAAATGGTCGGGATGATTGTTTTATGAAAGCTGCTCACCTCCCGTCTTCTATACATCCCAGTTGTTAGTTGCGTTGGCATTCTGATATTTTGCCGACTCCATCTGCACAGTGGAAAAAAAAATTACACCAGCTCACACTAGCTAACACCGTCTGGTGTCTCCTGAGGTCCTGATTGTTTTAGTGTCAGTAAACACCGACAAATTATTCACCACTGTAGGTGTTATGTGACCTTTCCCATATAGGTGTTTCTAATAATCAAACCCAGTTGTGAGTAACACTATAGTGTTAGTGCTGAATTTATCAGAATGAATACTTTGTTGATGTTTTTTATGCATTTCCGAAATTTCTTGATGCTGAATCCTATCTCCAAGAAATTCTCTTCGGTGCGTTTTAACACTGAGCTGATACATGCGAATACTTTTCTGGTGTGAAGGAACACCATATCACAAGTGTGTTCATGCGAATCAGTGCTTTTTTCATCTCCGGTGTTTTCTACCAAGTTGGATATCCTATTGAAATATAATTCACTAGACTCAGAAGAATCTAGGGACAATTCGGATGATGACGAACTGTTTCGGCTCATTTATCCTGATCAGTGGCACTAGTGCCTAGGCCAATTGATACTGATCTATATCAAAATCATCTAATATATCGTGCCCAATATTGAAATCAGGTACGGTAGGAAGGACGTCAGTGCTATCTATTGGCAAAAGTTCTGAGGTTCTAAGATCGAACAGATGAGCGCATGAAATTCACACCATTCAGATGCCTACATACAATATTTTAATTAATTTATATCAAATCTGGTGTTTTCAGGATGCAATACTTAACGAATGGTGTTGCTTATGATTTTATGTTTCAGAATCGTTCAACTTCATCACATCCGTGTCATTTTTCACTACTAAGATCGGAATTAACACCACTCAACACTCAATTGTGAAATGTATAAGAAAAAGAACACAACTTTGATATTCAGGTGTTGTATTCGACGAAGTTTGCTCTGAAATCCATTTGAATGAAATCACACCCAAGTATGAATTCCATGGCTAATTCCAGCAGAATAATTTTGCTTGAGTAGAAATCCAATGAAATCAGTTAATTTGTGGTCATCTGATTGAATAGGTGCTAAGCGATACGCTTAGGATAACCCACCGACAAACTTAACCTCTGTTCTGTTTATGTTCGATTCTGATGTTAAAGGTGTAGGTACTTCCAGCAGTTTTTCGAGAGATGTTCTGGTGAAATACATGTGGAATCTTATCGTTTTTCTCGTATCAGTTTTTTGTTTGGTGGCAAAGACACCTATGTCACAATGACAAATATATCAAAAATATGAAAACAAAACGAAAACGATACCACTTCAAGTTCGAGTAGTTACCATGAGATAGTGCTACGTGTTATTTTCTATCGCGAATATGCTGTTTTCACTCAATCATGTTGCTATATGGACACCTACAATTCGATTTTGACATTTCAAATATTCATTATTCCAAAATGTCACGATTTGGTTGTAATACTCATGAGAATATTGATGAAATTATCGAATCGAATATACCAAAGAATACTGTTTACATCTGTGGAAAATAAGCATGGAATGCGTTTATGGACTTCTGCAATGTTAGAAAGTAGGAGCAAAAAAATTGTCTCAAGCTTGTTGCATATAAGCCACCTACGGTGTCGGTCTGTTTCCAATCGGTTTCCAAGCAAAAAGCTTTCGAAATCTGTTATAAAATTTATTTGGGTTATTACTTCTAGATGTTTTTACATTTTTCATGTAACTTGCCATATATTTGTCGTAAGTACATTGAATGTTTTTTTTACAGAAAATTCGATCAACCAACTGTTTCCCAATAGCTGTTTCAATAAAAAGAAGCGTAGATATGATTTCTATATTAGTATTTGAATTTTTATCCGGAGAGACTTCTACTCGATTGTATTATTTGGCAATGAAAGTTATATTTAATTCATAAACGTACTTTTGAAAATGGAAGTCAGCAAACTGTGTTTCCAAGGATCACTTCAAAACTCGCATCATGCAATATCTCATCGAAAGATATTCGAATGGTTCCTGTGAACTGACAAAGTTTTTCAATCTTGGAAATAATAATTCGCGAAAGTTCGAACATTCGAATTCAGAACTTCCTTCCAGCCGTTTTATCCTGCGATATTCAATCTTGGCATAAGCTTGCAGGCATGAATATCAATAGATAGCTTCAGGAAAATCAGGTGCGTTACAGGAAATTCACTTTATTTATGCAAAACTCCATGACTTGACTCATCCAAGTCGAAAGTTAAAAGAAAATAGTATAATACTTCAGTGGAAGTAAACTTAGTGATGTTTTCAAGTTTCACGGACATGCTATACTATATTACCATGAGCTATAAATTCGGAATTCCGATGCCAAATTAAATGTATACTATTTTCTTCAGAAGAAATCCTGGTATTAGTTGACCAATCTTCGCATTGTATGGATGTGACTAGCAGTGACAGGTTCAACAATACTACTGAATCGACTGTTAGAGTCACTTTGAGAGCATTTTACAACACGTGATCTTCCTGCACCATAATGGCGCCTAACAATGTCAAATGGGTCGCTGATATAGCAGATAGTCACCGATTATTTCGATTACAGATCTGTCAATTACCTTGATCCATTTTCCTCGTCTATCAGGCTATAATTCATTGTGATTTGCTCTTTTCATATTCTTATAGAGCTTTCTTGTTTATTTGATTTCGATTAGAGGTAATGAAATTCATGGAACTTTAAGAAGTTTACGAAAATTGCGCCAATGTTGCCCCGCAGGAGCAGTTCCTTGTAGCCACAGAACAGAACAACATATTTAGTATTTGTAGTAGTTGAGGGATCGTCAGGTTTATTATTTTTTCGATTGTAGTTTCAACATCAATATCACAAATCCATTGAATATTATGTGTATGAGTACGTATGCAATTGTATCAAAGTTTCTTGTTGAACATAATGAGCTAGTTCTTCCTTAAATAATAATTACAATGTTACTAGGTATATCATTTTCAAATGCTGGGAGTTGAAAATCAACTTTATCTTCTAGACACTTAAAGTGTTGCTACATAAATACATATCAATCAGAGGTATTGATCATTTTGTTATGCGAGTTTGAGAAAAGTCAACTTCTACAGCTAATTTCAGAACAAAAATGGAATAATCGGCAGCACAAAAAATATATTTTTATGATAATTCCACACCTGAAATTTTCGACCAATGTTTGACTACACATTTTGTATCTTCATCATAGCAACCAGAAAGATTTCTGGAAAATTTCCTTAGGGGAAGGAGCATGGTATTACGGCGCGTTCACATGCGAGCTTTCGTCTATCGCGGAAAACTTGAATAAAACATTCCTACGCAATAATTTATAATGATGATGGTGATTTTAACCTGAAAAGTGGAGACCCTGATAATCTGAGCCTTTTTTAGGCGAAAGTTGGAACGTAATCGATTTTCTGGCGCTCACCAAGATCGGCCAATGGAATCACAATACGCCATAAGCCGAAACGCGAAAAGCCAGCATGTGAACGCGCCGTTACACTGGAAATTTGTTGACGTTTTTAGGTTTAATGACATTCACATTCACCTAAATTCAAATACTGATAGCGATTTTCATGCATTGGTGAAACTGATGCGTACTCAGTGTAAATATTTCTACCAAATTCACCTCAGCTGCTGATGCTGCGCTAACTCATTTTGAGTTCTCCTGTTTATCCTGTTCTGTATGTATGATAAACATTGCAATGTAGGTACCATTATTGCTCATAGTAGTCAATAGACGGATTTTGTGGCTAGTGGACCGGTAACGGCTGACTATAAAAACTGCCAGGTGTTATTGAGAAGCAAATTCAAGTTCTGCGATTATTGAAATTGTACATCTTTTTTAACGGAACTCACGGAACTATAATAGAAATAAGACAAACAGTCGATCTCGACAATTTCGTATTTTATTTTACTGTTTATACACAGCCGTCCGGTTAACTAATTACGCGTGTAGTCCAATGAGAAGCGTGGGTCGAAAATTTCCTATCTCTTCAACGCTGCGACAAAATACCACTCTAGCTCCAATTAACAACTGTAAATTTTTCTTTCGTGATGTCGAGAAAATTTTCAGTAATAATTGAATATCTAGTGGTATTATAAGTGGAAATGTGTTCTTCAACAAAAAGCACTGTAGAACAACAGGAAGTATAGCCATGTACCTTATTCTTCTTCGTTTACCATCAAAAAACAGTATTGCAAGCAATAAAGTACGATCGTGTGCAAAGACAGGGTTACTCAAATATATGCTGAAGTTAACTCGACACTGATGGCGACAATAAACATCCAGTGGTTGGTAAAAGTGCAACAGGTACGGGCGCTGTGTCCTAATTTCGACTCCCGACAAAAAACCAATCGGGATAATGCCGATGCCACTTTGACTTTGTAGGTGGTTTGGTGGAGGGAAGTAAATCGACCAATCCGTATATTCCATCAGGAAATAAGGTATTGCATCATTTAGAAATGATAATTCAATATATGTTCAGGGTTACTATAAAGTATTGTACTATCAAAATATCTTTTACTTATAGAGTTTATTACTATGACGTAATCTATTTCAAAAATTAACAATCATATTATTGTCATAGGTATTTCCCTCAGACCAATAAAATACATAGACTGGCCCTTCCTATCTCTAATAATGCATTACATTGTTTGAAAGCAAGATCTAACTATATCTCTTGGTATCGGGGAGAGAGGAGGAGAGCGTGTGGTAATGTTGACCCTCCTTGTTAATAGTCGTGCGAAATGAAATTTAAAGAGGCAAATATTCAGACGGATAAAACCACAGAAATATAACACGAATTTATTCTTAGAAACATATTATATTCATCATTGTTTATTTGTATCATATTCTACATGAAGAAAATCTGTAAAATACAATTTCGATCAAAATATTCATCATCTTGAATAGAATACGTAGCAACAATTCTCGAGGGGGGATCTGATACCCTGGTAGAATTCGATGCAAACGAAACACAAGCATGTCTTTTCTCTGGAAAAGCCGGTCTCACTGTGCCCAACATAATTCAGTCAGGAGTAACCATACCATTTCGATGCTTGGCGTTACTATCAGCAATAACCTTTCTTAGGAAAATCACGTGAGGTCCATTGCCAAAAGTGCATCCCAAAAACTTGGATTTCTGTTTCGAGGCAAGAGCTATTTCACTCCCAGTCAGCTGCTTATGATCTATGAGGCACAGATCCGACCTGTCCTGGAATACTGTTCCCATATTTGGAGTGCGGCACCCAAACATATCCTGAAACTATTGGTTTCTGTCCAAAAAAGGGCAATTCGTCTCGTCGGTGATGCCTCGCTTACAAATTCACTCACTTATCTAGAACACCGTAGAAAAGTTGGCGATTTATCTCTATTTTATAGATATTTCCATGGGCGATGCTCTTCTGAAATAACAACAATCGCTCCTCCATTAGCAGTATCTTCGAGATTAACCCGTCAAGTGTCTTCACACCCCTTCGTGGTCACTTTAGAGACCTGCAGAACGTCCCTCTCAAAATACTCGTTCATCCAACGAACATCGAGACTTTGGAACTCATTGCCTATAGGGAAGTGTTCCCCGATCTACAGAAATTTGAGAAGAACACCAACTCCTACCTTCTTTTCCTTGGTTCTCACGATGTTCTCTGAACATTACAGGATATCCCTTTACGTAAGAACCAGAACATGAAAAAAAATATAATTCATTTTTCTGCGTGGTATTTGCCAGAAAAGTAGTTGTTTTCTGCCCGTGGTCAAATTCAAACTGCATTTGATATTCTCAATTGAATAAGACCATATTTCTGTCAATTTTGTCATCCAATCTCGCATCCAATTCATATGGTTTTTTCATTTTGTATCGTTTCTTTGATTTTGGAAATCTTTTGGCACCCGCGACCGTGCCGTCCGGACGCTGGCCGGCCGATGACGCTAGCGTCGTGACGCCTCAACCGCCTCGCGAGACGCGGGGGCAGGCTGACGGCGGCGGCGGCGGCGATGACCAAAGATGGCCGGGGTCGGCGCGGCGGCGGTTATGATAAGGCGATGGTTTAATGACGAGGTGGTCGCCATGGCGACGGCGGGCATTGGGCAGGGCCGGTCAGCAGGTGGCGGAGGCGGCGGCGGCGGCGGCAGAAAGGCGGCCATCACGCATCTCGAGCGCCGCAGTCGCGCTGGCCGGCCGTCGATACTTTGCTCCTTCGAGTCGGATGGTTGGTGCGTTCGAGCGAGGTCGAGTTATGAATTCCGGATGGATGATTGTTTTGATCACATGATATACAGGATTTATATTCATGAGTTACCGCTATATTTGTAACAGGGTTCTTCAGATTCGATGATCGATGCTCATAATTATAAGTTTTTCTGTCTTGCAGTTGAAAGATAAAAATATTCGAAAACCGAAAGAAATACAAATTTGAGCAGAGTATGGAATTTCATGCTCCTTATTATGGTGAGAGAAAATCTCGGAGAAAATCTACGATGGCTCTTTTGGTTTTCAAAATATTCGGATTATCATTTTCATCATCTTCTCGTTTTATTATTGAAGATATAAGTACCAAAATTGAAAGCTCTTTTTCATTGCTAATCTTTGAGATCTACAAAATGGCATCCTTGGTTTTCGGATTCGGCTTCTTGACTTTTCATGGGCATCATCAACTTTTTTTTTCAAATACGGAAATTATTTTTGTTTTCATTTCCAACTACTAATAGTGCCCTTAATAACATGGACATTTGGAAAGCATTCATTTACTTCAACGTTCAGACGTCATATAATATATTTCATTATTCACTACCAGAAATGACAGAATGCACTTCTCAATATTATGCACCGATCTAAATGAATTAAAATTTGTTGGTTTCTATTGACGGAATTGATAAGTGATGATTTTTCTGTCAAAAATTAAGCGCCTTATATTTATTGACAAACGTCACTCAGAGTAAAATCTGGGTAGACATGTGATATTAGATGTTATGATTGATGTTATGATTGAAAGCCTGAGATTTTCATGATGTGTTAACCTGCTCTCCATGAAATAATTAATTTTTTAGTTGCCGGTGAATTTAAATGGCCAGAAGGATGGTTAAAAGATAACCTTTAGTAATGTTGTATTCCAGGGGTCAATTCAAAGAAAAATATATAGAAAACTATGCATCTTCGTATTCGAAAAATAAAGTCACGAAAAGTCAAATCGTCTACTATAAGATAAGAAGGAGAAAATGAAAATGGAATTCGAAAAAAAATCACTTTTTCAAAATATTTTCAAAACAAAAATAGTCATCGTTAATTTTCTTTCAAAATAAAAATTTTGCCGCAATATGAAATTCTCGAGTAAATTCTTCATTTCACTTACGGTTCTCAAGATCCCAATTATATGAGCATCGAATCTGAATAATATAGTATCCGTATTTGAAAAATGAAGGAAGAAAAAAATTTCAATAAAGAATTCGCCTTTTCAAAATATTTTCAAAACAAAAATAATTATCGACAATTTCCTTCCAGAATAAAAATGAAATGAAGTAACGCAACTTTGCCCCAATTTCAACTTCTTCGTATCACTCACGGTTTTCAAGATCAAGATTATGAGCATCGAATTTGAATTACCTTTTATAAAAAAAACTGAAACTATTATGATTTTGAAAATTTCTATAGACGATGAAAAAACCATTTGGAATCCAACTACAATATTTTCGTTACTGTGACACTTCCGGTTCCTCCGGTTCCTCCGTGTCCCTTGTTATTTTCAATGGGACACCTTGTATTTTGCATAATTTTCAGATTTCTCCTGATAATTATGATTCAAATTCATGTAGATATCATACCCTATATGTATATAAAGTAGAACATTCAAAATATCGATTGATAATCTGATGGAGGTTAGACAAAACACCTCATTTGAAATAGCTAAAAAATTAGACAACACTCATTTGAAAGATCAGAAGTATTCGATTCACAAAAAGGGGTTTAATTTTGGACGTTGCAAGATCTTTATTATACGAGGTACTGAATTTATTCAAATCGTACATCGTAGGTAAGTATGTACAAATAAAAAAACGTAGTATTGAAATAGGTACTTAATTTCAATAGTTCATTTCACCTCTCAGTTGATGAATTTCCATTTTCTCTTTAGTTAAACGAGAAACTCCTTGAATGCTTCTGATATACCCATCCAACTTACTTTAACTCTAGGTACTGCACCCGATAAAAAACGAACTGATGACTGGTCTTCTTAAGGTTGATGACTCTATGAGAACCTCCTTGGCAAAATCGACTATAAGGACAGGAAGATACTGATCATGTGATTCAATAAACGGAAAAATGAATGTAGTTTGTTAGCGGAGAATGCTGATCGACCAATGGTTTTGAAAGCGTAAAATAAGTGACTACGGAATCGAAACCTTCCTTAGAAAAAGATCACACTGATCAGTGACTATCAGAAACCGTGCACTACTCGTTGATCTAATATTATTCCTGTTAAACGACAAAGATGCCACATCGGACACTCAAATGGTTAATTAAAGACACTCAAGTGGAATGTATTTGCACCAAATGGTACCCAGAGATTTTTGTCAACACATGTCAGCCGCTCCCCTAGCCCTTCTCAAATATTTCTTCATTGATTCACATCCTAGGAAGCACAGCATATTTCAGAGGCTCCTTGTGTAAATTATAAAAAGTGGATATAGTTAATTTTCAATTGACTTGGCCGTTACTTGATGAAAATCCATAGTTATTGTAAACAAACAAAAAACGATAAGATTTTCACGTACTTATACCTGATGAAGCTACAGTGTTAGCGAAACATGTTGTGAAAAATATATATAAATATATTTATCGTGAATATCTTATCGTTTTTCGTTTGTTTACGATATAGTTAATGTTAATATAGGTACATTGCATATTGCATCATGTTTATCTTGTTTTTTCTATTCATTATGATGGATACTGTTTCACCTTTAGTTGTCCAAGGATGAATGTGTCAGGTTTTATCTCAGTTATATCGGTGATACGATCTTAATATGTTGTAATCCATAATTTTAAATATCGCATAAGCACAAATATACATTTTCTGATTAAATCTTATTCTTCTTTTCTTGAAGTTCTTGGTTATCTGACTACTCTCGGTGCCAATTCCACCAGTTCAGGTGTGGGTGCATTCAATATTTTTATTTTATTACTTAAGGATCTGGGTGGTATTTAGGATTGATGTTAAACCATTGATGTTAAACATTCAATCTTTTCTATAGGTTGTTATAACATTGACATCACAAAACTACAAAACTGGAACAACGAACTAATCACTTTTTTGTCATCATCACCAATAACCTAAAAGATATTGACTATTGACAGCTGAAGTGTATTTCTTCTTCTCAGTCGTATCAGGCCTGTATCAGGAAAAGGCCATCATATCATAGATATCCAGGCCATCATATCATAGATATCCAGGTGATAATCATATGGATATCCATCCTTGATATTCGATTAGCGTCCATTCGTGCATGAACATAAAACAGCTTCCAAATGGATAACATCACTGGACACCTGATGGATATCCAAAACGATGTTCATTATAGGTAATGGCATTCCATTTCGAGTCCATGGACATCCTGGACCTCTGATGGACATAAGAAGACTGTCTTTTGGATAACGTGTGTTATTAGGGTAGCAGTCCCAATCGAACGAAAACACCCTTCAATTTCCCAACCCGTTCCTCTCATATCAAATTCTTTCGTTTTTCCCCGCTTGATATTATTCGGCCTCATAAGTTGGGATTCCACAGGGCAGTCACGTAGATGCAGCGCACGGGGACAGTCTTCCTCCAAAGTTCGTAGATATCGTCCTGCCCCGATACCCCCCTCTCTCCTCTCCATCCTCCACCCGGGTTGTCATTGCTGTCACGGCCGCAGCTGATTGTGATGGCGAATTCATGCCGGCCACGTCCTGAAGGAAATTCAAGTTTCCAGCTTCGGCCAGTTATATTCCGGACAACCGGTTATTTATCAGTGTTCTGGGAAGCAAGATAAGCACGATTTTGCCATGATAGAAGAATCTTCTTTAGAAACTTGCTGGTACAAGCATCTTATATCATTTAGGTGAAATGGTAGGAAACGTTCTCCACCAGCAAGTAATTGCAGCGACTTCAACAGATTTAGTCATCAGAATTATCCAATGGGAGCAAAGTTGATGCTTCTTCTGGACCATGAAGTGGGAACTATAGTTGAAGTACATACTTTTGAGTTCATTTTCTTCAGAATATATATCACATGCAATGGGAATGAGGCAATGGAGACTCAAGTTTAGACCAACAAAAAAGATCTGAATGGTGCCTAACACAGCACAGTGGTCAAGATCACTCTCGAGAAGTAACAGGAATCGAACATTTTTAGGATAACACCTACTTCAAAAAGCCAATAACTGAGTTTGATTTCATCATGCATCGGAAGAAGAGTTCATGTACCTACTTTCTGAAAGCAGATTATTGAATTCAGTAGACTTTCTACGTAGGCACACAGGAGTACATCACACTCTTCGGATAATATTGAGTACCTATATTGCGGAAAATTCAGGTACCTATAAGTTCCATCTACATCTCTTGAAGTAGGTATTAATCAAACAAGAGCAATGATCCCGATTCTAGAATTATTATTAAAAAGTATAATCGAAGAATTCACCGTTCCGCTTATCTCAAGTCCTCTATTTATATTTTGTAAGGAGTGTTCTGTAATTTGATTTCAGAATATTGAAAACGGAGTTTAATGTTTATGAACTTAATTCAAAAGTCAAAACCATTTTTAGGGCCCACCTTCAAAGAGCAGTATTTTCGTTATGAGCCATTTTTCGACATATGTTCATGTAAACTTTTCAATTCGCCAATATCGGGATACCCTAATTTGCATATAATTTGGAGGGGGTGTCCTATTTTAGATATCGTTATACGGGGTATCACGCTTATTTTTTAAAATATTTTTGTGAGTCACCTTACCACAAAAAACATTTTCATAGCCTGGCTCGTTTTTGATATTGAAATTGAAAGTATTGCATTTTGGGTCCCTATATACCTGTATCTCAGATATCTTTCAACTTATAAGGAAAGTGAAAACTGTCTTTTGTACAATTTTTCACGCAGCATCCAGTGGCGTTGTCAGATATTTGAAGTGAGCTGTATATTTGGATATATCCCAAAGTTATGTTTTATTTAGATTTTAGATTGAAAATATGTTATGTATTCAAAAATTTCAATGATTCAAGATAGCGTCAATCAACACTAGTGAAAGCAGAGTTAAGCAGAGGTCTTAAACTTATGAGTAATCGAAGGCTTATCTCGAGGCATTCTTCTCGATTATCATACTGCGACTGCTGCGTGTGGTATTATTTTATTTCTCTCATCTACGTGACTGCCCTGTGGAATGGATAACTTATGGGGCCGAGTGAAAAAAAACGGCGTTGAGTTTACTAATCTGAATATGAAGTATTTATTCAACAAATATCTGTGGAATATCTGGGAAATATTATCAAGATTCATAACAACTCCTGAAAGAACCATATTAATTTACATAAATGAATACAGAATCGGGTTATCATCCTATCAAGTTCAATAAACAAAGCTATTTTATCAGTCACCTTTTTTAATCAGAAAATCCTACGTCAAATAATTTAATATTTTTGAATACAAACCTGGCTACTACCTATCCGACAAACGACACCCTCTGATATGAATGGTATAATTCCCAACCATGTGCCTTTTAAATAACTTTTGTGTCAATGATCTGAAATCTTTTCCTACGGGCATTCATAGACTGGTTTGGGCAACATACGCATTTTGTAACTGGTTCACTTTTCACTTCGTATGCAATACTTGAAATTCGCGACACTTGTAAACTGACTGGTTTTAACTGAGAAGACTTTCAACTGTACAAGATACTTTTACAAACACTGTTGAGCTTCACTTTCAGCCTGAAGACTAACTATTGCAATGTCTATAGACAACTTGCAAAATTGGACAAAGTATGATTATGTCTGTCGACAAAGGGGTCCGCTACTTAGAAGTCCGTTAGCTTCAAAACAAACCGTGGTGACCTCGGTATTACTGAACTTAACTCTTTCGAGTCATGTTTGTGACTGCTCTAGTGCTCTCGATTGACTTCTGGTCATTATTTTCATAACAAAATCTAACCCTTTGTCTCCCTCAAGGCGGCAATCTGACAAAAAAACACGTGCACAATATTGTGTCACCAAGCCTCAAATTGATGGCTTTGTTTTTCTTATTGATAACAGAGATATGCCTTTAATTTCTTTTCGTCGGCGCCATTTTGGTTCATTTGTTTATGAATTCTTGGCTTTATCATTCTTGTTGATAAACGAAGTTGACCAGTAACTCATATTTTCGGCGTCTCTGAGATTCATCCGTTGTATGAATTCATATAGGCCGCCTACAGTAATTCTTCTTAGGACGTGATTATCTGTCTTTGACATTTTATCTTCGATTACTTTTTACAATCATGATGCATTATATCCGTGCCCAGTACACCGATGACACATCAATAAAATAATCATCTCGGATGGAAGAACTGCACGTAAGTTTAAAAAATCCCTTCCCAAAATCCCAACCCCGGATCCGAAACACGATCCGTCTGTCGCGATGATAAATTCATCCAGCCGCAAAACTGCACCAGATGAAGTAAACAGTGTATGCAGCAGCTGGGACTGATCTTGCGACTCGGTTTCAATTTCGATTCGATGACGGTGTACCCCAAATGTGATGCTCTTCCTTGTTTACACGGACGACTCCGCGCTATTAAAACATACAACTCACCCCCAATTTGACGGGGCGAGAAAGTGAAGGGTTCGCGAGCGTGTCGCCTGTTTCGAAGCCCGGGATCCGTTCAGTCATTGGTGTGTCACATCTGAATGTACAGGGTCTTCATTGAACCCCCCTCAACTTTTTATCTATTGTTCAACTTTTTCTTTCCAAATATATGATCTTATGTAATTTTTTTTGTAGATTTTAAATATATTTCATATAGGAAAAAGTTATTGGCATCAAAAATATTCATCCAAACATCCTATACAGAGTGGCCACTTTTTTATTGAGATTGTATTGGTAACTTTCAAACCATGAGAGTTGGAAGGTCGGTCAAATGAAGAAAAAGTTGCATTCACAGAAGCATTGTCAAGCAGTTCAAACAAATCGAGGTTATCAGGGCCGGTTATTGAGATATCATAAGAAAAGTAAATTCTGTCGTTTTCATTTGTCTTTTTTCTCCACTTTATTTCGAATATTATCAGAAAATGTCAACAGTAAATTATCCTCAATTTGATGTAATCAGATTTCGTATCCAACGTTTCGTACGCTCTGTGCCACCCTCAACCTCATTTTTTTCAATACGGGCTTGCATATTTTATGACACTTTTCGAAATAACTTTGAACGCTGAATCCAACGACATATCATACAATGTCATTCAAAGTTGATTTTCAGGTGTTTTTGACCCTTATCCTAATTTCTTTGGGTGGAAATGACCACCTAATCATAAGCATCTTCACGATGTTCATCATGTCATGATCATCAAAAACATTCCATCGCCAGGTGCATTTTCTGTAAAAAAAAGTGTGTCAATTGGGATAAAAATTCCAGGCTTTCTCTAGAGTCGTAGGGATCATGATTATATTGTGTATATAAGCAAAGAAGTATCTAGTTACTATAGGCACAACCATATGATCTTATCACCAACAGGTTGCTATTGTTATATACTGAACACAATTTTGTCAACATGACAATGCATGATTGTGGTAAATGAGTTGTGACCAAGGTGGATATAGGATGGTGAAGCAGCAGCTATTCAATTGTTTCTGCGAAAAACTTGTAGACCATTTCAGAAACGTAGTAATATTTCTACGACTTGAATCAAGATGGCGATAGGATCTATTATCAATAAGGAAGATTTCTGTTGCTTATGTATTTCTGTGGTTCGCATCTGACAGCATGACATATGTGAATTGAAACAACATCAAAACAATACATTTTATATGACAGATGTTTTACCAACCCAAGGTATGGTGCCATTTTTGGTAACTTCGGGAAATATTACTACGGTTTGAAATCAAGTATAGGCTGAAGCCTACAGTTTTTTGTAGTGTTTGTTGATAGGAAGCTGTTTGAGCGTCCTATATCCACCTTGGTTGTGACTATAATAACAATAACTTTTGTTACGATTACAATTTTTTTCCGAACATTTTTGGTGGATTATAGATATCCATTTCACTGAAATACAACTGAATCACGAACTATAATTTCATGGTATCGCGATTCATATGAGCTGTTATATATTTCGAATTCCCATTTCGTTTACAATACTGAAATTCGCGGACGAAATGTGACAGCAAAATAAATTTACGGGCCTTTCCATTGGTTTTTATTCGCAAATTTCATTGTACGTATGCAAATAAAAGAATGAATTGCGTCTCGGAATCACAATCTATTGTTTCGGGATCGCCCGAATAATGGCAGCCAGGCTTCAGAATTGATCTGCTCGTAATGCAATATTGATTCGAAGAATTCGCTCGACGTACAGAGAGTGAAGACGACAAAAAAAAACAACTCCTGCAATGCATTATCGCCATGTTTCAACGTTGGCTAATATTATTTTTAGCGAACAAACGGTAAAAGGAAAAAGAAATACCTCAAATTGTTTTGATGCCAAGCTTTTACCCTGCTCTCGAATTGTCTGTCGATAACGTTACGCTTTCCTGTTTTGCTCCCACCAGATATTCTGGATTCACATTAAATAAGTGGGTAATGATGGATCTAGGCAGAAATAATTTGACATCCTCATCTCTTAACTGTACAAATCTTAGTCATTACGAAGTCAGCTGAGACACCAAATTATTTTTTCCTCTTTGTTGATCAGATTTCCATAATGACTTACGTATTACTTTTACTTACATAACCTGATTTCCAAAAATGATCACAACATACCTATAGTGGCTGGTGAAGAAAAAGATCAACATGTTTGAAAGAACACTAACACTTCTGTTTTTTTTTTGGAACATGGGAGGTTGTTCACATTGTTGAACATATTTTCATAATAATCTGATATCTAAAAATCATCACGACGTGAGTAAATTCAACAGATTTTAAAGAACGCTTTACAAACCACGAAACGTATGTTTCGCTATATACAATAGCCTTAAAAAGTTTTTTTTTAGTTTAATTTCAATGGAATGAAAAGGAAGCTGAAAACCAAGAAACCCTGAAAAAATAGGAACGAAAGATCACCTGAAGGTCTTCAGATTATCATTATTGTAAAATGAATTTTATAATAGGAAATTATTCAAATCAATATGGTCATTCAACAAATATGATGAGTTTTTGATTTTACTGATTTCAAGACTTTCTGAAAGATTCAGCTTTTGTCATTTCTTTTCTATATTTGGAATTTCGAAATCATTACTGAAGCAATTATCACTGAATTGCTGCACAATGACAATTACAATTCGGCATTTTGTTCTCTTATAGTGTTTAATCATGAATTTTCATCAAGTATCGGCTTACGTATGAAGGCTTACTAAACATTGAACCCAAATAGATCAGTAAATGCGCCTATACCTACAAGATCGATGGCACCCTAGCAATGGGACAAAAAACTTACAATATAGAAAAAATAACTTTTATTCAATTTATATGTAATGTTGCAGTAACCTTGCTAGTATATGTGTCATCAGGAAATATTGAATTTGTTATATTACTGAATGTCCGTTTCAGCGGTTGCTGCAATTTTGCATTGTTGGGTTGCTGTAGTATAGAACAAATATTACATTGCTCAGTAGGCTGTTTCTGTATCCTTCTGTACACTTCTAGCAATCGCATCATCCATGAGAGCAAGCGTCTCCAGCTTTGCTCAAAAACAGGGTCAGAAATTATGAAAGAGCTACTCCAAGCTCGCAAAAATCACATTGATCGTGAATTCATTGATACTTTCAATATTCCATGAAAGTGATATATCATCGAAATTCCTTATGAATATAATAAAATATATATTCTTCCTGCTGTTTCGACAATTTTCATTTTGAATGATCTCATATTTCCGAAAAGTTTCTATACAAAGAAAACGAGGCGATAACAAAGAAATCGGATGACATTCGTCATTGAGAGCAGTCATCGAGGCGTGAAATATTCCCAAAGGGTACCCGCAAGGGAAAACACACCCCGGCAGCCCCCGGCAAATAAAACACTATTATTATGATAACGCGACCTCGGAATCGCAGACATTCTTCCGCCCCGATGATTTGATCTCAGCAGGGACTCATTATTGGCTCTTTCTCGGAGGATTAGAAATTGTTGCGAATCCAGAGAGCGTGTAATCGCGTCATTTGAATCGCAACGGATTATTAAAAACCAAAACATCAGATATTAGATCCGCTGAGCCGCATAACTGGACGCAGATGGGACGAAACGTAGAGCACTGACCTCCAGAAAATGTAGGGTTAGAGTGTCTCAAAATTGACGAATGGGAATATTTCAACAAAAAACATGGCTTCGAAATATGAACTATGGAATATAGTACCTATATCATAAATATGTCATCCACGGCTTTGCTGCAACATACTAACTTTTACATAGGTAAAATTTGTTGAATTTCGTTAATACGGCACTCAATTTCTTTCTTCAATAAGTGGGTTCGTTGATGCAAAGCCGTAGACAACATATTCCTGATATGCAATTCCATACTTTAAATTTCATACCTATATGTTTCTTGTTGAAATATTCATGGAATTATTAACCAAACAATTCTGATCACAAAAACGTTGAATTATACGACCAGGACATGCATAAATAATTTGTAGCTGCCAAGCGTTCATTATTTTCAAAATATTCGCTTAATAACCTTGAATCTTCAGCTGTCACATTCAATTTTTTTATTCACATTTGTGTATTGAAATTGTGAATCAAATCGAAATCATTTACAAAAAAATATTTTCATTATATTACGAAAAGAATCCATAATTTCTGGTGATCTGACAAGGATGAAAATAGAAGCCATAAAAAATTCAAAAATTCATTGAAAATCCCTTGGTTTTCGAGATATAAACAAAGTTACAATCGAGATACCATCAGGATATTCCTTCTAATGATGTATTTATGTACAGGGTGAACAACTAAGAACGGCTCTCGGCCATATCTCAGCTACGGATAAAGATACAACTTTGAAAAAAAAATTATCTTGAGAAAAGTGTCCCTAAAAAATAACTGGAAAATATTTTTAAGTTTCTAAGATAACCGCTAGGTGGCGTAACGGCTATGAGTGAAGAGAAAATTGAATTTTTCTCCGTATCTAGTATCAACAAGGTATTTCGAAAATATATGCAGATGGATCCTTGATAAATTCCTAGTTTTTTTTTGTTTCACACTTTTTGTCCCATCTCAAAAAATAAAGTGGTGGGGGAACGTCAAATTATGTTTTTTCTAAACGTCTGTATCTCTGGTCATCTTCAACAGAATTCAATAATCTTGAGCTCGTTGAAAAGGCCTCTTCCTGGTCTATCGACTGTGATTTGAATTGGTTTTATATTCATATCACCGTTGCCGCTAGAGGGCGTGATCTAGAGTATCAATGGATATCGTGATTTTAAACAGAAAAATTAAATGTAATGGTATGCTTAGTATTACTTGATAAAATAGAGAAACTAGATCTCAACAGACCAACGAAAACCGCAACATGATAGCTTTTTGCTAACGGAAGATATTAACGATCAAAGTTGGAAAAATGATTTATTGCATGAAGACAAAAATAGCAATCCATGGAATTATAATAATATGTCTCCTATATGTCAAAAAGCATTCATATTGTTGCAATTGTGTTGATTATTCATCTACTTTACTTATCTCTTTCGATCTTTGAATCAGAAAATTATGATTCTCACAAATGAAGAAGCATTTGATATGTTGGCAATTTATTTCGAATGCATGAAAAATGCAACTGTTGCTAGTAGAGTGTACGCGGCGGAGTACCCAAATAGACGACATCCCGGAAGAAGAGTGTTTTTTCGAATAGCACAGCGTCTTCGGACCACAGGAAATGTGCATCTTCTTGTATATCGAAGACGTCGTAGAGTTCGAACGGAGGAACAAGGGATGACATGATGAAGCGAATTCGGCAAGCAATAATGAGTATTTCGGCAGCAGAAATTGAAACTTCTGTTCTATCTACTCGTCAGAGACTCATTTCTTGTATTGAAAATGACGGTGGACACTTTGAACATCTGAGGGGCCACTAATGACGTTCTTAGTAGTTCTTTGTTGTGATTTGTGTAATTTTTTATTGTTGATTTTGTTACATTGTTTACTGTTACATTGTTTATTTTGAATGCTTAGAGCAATAAATCATTTTTCCAACTTTGATCGTTAATATCTTCCGTTAGCAGAAAGCTATCATGTTGCGGTTTTCGTTGGTCTGTTGAGATCTAGTTTCTCTATTTTATCAAGTAATACTAAGCATACCATTACATTTAATTTTTCTGTTTAAAATCACGATATCCATTGATACTCTAGATCACGCCTTCTAGCGGCAACGGTGATATGAATATAAAACCAACTCAAATCACAGTCGATAGACCAGGAAGAGGCCTTTTCAACGAGCTCAAGATTATTGAATTCTGTTGAAGATAACCAGAGATACAGACGTTTAGAAAAATCATAATTTGACGTTCCCCCACCACTTTATTTTTTGAGATGGGACAAAAAGTGTAAAACAAAAAAAACTAGGAATTTATCAAGGATCCATCTGCATATATTTTCGAAATACCTTGTTGATACTAGATACGGAGAAAATTTTAATTTTCTCTTCACTCATAGCCGTTACGCCACCTAGCGGTTATCTTAGAAACTTAAAAATATTTTCCAGTTATTTTTTAGGGTCACTATTCTCAAGATAATTTTTTTTTCAAAGTTGTATCTTTATCCGTAGCTGAGATATGGCCGAGAGCCGTTCTTAGTTGTTCACCCTGTACTTTTTAAACAAAGGTATTTTCCATAGCACATGCTTTCCATCACTAATTTAAAATGTTTCGAGAATATTGAGCCAACAGGAAATGATATTATTCATTTATTTTTTTCACAATTTCGTTACTTTTGATTCAAGAATAAGTTTCGTTCATATACAGTATTTTGAAATACTTTCTTTCGTATTTCGTAATCGTTCAGTGGGTAATTTCATAAATATCTCTTCTCTTACCAACAAAATGATCTTGAATATCCAGGACGATAGCATTGGAATATGTCATTCCAAACGTATTGTTGACTATACTTTCTCCAATAAGGTTTTAAAAATGAGACATATTCTCAATTAGTAATTAATTTACTCACAACATGAACGCTATATTTTCATGATTTTCCATATCTATTTAAATTCGATGATATGGATCAATGATTTATTGAGGACATTATATTGATCAATTATCTCATTTCTTCTTCACTTTTGTTAGTAACTTTCGAATTACCTAGTTTCCTCAGCCACCACCTGAGGAAACTTTACATAATTTTCTCTGAAATTTTTGAAAAATATCTCAATCCAACCATCAAGAGACCAAATTTAGTCTCACAACATGAATGCTACATTTTCATAATTTTCCATATCTATTTAAATTCGATGATATGGATCCATGAATTGGGGACATTATATAGATAAATTATCTCATTTCTTCTTCACTTTTGTTAGTAACTTTCGAATTACCTAGTTTCCTCAGCAACCTCCTGAGGATACTTTACATAATTTCCTCTGAAATTTTTGAAAAATATCTCAATCCCAACCGTCAAGAGACCAAATTTAGTCTCACAACATGAATGCTACATGTTCATAATTTTCCATATCTATTTAAATTCGATGATATGGATCCATGAATTGTGGACATTATATAGATACATTTTCTCATTTCTTCTTCACTTTTGTTAGTAACTTTCGAATTACCTAGTTTCCTCAGCCACCTCCTGAGGATACTTTACATAATTTCCTCTGAAATTTTTGAAAAATATCTCAATCCCAACCGTCAAGAGACCAAATTTAGTCTCACAACATGAATGCTACATGTTCATAATTTTCCATATCTATTCAAATTCGATGATATGGATCCATGAATTGAGGACATTATATAGATAAATTTTCTCATTTCTTCTTCACTTTTGTTAGTAACTTTCGAATTACCTAGTTTCCTCAGCCACCTCCTGAGGAAACTTTACATAATTTTCTCTGAAATTTTTGAAAAATATCTCAATCCCAACCATCAAGAGACCAAAATTAGTCTCACAACATGAATGCTACATGTTCATAATTTTCCATATCTATTTAAATTCGATGATATGGATCCATGAATTGAGGACATTATATAGATAAATTATCTCATTTCTTCTTCACTTTTGTTAGTAACTTTCGAATTACCTAGTTTCCTCAGCCACCTCCTGAGGATACTTTACATAATTTCCTCTGAAATTTTTGTAAATATCTCAATCCCAACCGTCAAGAGACCAAATTTAGTCTCACAACATGAATGCTACATGTTCATAATTTTCCATATCTATTTAAATTCGATGATATGGATCCATGAATTGAGGACATTATATAGATAAATTATCTCATTTCTTCTTCACTTTTGTTAGTAACTTTCGAATTACCTAGTTTCCTCAGCCACCTCCTGAGGATACTTTACATAATTTCCTCTGAAATTTTTGAAAAATATCTCAATCCCAACCGTCAAGAGACCAAATTTAGTCTCACAACATGAATGCTACATGTTCATAATTTTCCATATCTATTTAAATTCGATGATATGGATCCATGAATTGAGGACATTATATAGATAAATTTTCTCATTTCTTCTTCACTTTTGTTAGTAACTTTCGAATTACCTAGTTTCCTCAGCCACCTCCTGAGGAAACTTTACATAATTTTCTCTGAAATTTTTGAAAAATATCTCAATCCCAACCATCAAGAGACCAAATTTAGTCTCACAACATGAATGCTACATGTTCATAATTTTCCATATCTATTTAAATTCGATGATATGGATCCATGAATTGAGGACATTATATAGATAAATTTTCTCATTTCTTCTTCACTTTTGTTAGTAACTTTCGAATTACCTAGTTTCCTCAGCCACCTCCTGAGGAAACTTTACATAATTTTCTCTGTAATTTTTGAAGAATATCTCAAGCCCAACCATCAAGAGACCAAATTTGGTCTCCAAATCGAGCTATTTGAGCTGATGAAATGTATTATGTTGAATCGTTCTCAATGTGTTCTTAGAAGTTTTCTCTTAGCATTCTCCAAAAATGGCTCACAACGTAGAATATCCTTTACATCAGACCGCACTGCATAAAGTCCTCCCAAGTGAAACTAATAACAGTAATACAGATTTCAGCAGTGTCGTAATTGAAATACAACTCGAGTGAGAAAACTATTAGAAGTTAAATTGCATAGGGTGGTGGAGATATGTAAGATTTTCTCGAGACGTGGGCAGGCTGGTGGCGCGTATCCAATTATAACTTCTAGACGAATTTCTCATTTCGAGGCACAATTAAGAGGCATATTATATAGTCGACGGAGCGTCTTCGTAACGCAGATCCATCTCGACGAACTCATCTCCGCAAATTATACTTTGGGGAACATTAATTTCCATGATGGAGGAGATCTGGCTCGCTGTCGCAGGAGGGAAGCTCCTGGTCCGGTCAGATTATTGGCCATTCCGTCTTGTTTCCTGCGGAGAAATTCTGCTGAATCAGGATTCCCAGCCCCGATCAATTTGCTGGTTCATTGTGAAGCGCCACGTATATCGAAAAGGGGATATTTTATGGAGTTGGCGACTGCTGCAGGAGTCTTTTGTACGTTCCTGATCTTCTGCAGGATCATAGTTGTCAGTATGCTGTTTAGTTGGCTACGAGAATGGCTATGAGAGTATATTAGTGTTTGAAAAATGTTTTTCTATTTTGGTTGTATAATGAAGTCATTGTGCAACGCAAATGCGTGTCGAAATAGCCTCTATTTCGATACGCATTTTTTATTATTCGGAGATTGGTACAATCGAACTGTCAAATAAAAGTCAGAAGAGTTAAGCCCAGTTTATTTCTGAGCGATTTGGATTTGGTGATATTAGCAGTGAAAAACTCAATGTTTTAATTGATAAATTTCAATTCAGAGTGTAATTTGATTTAAATTGATCAATAAAAACAATAACAACATTGAATTTTTCACCGCTGGTATTGCAATAATCAAAATCGCTCAACTGTAAACTGGGCTTTACGCTTGTGCGTCAGATTTTAATTATTTCAATGTCATCATTGTTACCAATCGAAGATGTTTCTGTTATTTATCGATATTGAACAATTTTTTTCTTCAAATCAATTCATAATAGAAAAAATTGCATAAGACACACGTTTTATATAGACACGTTGTCGCACTTATTCACTTGCAGCACCCCTCGCTTCGCTCGTCGTACTCCAAACAACGCGAATTAGGAGATTGGAAAATCGAGGATCGTTTTTAAAAAGCAAGTTGTTGGTGCAAGATACAAAAGAGAACTGATTTTATTTAATAAAGATTTTACAAAGGTTCAGTGTGCTTTGTCATACGAAAGGTGAGATCGGAAACTGCTGAATTTGCTGATGATGCTAACTCGTGTCGTTCTCACGGTGCGTTCTCAGGAGTAGTGACCGGGATGTGTAACCATAACTCGCGGGCGACAAAATAGGGTCTTATCAAACTTGTATCATAATATACTATCAGCCGCCAACTTAGTTGCGAAGCATTCTTCGTTAATCTAGGACTTATATAAAGAGTTTAAGTTTCATACAAATTGTTTATAATAATTCATTACAATCATTACTTTTCTAGCTATTCGAAGTCAGTAAACTAATATACAATAACTACCTACTGAAATGTAGATTGATAGAAACATTCCAGAAGTGGTTGTGAATTGTAGAATTAATTGCAGGATGATACAGGCTGATCAAACTCAGTCGGCACTATTATTGCTAACTTCTTTATTATGGGAGATACGAGGTCGGTTAAATTAGAGAACTATTAGTAGTATTTTTTCCGCTGATAACCGTATTGCTAACAGAAATACAATTGTGTAACGCGTTTTCGATTTATATAAAAGAATATATTCCTGTAAAATAAAAATCCATCATGAATATTTTTAATGGGACACATTGTATATTTCAATTTTAATTGATTGCCAACTCCTTCCGGAACATAAATGGTTATTAATAAGTTCATCCTAAAACCACAAAAGGAGGCGTGATGCGCATTTTCAATCAATTATTACATTTCGGGAGGGCATATTCCTTGGTTCATCCGTCAATAAAATAGGTAACGCTTCCAAGTTCCCCCTCGAGTTATGGGACATTCTGGAGACTTGATATTTTTTTTCTGTATAGACGAAAGGTCATTTGGTGCATCTTATGCAGTAGATTTTTTATTTTGCTGCTTAATATTAATTATAAACATCTATGAATTAGTGCATTTTTAGCTGTCTTTGTGACTTTTTTTTAGGGTTATGACAAAAGAAATCAAAAATATAATTCATAAGATGCCTGGATCACATGAAGATCTATGAGAACAAAAAATCCTGAAGTGAAATCTTTTTTGGTTTTTCTATGGGAACTTGGGTGCGGAGACAAATGTTTATGACGATTATGACGTGGCGCGGCACTTACTGAAAATGAGCCAATCCCCTTAGGTATAGTATTCTATAAACTTTGGTATTACACCTACATTACTTATTTTTTCTGTTATAATAACACTTTTTCACGAAAGTTAATACGTTGTCATTCAATAAACTTATATGGACATATTCTAGAATATTCTACCTAGATTATTCCGGTTTTTCGATAATAACTATTTATGTTCCAAGAGAAGTTGGAAATTGATTGGAATATACAGGGTGTCCCATTGAAAGATATATATTTTTCGAATAAATCGAAAACGCGATTTTCAATTGTTTTTCTGTTTGAACTACGGTTATCATCAGCAAAAAGAATACTACTCGTTCTCTAATTCAACCGTCCTCGTATCTTCAATAATGAAGAAGTTAGCGTCAGTGTCGACTTGAATATTATCGTGGTTTCTAGTTTACTGGATTATGATAGTTGATGGTATGGCTCTATGTAATCAGTGTTTTGCTGCAATCAAATGAACTCTCAATAATTATAGGTAGAATAATGATGAATCGAACTTGAGTTTCTGTCGAAAGGAATATGTGGGCATCAAGACGAATTCTGTCTCAAGAAACTATCCCTGACAGGACCCGAGAGTTATCGGTAGGTATTCCTTCAAATCGCGAAGATCCATGCTGCTGAATTCTGCTAGAACAGTAGAGTGAAGCATAGCACTGATGTGGCATTATTTTAAATGAAAACTTAACTTCACAACTTCCTGAAAGCATCAATCCACACCACTTATTAGCAGTACCAGCATGTCGTTCTAAATGGAAATCTAGTAGGCTGGCTATAATATTGTCTGTTCACTCAAGTCCCAAATGTGTGCCAAGTTGAGGTCGCTACTTTATGGAAGTCCTTCGATGCTCATTTGTTTCAGTTTTTTCTCTGTCAGCGACCCAACTTTAGGTTGAAGTTATGTTCTGTTTTTTTTTCTAATTTCAGAACGTATCATTTATCTTTCATGATCTGACATATTTTAACTTTTATACATATTTTTACTTAAAATGTCCAATACCCGTTTTTAGGAAAAATAATAAGTCATTCCTAGGAAAGAAATTTGGAGGTACTCACGTATTTTGGTCTCCAGAACAAGAATCCTAAGTCAAAACGCTAATTTCGTTAATACACCATTTGACATCTTGAATTTCTTCTACTAAAAACACAAAATTCATCCTTTTTCAATAATAATTTTAATTTAATAATTTTCAAAACATGTATCGTTATTCGAAAACATGAGACTTCGATCTGTCAACTTGACACTGTCACAAAGTTCAGCTCCCGTCATGCTCGGTTATCGATGGGTTTTTTTGAATTTTTTCCAAATATAGTTTATTCTTACTTATATATAAGTATGTGTGGTGTGTGTTTGTTTAAAGAAGGACCAAGTTCTGAACACATCAAACACTCACATCACTGACACTGACTGACGATGTTTTTTTTTCTATTTTCTGACTTTCTGATCAATGAAACAAAAATATCGAATAATTCTGTGCTTGAAACAGAAGCTTCGCTGTGCCAAAAGAAGCGGGTTATTAGAAATGTAAATAAAAACGTTATAGGTTATGCCCAGTATGACATTTCGAGTTCAAAATAGTTCACGGTTATTATGAGAAGATGTCTCTGTGTCTCTGTCTTACGGAGAAAGTGACGTCATTTTTTCCAGTGAACAGACAATATTTAGATCGACAATGGTCAAAAACACGTTTCATTAGAATCGATCTTTGATTATTTTCGAACAAGAAACAAAGCGAATAACACAGGAAAGATGTAATGCAAGCAAGTAACTTCTATGACTCTCTCGAGTTCGATAACTCTCCACTATATAATGAAGAACCTTGCAACACGACGAATCTCATTATTCCAACGATCCCCGCTAATTTTATTCATTCACGGACACCCTCCCAATCGTCGGTTCTGATCTTCCTGAGTGCTTTATTTCACTTCATCGGTCATAATAAATCGAGAGTGCGGCCGCCATGGACCGGTTATAAAAACACCTCTCCAGCCATTTAAGCCGAAGAGCGCAGAGAAAACGGACCCAAAATGAATCTTATCGAACATCCCATAAGTCTCGACATCACCTATTTCTTCCGTTCGTTTTGCAAGAACGGGGGTGGAGACGTATAAATATACGTACCGGGAGAAAAGTTTTCCATTTAGCAAACCAAACGTGGTGCCGCTGCAATGGATGTTCCACATTAATAATCTGGACTATCGCTTCTCATTCTCCCGCTGTATCTCTTATTATACTTTCTCGCTGCTGCAGGAGTTTTTCCGGACTCGATTTATGCGAAAACAAATTATTTTTCCTTCGCAATTTCTGCCGTATTCTTTTATTTCGTTTCCTGCGTTATCTTGAGAGCACGTTCATTTCAAGTGATTTATTCTTTATAAATGTTGATATTTCCAATATCAGCATATACCATTCAGCTATACTGATGTTATTCGAATTGAATTTTGAATAATCAGTATCGATATCAGTGATATCAAGAATGAGTTTCTATATGAAAGTGAACTAGTATAACCGAAGACAATTAAATAATATAAAGGATCTCAGACCAACATTTTGCATCGCAACTTGAATTTTTTCAATTAACTTGCAAAAGATACATCAAAGATCCCTGAAAGAACTGTGATAAGAAAAATATAGCATTGAGATCTGGTCCCATACGAACATCCAAGGGGAGTAATGGGGGTAACTAACTTCCCAGTACGGGATAAAGAGTTAAAGAAGTATATTATCGAAATTATCTCATATGCCGAAACTGTTGAAACTTTCCACAGGCTCAACTTTTATTATAATATTTACATATTTGTTGTATCATGCAACAAACGATTGTTCAAGGTTTGATTTCAATACTTTTTTTCAGTTTTTTGTTCAAAAAATCCGTAAATAACAATTTTCTTTTCTAAAACTTGATTCTGAGTTTGTGTGGAATTTGTGGAACTCTATTTCTAGAAATGATGATGATGATATATTTTCGATTATAAAACAATGCGTGCAAACAATTGTTACCTAGGCATCTGGAGTGATTCGTAATATCTCAAACGTATTAAAACTTGGCTATACATTTATTCACATTATAAAAAGGTTTAAAGTTTGACGATACTTTGTATGCATAGAGATATTCTGTTCAAATGTTGAAGATTTTATGAATAGACATACTGGTGAAAAAATAGAAGATCTAATTTCTTGTCAACGCTTTTCATTGTGATCAATGTTTCCCATATAATTTCAAGTTGTCCATTATGAAGTAATTTTTTGTTATCTCCATATTTGTTTTTATTTATATCCTTTAGTTGTTCAATAAGTCTGTCCCCACAAAAACTTCATGAAATTGAAAGATTACGAACCATATTCTTTCAAATGGGAGAATTCAAATCACTTTCAATTCTTTTCAAGTATTAGGTACCTATATCCTTCCCCTGAATATTGTCATATTAGTTTGTGTGATATTTGAATGAATCTGCTAGAACTTTCAACTCAAGCCAATTGCTTTATATTTACAGCAGATATAAGTTACACTTATATCTCTGCTATTGCTATACTGTACCTGTGACTGTACTACTAAGATGCCTTATGCAACCAACAATATACACTTGTATGTTGTTCTGATTGGTCTGAGCGTTCTGTCATTCTTCTCCTTTTTTTGCATCCCTAACCTTAGTTTCAGCGTTTCAAGAAAGAAACAACTCATTTTATACGGTTGAGAATAAAAAACGATGAAGTCTCGTTTTTCTTATTTGTGCAAGAGCGATTGATACCATGAAAACATAGGTCTGGTAATTATCTGTTGAATTTGCGTGTATTTCACAAACGCGGTTGTATCATGCATAGTAGGTAGAACCCCTATTTGAATTTGACAATTCGATGGGATGTCACAATATTACCCCATCGTACTGTCATTATTACTCGATTCATCACAGTAATTGTCATTAATTGTTGGAAATCGAGTAAGCAATGGATGATTTACTTGATAGTTGTAGATGTTGTCTGTAACCAATCCGATACGCCCAGTTTAATGGAGAATATTTTCGATTTATCCAAACTCTCCCGGCCAGATTTATTTTTCTGCCCTCGAAGTTCATTACGAGTTCGGGAAGAGTAAGTGAGTTGGCCCGGCTAGGGTGAAAGAGCGAGTTAGAGACACCTTGACAGTGGCGGTTTAGATAACGTCAGGAATAAAAACCAATTTGGCGGAATGACCTCGAGGGCCGTATGTCTCAATCAGGCTTATCCGGTGTCTTGCCGAACAATGGCCGATATCGAATAATGAGGACGATTAATTCAATTAACCGTTAATGGATGAGCTTGTAGCATTGTATTGTGCGGACCGTCGGCTCGATCTAATGGAGTTTTGAGCCGGCATTCAATATTTTCCGCAAGAAGTGGTTAGCGTCTAGGGACAAAACTGTCACCCACAATTTTCAGCCCACGCATGCGAAATATCGTCGAAACGAATCATTTCAATCGTAAAACTCGATACTTGACTCATTTCAGACCCAAGAGGAATCTATAATTATTATAGATTGTAGAGGTGGGTCACAAAGGTTTATGCAGCCTCTCAAGCACCTAGACATATCAGATCTTTTGATCATGAAACTCAAGGCCAGAGATTCCTAGACTACTGTTCCTGAGAGCTAGGTTCCTGACATCGGAAGGCTTTAAGAAGGCCACTAAGATTAACTCAAGCCTCTTGCAGAAAATCGAAGTTCTGCATCCAGTGGAGCGACCACTGAGAAATACCGTTACCAGTTTGAAGTCTTTCTCATATTCCTCGGATAAGTTTTGAGACTATGTGCTCCGAGTTTTGGTCCAGTTTGTGTTCTTGTAGTTGTTTGTCTGATGGTTTGGGTTTCTGTGTTACTTTTGTATTGTTCTTATGTGTAAAGATTACCTCGAAACTTGGGCCTTGGTTTGGATTGGTGTTTGTTGGGTGGTGCAGAAGTGAATTCACGTGGACTTATGTTTTTTAAAATCATAATATGCGATTTTATTGGTAGCATCAGACCCAGTACAGAAGTGTGATAATAAAACTCTTTAAGCAACCGGACTATGATAACAAAAGGCAGAATAGTTCTCTGCCTGATAACATCAAAGTTATGTAGTATGTTAAATAGTATTTTAAATTTTTCTGACCCATTTTTCGGGACCACAAAAAACTTTCCTTCCAATTTCTGGTCACTTCATATGAGTCGCAACGGATTTTTTAGTGCCAGAAATGAAGAAAAAAACGACCATTTAGTTTTTTAGAAATGACAATTTTTTTATATATAGCAATCTTTTCTTCCAATACTTCAGATAAAGTTTGTGGCTGATGATTTGGTTGTTTTCCGTTTTATTAGATTTCAGATTGCCCCATGAATAAAAATCTAATGGGGTTAGATCTGGAGACCTAGCTTGCCATTGGTAGATGATACATCAAGCATGCTTTGAAAATAAAAAACAAATGTGCTTCTTAAAACATTTTGTTGATGATCGTGACTTATTATTTTTCATATGCTCTTCAAAAATGATATATGTTTCTATGTTTACTGAAATCTTGTCAATCCTGTCTTTGTCACTAGTTTTAACTTAAGGTAACCAGTATGAATCGAGTTCACAGTGTTTATTATAATAATTTGAATCGTTGTAATACGTAGTCCCTACTCTGAGGATCACCCAGTATGAACGAAACCACCCCCGTGGAAAGGACCACCTTACACACCAATTTGGCCGCTGCATTGTGACACAACAAACACTTTAATATTATTAATTCCCCTTCGGGCACACATCGCATCTGTCCTCGATGATAAATTGTCCGCCATTTTATTACCCTTAATTAACTGTCAAAGTACCACCGTGCATCAGAAATCGACCGTGCCGCTGTACCCACTTAATGAATGACATGTTTCGCCAATATCTGGCTTCGAAAAGTGAATTGGTTCTTTTCATATGCGCGCAAATCAGCATTCCATATGGCGCGAGTGCAATAAAACGTAGCTTCGACAATGCCCGGCGATTTTTCCTGGCCGATTCGGTGGAGTAAATGGCCTGTGGTTGGCTCACAAAGCGGTCTTCTATGCATGAGTCCGAGGGCGCTTATAAATATTGAGCTGCGATAAAATATCGAAGGCTCTTGAACACGGAGCGGAGGTGAGTGATATAGACTGGTTCATTTTATTTGCGACCCCCGAAAGATGTTTGATGTTTTGAAATAATTTCAAATATGAGTTGGTTTACCTGATTGACTTCCCTAATCCATTTATAATTGGAAATATTTCAACTGTAGAATCCTGGGCTCAAAGTCACTTTATTAACATCGTGATTTTCGCTAAAAACGATTGAAGTGTCATTCTGCTTCTTCTGGAGCCCCAGTGTCATCTAGAGAAGCCTGAGGTTTTTTCTTTATTGGTTCACGAGGTGGTTGAAACCCTTTATGGGCACCCTATTCTCACAGGGTAGTGTGGGAGTCTTCTGAGTCTTGAACTAAATATCCTCAGACATACACACTAAACACTCCACCTCGCGTGGTATGGCTCGCCCCTGCAAATCAGGACCTTGCAACGACACTTACCACGACACTTACCATACCACTTTCTTGAGCCATCGAAAAAATTCCGCCGTCGGTGAGAATCGAACTCACGACGGGCAGGGCACAGATTAAGAGATTGACGCTCTAACCACTACGCTACCTGGCCCCCGAGAAGCCAGAGGTGCAAGGCGGGTTAATGAATATCCACTAGAATTTTGAAATGAGGACCTGATAATCTCGTGGAGTTCAATGCAACCAAGACTACAGCCTTTGTTTTCTACAAGAAGGTAGACCTTACAATTATGAAGTCCTCAATGAATATGGTCGGTATTACCATAAAGAATAAAGCCTTTGTTTTCTACAAGAAGGTGGACCTTACAATTATGAAGTCCTCAATGAATATGGTCGGTATTACCATTATTACCATCAACAATATTCCATCATGGGATGGTCATGTGAGGTCCATTGCTGAAACTGCTTCGCAAAAACTCGGTTTTTTGTTCCGTGTCGAGAGCTATACCAAAAAGTTTTCAGAATATAGTATATTCTGTAAACGTTTGCTATAATTCACATCTCAACATCAGCTTCTCATGACCTACAAAGCGGATTATTTTCATAGTAGAGCTATTCGTCTGGATGCTGATCCTGCTCTAAAGACCTTATTAGTTTTTTTATAACATCGCAAACAATTGAGTGATTTCTCCCTTTTCTATATAGATATTTTCATGGCCGATGCCAATTGGAAATCACGTTTATCATTCCACCACCAGCGATTCCGAGCAGGCAGACCAAACAGACTGATGCTGGACTACCTTCATTGTCAAGCTCGAGGCCTGATGGACTACACTCTATATATCAAAATTATTTTTTTTTCATCCAACGACCAAAATGTGGAACTCACTTCCTCGAGCGGTTTTACCGGACACCTTTGAACCATATAATACTGCTGTTATCTCCTCCTCCTGGGCAGAACTTGCACACAATTTCCTCTGCAAAAGTCACTAGTACCTATTTTGTCATTCTTCAAGTAGGGGAGGAGGGGTCTAGTTGTCTCGAGTACTCGTTGTCACAATGCTTCAAACTCCATCTAGCACTAACTTTTTCAATTATCTGCGTGCACTACATCGAACCTCTGATTTTCAAATGCTATTATAGGAAACATCAATGCATTTGTGATGTTTAGAAGAAGTGAAAGGAATTCACGTGAAAAAGTATGTTGTAAGTAAATTTTCACATTGATTTGAATCATCATTCATCATGTTGAATAAGGATTTTTGAATTATTCTGACATCGAAACTATATCTACAGCAATGTGATATTTCGATATATATACGTATTTCTGAGTTAGGCACATTATTTTTCGTGATTTAGAAATATTAGTTGCGGGATGAACATAGGTACACGTTGACACATTATTTTTGGTGCTATTTGTCTCATGTGACAACTATAACCACATTCGATTTTTATATAGTTAGAACCAAGGTGGATATAGGATGGTGGAACAGCTTCCTATTAACAAGCACTAGAATAAACTGTAGACCTTTGCCTACTTGATTTCATACCGTAGTAATATTTCCTGAAGTTATCAGAGATGGCGACATACCTTGTGTCGGTAAAACAGAAACTGTGCATCTGTCATCTTTTTATCAGTTTCATCTTTTCTAGATGAAAAATGACTGAGAAGAGTCAAAATATCCATAATTATTCCAGATTCACTGAAAATATTGTGTTTTAATGTCGTTTCAAGTCACGTCTGTCAGATGCGAACCACAGAAATACGTAAGCAACAGAAATCTTCTTCGATAATCGATCTTACCGCCATCTTCATTAAAGTAGCTGAAATATTACTACCTTCTCAAACGGTCTACATGTTTTTCGCAGAAACAATTGAAGAGCTGTTTCACCATCCTATATCCACCTTGGTTAGAACTATTGAATAGGTGCGAACTGGCCGGTCAATCAGAAGCGTAACGGAAGATTTTGATATAATTTATCGAACCTTAACTCGATATTACGAAACACTACGTTATTGAAAAGAAGTCGTATCCAATTAAAAATATAAAATATAGTTTTAATTTGTATGACTGGTAGACTACGAATAGAAAATAACTACCTACTTTCCTGGCAAATACCACGCAGAATATTGAAATATATAAACCCTTCTTCAGTGTGTGGAGAGTCATGGACCGAATGAGAAATGGATACAGCGAGTGCAAATTATGGGCACATAACCTGGAGTGAAATTTTTTTGTTATCTACCATTGTGTCAAGTGACACTCAGAGGACGATTAATTAACGGAATTCATCGCCAATTCAATTTAACTTCAAATTCCGATTACTTTGTTAGTTTTAATATCATGAGACAACTCACCCCGATTACTGTGACAATCAGCCCACTTGACGGGGCAAGTCGTCACAGGTACATCAATATGCAGAAAAATTCATAACATTAGTATTGGAGATATTTTGAATCTTATTTTGAAGGAAAATGTGACATTATGTTGCCTTTCATGATTAAATATCTCATATCAATCTGAAGTTGATGTAAATCACTTTTTATGGGGTTTAATTGGAAATTGTGACAACTAGACCCCCTCTCCCCTACTAAAATGTCTTTGATTTACTCTAACTGTTCTAATGTCCATCTTGCATCCATGTTTTCGTATGGTTTCAGCTACACCACAGAATGATTCTGGACAATCTGGATCATTCAGAATCAGCTTTATTACCTTCTGATGAATTTGAAGACTTTGTTGAATGACATAGTTGCCTTACCTGGTACAATTTTGGATAGTGAACCACTTCTTTGGGCCTAGTGGACAGCGGTTGTCATAATACTGACGCTTCTACCACTGAGCCACCAGGCCCTGGAGAAAGAAGGTGCTTCATTATATGGGATATATTCCTGATAAAATTCACATGGAAGAAACTTACTTAGAGAACACTTGGAAAAAACTTGGAAGACACTTGAAATAAACTTTAAAGAATCTTGAAAAAAAACTTGAAAGAAATTTGGAAGAAACTTGAAAGAAACTCAAGAAACAAAAGTGATAACTGAATGGATACAGACGTGGTATAGCTACACAATTGCAACTGTACAGCTCATTCAAAGTCTTCATCATGAACATGAAGATATTGGAATAAGGATCTGTTTTCTTTCCTGAGACCAAATAGATATTAAGGACTTCAAAAAAAAAGTTGAATGTGAGCTTCGCTCGAATTTTAGTACAGCAGTAAACTCTCCTCTACTCTAAACATTTTCCAACGTTATAGGCGTATCAAAAAATGTATCAAAAACTATTGATTCAATCGTTGAATTTAGTCGAGAAGATCAAAATTTATGACAGCTTCTTGAAGTTTTGAAATCGTTGGAGGATCATTTGATTATATGCAAGAAGTTGGTAGGTACAATATGGAAACATGGGAATTTTACAGACTAAAAATTTCTGGAAGTAACCATCCTTGTAAAATTCATGTCAGTTTTTCTTACATCGCTTCAGTTTACAGAAACACAGTATTTTTTAGCGAATGAATATCGAATTTCGAGTTGTTTTTCCTAATTCATACAATTCCTAGACTTACGAGGCTTGCTTCGCAACTAAGTTGGCGTGGTTAAAAACACTTTACAAACTTTCCATTCGTAGACCTTCTCCATACGGAATATCATAGAAACTTCAACCTCCATTTAATCCATATTTCATCTCCAGCGAAACGGTTCCAACTCACATTCCGAACAATAAATTTCGTTGGATTTACATTGATATGCACTATAAGAACTCCATTCGCAACCGGATTATGAAGTGGCTTCGAATTCATTAGTCATCTATGGGGTTTGATTCCCGAAGTACAGTTCCCTGTCGGTGATTTGTATCCAGCGCCTTTCAATGGTATAATTGACGACAGTTGGCAGCGTTTTGAAAGGCGACATCTACCTGAATTTATGTCGCTGATGGATTCAGAAAGGGTGGTGGGGCTCATTAATATCGCGGTCGACAGAGTGAAGTTGTGTGCCATCTACACACAATAGTTTGAGGAATGACGTTCTTATGAATCACTGAGATTGAAATAGAGTGATTCGAAACAATTCTTCCCTTCTTCTTGGGATATTTTTGAGCTTGCATTATTTTTCTATCTGAATCGGATAGATTATTTATCACAAATTGTCACTTACGGTATCACTATAGAGCTTCATTTATTACTGTAAATTTTTTTGACAACACGAATATTTTGAAAATTCTTTCGAGTCGAAGAAGAGGGACAATTTTCTGCGAAATATTCGTGTTGGCGAAAACATTAACGATTTTGAATCGAAGCTAGAGTGGTATTCGGTAAGAAAATGTCACACCGAAATATTATTGAAGTATATGCGTTGAAGAGACAGGGAAGGTTCGATCTTGTTTCTCATACAAGTACGACTGTGTTTTGTAGCGGAACGCCCGGCTAAACGCCGCCACAGCTCAGGGGGTTGAAGTTCTTAGTAAAACAATACGAGTGACTTTTTCGTATTAGCAGTTTATTTGGTTTAGATTCCAACAACCTTAAAACATGAAATGAAAGAAACTTAGCCGAACTCGAGATAGATCGGCAGAGACACACTGTATGATGAAACGACAAACAAAATATCTACTAATCAATAATTATCAAGCAAGATATCTACGTATAAACGAATATAACAATCAAAATACATATATATTTATTGCCAAAATCGCAAAGGGGTACTAAAGCTCACCTTAAAAGGCAGGTACAACACTCCGTGAACCAAACCCTCAAGCCTTCCAGGGTTGGGGAAAACTAAGACACAAAGTAAACACAACCACAATAAATGACAAACGTGAAATATGCCCAATTCTTCCCGAGGTCCGTACACGGAGAGTATCGCAACGGTTCAAGTTTTTTCCCGCAGGCAAAAACAAAAAGGAGCAAAACCGCGTATAAAACATCCGTTTTGGTCATAGCGATATACGTACAGGGCGTTTCGCCGCAGTATAAACAGTAAAATGAAATACAACTTTGACGAGATTGACTGTTTGAGTTTTATAATATTTACCGTCACTTCTGTTAATGAAGATGTTCAATTTCAATAATCGTAGGACACGAATTTGATTCTCATCAACACTTGACAGTTTTCATAATCAGCCGCTACCGGTCCACTAGCCATCAAATCCGTATTTGATTTTGAAATATTATCGTTAATTATGAATCAACAATTCAGTTTTTCATTATTCCATACCGACTGAGTACATTGAATAATCATGACAGAAAACCCTGACCCACTGAGGTAAAGTTGGCAGAAATATATTAAAACTGAGTGCGCAGTTTCTCCAATGGAAAAAGCTATTAGTATTTCAAGGTAGGTAAATATGAATATCATTCAACCTATAAACATATTTTTCCAGTGTATAATACAATGCTCCTTCCGCATAGGAAGAGGGACAAATTTCCGGAAATCTTTTGAGTTGCTATGGTAACGATACAAAATAAACCTGGCTTCTGATTGATCGAAAATGTTAGGTGTGAAATTTTCGACCGATTAAAAGCCTATATTTTGTATCGTTACCATAGCAACTACAAACATTTCTGGTAATATGTCTCTCCTCTTTGGGGTTAGCACTAGAATTTTTTTGACGTTTGTAGGTTAGGTTCAAGAAGTTGCAATGAGAATGCACCTACACCTTATTATTGAGGTCTACTAAAACAACTACAGAAATAAATGTAAGGGAAAATTTTCAAATTCAATTGTTTCAAATATCTAGAAAACGAAAGAAGATAAGCAATTTCTGCAAAAACCGCGTATAAGATCCTTCTACTGGTAACAGGTCCTTATATTCTTATTCAATCAAATATGTATATCCTATACCTTCACCAAGATAAACATGGTGTTCATTCTTATATTGGCTACCCTGTTTTTGGTTTACAGCCTTGTCAATCAATCAATTTTGTCTCTCGAGTTAGGACCTAATTTTGGTCCAGATTGGTAATCACTGCTTGGGATCAAATAGCATTGAAATTAATAATTGTATGTCTTTTTTGTGGTCGTAGAATTTCAAACTTTTGTTTTCTGCTCATCTAACCAACCTTTTTTTTGCAGTACCTAACTTTTGACTCCAGCCACTTTAGGGACATTCACAAATCTTCTTATGGAAAAATTCAAGCAGAACCAATTATATTAACTATTTCACACTCAATACAAACATTTCCGGAATTATTTTTCATTCTTGGGGTAAAGGAGCATGGAATTGCACTGGAAATATTTTGATTTCAATAAGTCCAAAATAATTGTTTGAACTACCACCAGCTACCTTATTATTTTGTGTAATTAACTGGAGCTTTGGTCCAAAATTATCACTCAGAGATAACATGCCACATTTCGGTGTGAAATTTTCTTATCGAATACCACTCTAGCTCAAAATTTCTCCTCGAACACGAATATTTTATAGAAAACTCTCCCAAGTCTTCGACCTCAAAATGTTCGTGTTCTCGAAAAAAATATCCTCTAGTGGTATTATAAGTGAAAGTTGCACACACCCCTTATTACCCTCACTAAAATGCAGAGGAAAGGGCATGTCTACCATCGATATCGTACAGGGCCGTAGCCAGCGGTACGCCAGGGCAGACGCAGCCTGCCCTGGAAAAATATCTGCCTGCCCTAGAATAACCGGTAGATAGAAAAAAGAAGATGAATACAAAGCTCACAGACTTCCTGATCTTATATAAAATTGGAGAGATATCAGAGGAAGTGGTTTAAAATGATCAACATTTCAAAAGAATATTTTCTTGAAACTGTAGATATAATTCTACCTGACCTACTGATTGCAGTGTCCTGTGCAGATGATGAAGGATGATTAGATTTGTCTAAAATGCAGTTTTTCGAAACTTTGGGCATAAAACTTCCATCATCAGATGAAGTAATTGTGGTGAATAAATTTATTCAGAACCAGATGGGAGGAAAATATTGAAAATTGCATTTTGATTAAGTTTTCAAACATAGAGAAGCATTCCAGAATACCTACTTGCATCACAGCTAAGACCTTTGGATGCAGTACAGTGACGTTTTGAATCGAGTTTTTATGTTTTGACAAGAATTATTCGTCCACAACGCCTGTCTATGTGCCAACAAAGAAGGTCCAGTTTAATTCTTATTGCATTTAAAAGACGTCGCACCAAAGAACTAGACAGGAATATTTGTCTGCGAAAATTCAGTGAACGAAACAATAGACAACTGCAATTAGTTTGTACTTTTTATTTTATCTAGAGTTTGCTTCTTGTTGAATCATTCAATCAGAATTTATTTGTGATATTTGTTTACCAAAGATTAATTTTTGAGTTGAGAAAAATGTTAGCCTGCTCAGAATTATTTTTGGCCTACTCTAAACATTCACACTGGCTACGGCCCTGATATCGTAATAGGAATGCATACCCAGAAGTACAATGAACCAATCACAGGTAGAATACATCTGGATGAATTCTGGAGTTTGGAGTTTGCCAACGAGTCAACGTGATTCATCATCTCTCCCAGCGTTAGCCGATCCAATTTGAATTCGGAATTCGCCCGAACGTCAACCGATATCCCTGCTATTTGCCCACCACTGCCTTGTTTGGAATAAGTTTATTGCTGAAATCAACACGGTCACAAACGACAATATCGATGTCGATGCAGCCTGCCGGGCTAGAGCAAACAAATCGAGTGTTCAAACAGGAGTCGCTGGTCGTGATTGCAGTCTCACCCCGAATCACGACAGCGTTATATTATTAAAGTGTCGTTCCATACTGTTTGGTGTGTCGCATGGCATGATAGATAATATGCATATGGCAGCATTCGTGGCATTGTCCCTCGAGATTGGGTCGCCCTCGACGTCACTCTAGCATGATTATTCTTGGAGCCAGTGGAAGGGATTGGTTCCAAAGACTCATGGTTATTATTCATCTTGAAAATTTGTATTTTCTTACCTACTTACTTAATCATCAAGTTTTTGGAGCTTGTCGTACTCCATGTTTATAATAGGAGTAGTTAAGAAAACGCTTATAACAGAGCTACATAACGGAATTTATTATTCACAAGGAAATAACTCTACTATGTACAAAGAAAGAACAGATGGTAAAATGCATAGATCTTATTGAGCAATAAGATCTATGGTGAAATGGCTGACCCATCTTCGGACGCCCGTGTAGCTTCCTGGAAGGGTGGAAGAGAAATGAGAGTGAAACAGGATGGCATTGTCTCACGAAGTGCTTCTGTCATCGCGCTGCTGTCATCTGTCAACACGATGCCTGACTTTGGCTATCTTGTGCAGTGACGTCAAGGCAGTTCGCTGGTTGAACCATAGATCTCAGTGACCAGTGCCACCACAAGTTCAATTGATCGGGTGTAATATTCGGTGTATCTACTACGTACTGCCAAAGAAGGGGCAAATACACAATTTCCCGGCCCAGAACCCTCCTGTAGACTCTCCAAGGCCCACTTGAGAGAAGAGTTCCGACGCTGGGAAGCAGATGAAATAAGATCTCATTGGAATAAAGTGCCAGGGCAGAGACAAGCAAAAGGGCTAGTGAGCCTTTCGCCGAGGAAAGCTAAACAGCTTCCTGGGTTGGACAAAAAAGACTTGAAACTGGTAACGAGACTCCTCACTGGACTATGCCTCTGTGGTGTCACAACAAAGAGATTGGTAAGAGTGATATAGTTGCTGCTACTGCGAGAGCTTTGCTGAAACTTCAGAACATTTGCTTTGCGAATTCCCAACGCTGTTCTGCAAGAGGCTCAAGTACCTGGATGGGACCTTCTTAGCCCTCCGATGTCAGGAACCTAGTACCCAGGAAGCTGATAAACTTTGCACGAAATCTCGGAATCCCGGACTTCGAATAGATTAAGGGTTATGCACAGAAGATCTAATAGGTCGAGGTGCCTGAGAGGCTGCATGGCCCTCTTCAATCGACGTCATGACAAGAGTGAAAAAGAAAACCACTAGCGTCTACACCTAGAATGTCTAGAACGCCTAATCAACGTAATCAACGCGCTATCGAACTATATTGCCTAAACAAAACAAACTAACCTATTGATGAGGGTCCAGATCACTATTTCTGGTATGCCTTCGTGTTTGTTAGAAACCTAATTTATATAATAAGAAGCTCCTCAAGTTTCCAAGAACGTGGCAATAGTACAACGTAGAATTCTGTTAGTTTTTTATCTAGTCTCCGATATTCGCTTCCTGCATGATGTGACTTTTGTCATGAGATATAAATCTTCTTCTGAATTATGACCCTAAAAAAAACAGTAAATCACACAGTTTTTCATATATTACATATAGTAGAGGCAATTAAGAGTTGAAGGTGTTTCAAAAAACTTCAGGTAATGAACATGAAATATCAACAGGTCTTGAATCTTTGTGTGCAATTATTTTGTCAAATAATTTTTGCGAGTTTGATTCTTCAGATCCACTCACGATAATTCATAAAACAACCCAATTTCTCTTACTGATATCCAACGTATATCAATGGTCAACTTGAATATAACCTTTCTCGTTTTTTACCAATGAAACACAGTTACCAATGTGTATACCTTTATGTTCACCAAGTAATCAATGTGGAATTTATGTTCATCACGAAAAGTAGAACATCTCAATTATCTTTTATGGATTAAGAAGTAGATATCTTGAAATATTCCTGTTGATGATAACGAATTAAATGATACATGAGAACTAACAGGTGTTCGACTGCATAATAAAAACCGTATGCATTGAGAAATGGTCGTAAAACTCCCGAGTATATACATTAAAATAACGCTACTTTAATTACGTGTATGTAAGGTATTATGATGTATCATCTAGAATTTCAAAGCAGTGTCAATTGCTCTGTAGCCAAATAAAGTTCGATGTAGTCTATTATCGTATTGTATTAATTGCGCAAAATTATTTCATCCGTTTTATATGATATTGCTACTGGGAAATGGCATTTCTGACCCAACACGTTGATTAATATTAGACCTTGGAGAAAATGACGATCTCTCGAACCAATTCACAGAATAAGGTTGAAATCGTTAGTCGTAATCTTAAGCGTGATCCGTGTGAAAAAAAAACAGTAAGAACCGTAATATTTTCCTCATAAAAATGTTGAATAAGGATGTTTCTACAATACTAGCAATATGCTTGGTTATGAAAAACCTGAAAATAAGCATTGCCTACATTATTATTCATTCATATATAGAATTAATTGCTCAGAATAGGTAAACTATTACGTCTGAACATGATTGATGAAATTGCTTTATATCTACTGAAGAAGAACGGGTTTTGAAAACGTACCTAGTTAACTATCAAACATTCGGTGTCTTTTGTATTGAGGAAAATAGCTGGTTGTTTTGATCATAAAGATCATTTTTTATCAGGGTGTCTAGTTGTGAAAAAATCAGTTTTGAAATTCCCCATTCCTCACGCAGCTTCATTGGGAGTAATAAAGAACCCTTTCAAATCAATCGCGCTTCATACTTATTCTGGTATGCAATATCGAAGTACGTCCCAGTATCCTTACAACACCAAACTATCTAATTGCTGAGAAGCTGATAAAGCTGTTTTTCCATTTCCAAGACATTCGATGTCGTCAACAGGGGTATATTGAAATTGAAAATGCAGATGACAGACTGCGATGGCTACTATAATAGTTAAAAGGTAATTCAGATCGTATCTATAGATATAATTGAGTGCGAGTATGAGCACCAATGGTGAATAAAAATCAATAAGCATATCTGAATGAATCAATTTAGGAAGGAACTGTTTTCAAAAATTATCAAACTGCAGGTTTTATGAAATTGTGCAAAGGGAAAACATCCTCTTCAACAGTGCACTAATGGACCCTTGATGTGGCACACATAATTCAGAAAAATGCATTGCATCCAGATCAATGAAAGAACCTATAATCTTTCAAAAAACTACTTTTTCTACCAACAATATTCATTAAATAGTTTTTAACTAGGTACATGAAAATCTAAAGCACTTCAGAAGTCACCTTCAGTTAATTTTTTTTTCTGTCTGTTTTGTCCAACCTTGTTTTTTTCTCGACTTCATGACTTCTCAGAACATTTTGTGATTAATGTACCATATTTGTGTTAGGAAATATCTGATAAAGAATCAATTTCTTCAATTAACGCTCTGATGCATGATAAATCATTTTTCATGGTCAGAAATTTATTATATAGGTATAGGAATCAAGTGAAGCACTACTTACTTTATGTCCATCATATTCTATTATAACAATATCAGCAGCTAACTACGATGCAGATGAGAGGCATCTTTCTTTAGTTGAATAATGATCAAACATTGATGTTTCAGCCAAAGACTATAACAAGAAATCACAAGAAATAGTTTATGAACCGCTAATACATCGGAGAAGAAAAAAAAGTGAGATTATGATTATATAATATATATATAAATGTGCACGGCAATTAATTCGCTTAATGACGACATATCATCACTTATTAAAACCTCTAAACAACACTCACTTCACATAAATGCTAGTAAAACTTCCGTCTTGGTTTTTAATGCCAGAAATCCTGACGATGATGTGAGAATTAATGTAGATGGATGTCAAATTGCTCCAGTTGAATACACAAAAAATTTAGGTCTTATTATGGACTCACATTTAAAATTTAAACGACATGTGAACAAATGCATCAGCCTTGCCTATATGAATATGAAAATAATATACGCAAATAGACAATATCTAAATAAGAAAGTAAAAACTATTTTATGCGATTCGCTAGTCCTATCCAGGTTCAACTTTGGTAGTGCAGTTTATGGTCCATGCATTGATTCGGAAGATAAAAGGCGAATACAAGTAGTACAAAATAACTGCCTTCGCTTGATTCACGGTATAAAAAGCAGAAGGAGTATTTCCCACAAATTGCGGGAGACTGGCTGGTTGAATATGTCAAAACGGCAATTATTACATGCCGCGTGTCTCTACCGCGGGATTGTTGTTGAGAAATTTCCGCGATACCTATATAAAAAAATATCCTATCGGTCAGACGTACATACTCTCAATACACGGTATAGAGGAAGACTCACACCACCTGCTCATCGAACTGAACAGTTCAAACGGTCCTTCTCATATCAAATAACGCGAGTTTATAACTCAATCACTGAGGAACTGAAGTCTATGTCGGCTGTGCAATTTAAAAAATTCCTAAAGAAACAATTATTGGAAATGTGATTAATGTGTAGTAAGATACTTTTCTTCGCAATGCCAGTGGATATGACAATTACTCATTATTAGTTGATACTACTTAGTTATTAGTTTTCAATATCAGTTAATTATATTCATTACCTAACAGAAATAACAGTATTGATGTTGTTAACATATATATATTTTTTCTCTTTTTATTTATCATTATGAACTAAAATCGATTGATTATAATTATTATTGTAGAGTATAATTTATGATTATTTGTTTGTAAGAGCTTAAGATGAAAAACAGAGGTTGTGTCGCAAGACAGAACCAGCTGATCTTCGGCTTTTTTCCTCATATTATATATTGGAAAATAAAGACCTATTATTATTATTATTATTATTATATGTACCTTGTTGTAAGAAAGATTCTTCATCTACATCCTCAACATTATAAAATCGTACGAAAGAAACTATAGAAATATAAGGAATTACATCAATGTTACAAAAGTGGGGTTATTTATATTTTCATCTTGCTTGTTGATGGGAAAGGAATGAATTCATCATTCGAATCGGCAATATTTCCTATGAACCGTAATGAAGTGAATCACATAAATGAATATTTTCCATATAAATCTTCCGGGGCATTTCCCGCTTGAACAAAGCGTGAGACTTATCTCCTCCATCTATCACCGAAACTGCAGAAAGCGAGCTTGTAAAGCCGTGTAAAGACTACAAGCTCGCGATATTAAAACGATATTTATTATCATTATCTGGGAGCATATTATGCTTGTCGACATGAGTAATAACAATCATAATTCCCAACACGCGCCTGCAAGGGCTGTAGGGATTGGGCCCGCGGCCGATAACAGCCGTTTAGGCGTTCATCCACGGGGAGATGGAACCCTTTAGTGCGGGTGGTGTGCTGGAAATTTCGAGAAAAATTAATCACAGCTGAAAGTTGACAATTTGAGCACAAATCATTTCATTTAATGAACAAACACACTTTGATTGTCAAACATTTTTTAATCAGCTCAAATTCTGAAGTCGAGTATTTTTCTGATCTTTGCCTCCTATTTTCTTCAATTTCCAATGTTTTCATACCAATGCAATGTTTGATTGTTTTCCAGAGAAATGTGTTTTATGCCATATGTCATTGTATTTTGTGACAATACCTTTCATCATAATTACTTGATTTAACTTATTGCTGTTTTATGTTTTATGTCGATCACTTGTCACATAAGTCATTGTAATGTCATTGTCACATTCAATAACCATATTTCTGGTTCCATTACAGCCATTTTGTAGTGCAAAATGTCTTGGTCGATACTATTGATACTGTACTCTGTAGTATTGCATAAAACCCTTTTCAATATGTTACCGTCCTGATATCCCTTATTTGTGGGTACAGGGCCCCGTATAAAAATTTTCCTGTAATAATTTTTTCATCTTCAAGTTAGTAGGTACTAGTTATACTTCTTGTCAAGACCATAATTTTTTACCCCATGTTCTCTTGTAGCAATCATATTTTATTCGGGCTGATGATGAGTACATATGTACTCGAAACATGTTCCCTATAACCTTGTTCTAATTAAATGATGTGGAGATGACTTGGAGCTTTTTTCCTACTTTGATATCTACCACTCCACTTTGAGATGCCATGGACTTCTTCCTGAGATAACAAACTGGGAGTTCGTAGTTGAATATTTACGGAACAATAACAACATAAATAGTAATTATTTATAATTACTAACAGGTGCGTCATTAACGATTGTAGTAGATACCACAAATCAATCTCAAATGTTGCTCCAGAAAAAAATCACTAAATTAAATTTGGCGTTGAGGGTTTTTGAGAAACCTCCTCCAATTTAAAATGACTCGATAAGTGTACACCTCGATTGTGGAGTAAAACACTGTTGTGGATTTTGATCGAATGAACCTACGCGTTGATAGTGTTGAGACGAACTGGCCTTGTCAAGTTGTTGAGTTGAACTAAAGTATCACAGGTTGTTCAAGGCTCTGAATCTTCCTCTCACCAAAAGTGAAAGTAGGACAAAGAAATCTTTGGAAGTCGAACCAAATATTTGATATGTACAGGGTGATGATGATGATGATTGTCGGTTTGCGGGCGGTCAGAACCATGAGCATGTAGGCCACTCAGTTGGGCCCGTTATGCACCAGCCATTTCTGGGAATTGGTGCAGTCTTGGAGGTAATCTATTTCGCGGGCGAATTTGGCTATCCTTCTGACCGATACCTTTCTCACACTCTTCGGGTCCAAGATAATGCTCCCGAGATGCTCTTCCCGTATTGTTGCCACTGCTGGGCACTCTGTGAGGATGTGGGTAGCTGTCTACTCATCCTCCAAGCACCACCTGCAATCGGTATCGTCAGTGATGCCCATAGTGTTTAGGTGTTTGCTTAGGTGGCAGTGTCCCGTAAAAAGCCCAACCACTATTCTGGTAGGGTGTTGAAATATATATACTACTAAACAAAAAAATATACAACTGGGAAGATTTGAAATGTACGGGGTGATATATATACACAAGTGGGAAGTTTCCCCACAGAAAATTATCTTCTGCGGAGTGCATTTACGGCATTCCATGACTCAAATTACCTTCCATTAGTGAATTATAATGCACTTCTTTAAATATTTTCTCGATTGTAATTTTCCAAACTTGAAACTGTCTGATTATATACAGTGTGTCCAAGAGAAGGATGAACACCATAGGGATTCAAAATGAAACTGGAGGTTTTCTGTTTGAATATTTGCTAGCACTTATTTACAATGTTCAACAATAATTATTGCCTTCTCAGTTCTTCTTATTTCAGTTTATCTTAGATTGAATTTCAGATTATTCACTTCCATTCCATCATCTTGGACCATGATTATGAGAAGTTCTTATGGTTTAAGTGTCTTTATTACGAGCAAGGAGACCCTTACACCTAGATGTGGTACCTCCATGATAGGACTTTGGAATTGTTTGTTTTTGTATCGGTAATCTTCACAGAAAAGAATATCTCCACCTTTTTTTGTGATTTTCATATTTTTGTTATTTATATTTGGCATGAAGATAAATGGCAATAACATAAACTCCTTGATAGAAACTGCTCAAATGGTGATATTGAATCGCGCTATTCTATATCTAGGCTATCTCGTCCTATATACGCTGTTATGTTCTTGCGCTACCTGCGCTGTTTCGTATTTGCCCTATCATGTCCATATGCTATTATGTCATTGCGCTATTTTGTCCAGTGCCCTTCCAAGTACCTATACGTGCATATTCATATGCATATGCTTGGAAAAATCGTTCAGATTGGCAATCTTCGAATTAATTTTCAATTGCAGCTGTTATGGAGGTGTTGAAAGTGTTACTGGTTATAGTTCATAATTATAAAAACATTCTGTGTGAAACATGACCCTTGGTATTCCAATATAAAATAGAATCCTGTGGGGTGGCCCAATTTCTACATAATATTGGTTCATAACAGTTTCAGAAAATCTTCCCAAAAAAATATGAAGGCAAAGGAAGAATTTCAAAATTTAAGATTTTCAAAGTATAACGCTAGAACTAAAATAATGTTTTTTCATTCATGTTTTATTCATATTACCTTTACGATTTATGTTGTTACTATATTCAACCACCTCTATATGTCTTAACGTCACCTAGGTTCTTGCCTAGCTCTCAATGAATGGATTCGAATTCGAATAGCCTGATCTCTGGTGATGTTTTTTTGGTTTTTTATGATCTTATGGATTTCTTCAAATATATTAGTTGAGCGCTTTCTCCACACTTAAGAGAAGGTAAGTAGTAGTGCAATGGATCTATAGCTACCAGCAATGATTTTCTTGCCTTTTCGAGGATGCTTGAACTTCAGAGAACTGATGTTAATTATCATTCTCATGTTGAACGGAAGTACCTAAACTGCGAAATTTCCCAAAATATCCATCCTGTCAGTAACTTCGCTATATTATTTACTATGAAACATGTTCAAACGTGTTTTTCGGTATGTACCGACCGTACTAAAATGTCCGCTTCCACATCCGTCCGCAAGGGATGCTGTGACGCTATCTCCATTCGCCGCCCGATCCTGTGAAATACGCTCATCAGGGATTATAATAACGAGATCAATTTGCATATCTCGACAACGATTATCCTCAACTTCCATCTTGTTTATGATGCCACCGACATGCCGGTGCGTCCCCAGCAGCGTAATCTCTTGCTCACTCAACGATGGAATTTATTGTCGCAAAATTCAAATGACACAACAATATTCTACTAACTCTCAGAGATACGGATCAGGGGATGTGAGTATGATGGACTATACGAGGTGATTCAGAAATGCAGGGACATAATTCCAAATTGGAGAAGTTTCAAGGCCAACTTATTAACAACGATCTAAAAGTAATTCAACATGACAGTTCATTACTTATACAGCGAGATTTGGCAATTAATCTTGTCAAGTCACAAATCTTACGGTAGAAATGTTGACGATGAACCCGCGGTTCGGTGAAACTGCAACTCCTACAGGAATCTGTTATAAATACACCACAGAAAAAGAAAGAGGAAAGTCAATCAGTATCGAAGTGCAGTCAAAAATCAATCACTATCGAAACCAGTGAAAAAATATTAGTTCAGACAGGTTGAATTAGTGCTTTGTGCTTTGAGGTGTGTGATAGTTGTTGGCACAGAACAGAAAAACGAGTTTATGTTTCGTTGGATCTAAACTGATGATACAACGATGAGGTATATGGATATTGAAGACCTCCTGGAGAAAATATGAACTTGAGTTATGTCTAGTTGCATTAAACTCAACACAGAATTGTCAGATTCCCATTTCAACATTGTAGCCAGGCTCCATTAGATGATGTATGGGCTCTAAAGGAGAAAGCGGGATGAAGTGTGCTCTATCATCATTGATGTGTAACAAAAAGTTGGTGCCAAAACAGATCCTTGTAGAACGTTGTCCTTGATAGCTATTTCGGTAAAACTTCGTTTATCGAACTCCTATGAGTTCGGAAAAAATTTTTGGTGGGACTTACGTATTTTGACCTCCTGATCACGAATCTGAAGTCAAAACGCGGCGGTCTCAAGTATTTTCGGAGATACGGCCCCATTTTGTCTCAAAAATGCACCATTTGACATGTCAAATTTCTGCTATTAGGAATATACAAAATTCACCCTTCTTTGAACCAAAACACTATACACGCATATATTTACTTGTTTTCAACACTTATCAGCAGAAAAAACGATTGTTTTTTAAAAAATTCACCCTTCTTTGAAATGTAAACAAAACAACCTTTTTACACTGATTTTCTGGTAATTTGTTGTTGTTGTTGGCAACGTGATTGTTTGGCTCAGACGTTGGCAACATCTCAAATAAAACTAACCAGAAAATCAGTGAAAAAAGATGCTTTGTTTACGTTTTGAAGAAGGGCGAATTTTTGTGAAAATAACAGTTTTTATGCAAAGAAGTGTTGGAAACAAGTGAATATATGCGTGTATAGTGTTTTGGTTCAAAGAAGGGTGAATTTTGTGTATTCCTAATAGCAGAAATTTGACATGTCAAATGGTGCATTTTTGAGACAAAATGGGGCCGTTTTACCGCTATTTCATAGAAGGAGATGCCGTAAATCGAGTGATATATTTTTTTTTTTACAGTAGACGAGACTGTTGTGGAAACAAACTATGTGACATAAATTTCCCAAGAAGGGCTTAGTTCTGAACTTGGTCAAATTCCTTAGAGATGTCGCCTGCCATGTTGGTCAATGGTGACGAAAGACATATTGTCAGTAATTCACGATTTTACAATCCCCCAGATATTGGTTGAGCTTGACATTGATATATTCATCTATCAGTTTAGAGATAACAAGTATATAGCAATGCAATGGGTCGATATTTTCTTACAATTTGTTGGAAAACACAAAGTTCAAAAAAAAGGGTGAACCTTCAAATAAGTAGAACTGATGGAAATTATGGGCTACATTTCTTGAGTACGATAAAATGAATATTGCCTGGCTTTATAGACTTTTTGGTATGGAGGCCAAGCAAAATGTGCAATTTTGTGCTTGGGGGAAAGACAGTCTCAGGCATTCGGTTATTGATATATAGAAACGATATCATATTTTCTATGTGAATCCAAAGTGGAGATAGGTGCAATAATTTCAGAAGAAATGTGGACTCTTTCTTTTGATATTATAGCCATTGTACCATCTTCTCTGGTTGAGGTTGGAAATGAAGTGGTAGTGAATTCATTTGGGATCTCAACGATCTCATCATGCCTTTATATGCCTCATTTGATACGTCTATTGTTTGATAGCAGAAATTTTTTTCATCAGCATATTCAGATCTGGTCTAAAGGTAGGGTTCCTCAGGCCAGCGACTGTTTTATCTGAAGAACTCTCAACAGATTTGTTTTCAACCAATGGTTCAATAGGTGATGATGTTCTGTTTGTATCAGATATTCAAAACATACACTTTTCCTATAGAAAACTATTCGATCGAATTGGAACGCCAAAAGTTGTGAACATTCGAAATCTGAATCCAATTTCGGTTGTAGGATGGTGAAACACCTTCCTATTACCAAGCACTAAAAAAACTGCACACAGTTATTAGAGATGGCGCCATATTTTTTGTTGAACAGGAACTGTGCATCTGTCATATCTGCAGTAATGTCATCTATTCTAGGAGAAAAAAGACTGAGAAGAGTCAAAATATCAATAATTATTCCAGATTCACAAAAAAAACTGTTTAATGTCGTTTCAACAGGAAGTCGTGAAAATATTACCACGCTTTCCAAATGGTATAGAAATTGAAGAGCTGTGTCACCATCCTATATACACCTTGTGCTGAATGAAGCCTAGTATCAGAAGGGGTATTTCGAAATGGTAACCAAGAGCTCATTCATTAAGTGTAAAGTTGAAATTGAAGGTTATATAGTAATTAGCTTGAAACTTCATTGCCCTGATGATGGATTGAATTGGAGTATCGCAATGAATTTTTAATAAAACCTACTCGAAATTGTGCAAACTTGCCTTTTTACCAATTGAACAGTTTGAATGTATTAAGAGAAAATGATTAGTTTCGTTAATCGCCCCTAAATATATGGAATCTGTAAACCAACGTGGAATTATTCTCGCAACCTCAGAAACTAGTACAGCGAACGTCTTCATCCGAGCGACTCAAAAGTCCCTGATGAAGATGGCGCAAACCTATTACACAACTTTAATGACACTCGCCTCGAACCTGGTCCTCTCCGGGGTTTTAGCACCCCCCACCACCTACACCCCCCACCCACTTGCTCTATGAACGCCACGAGAGCATCGAAATAGCAACGCGGCCCTCACAAATCTCGAGAGCAATGCAATCCATCCTGCTAATTAAAACATATGTAATGGCAGAGTCGCAGCTCTAGATCACCAGCAGGACAATGCCGTATTTGTGTGCAGGATATGGTATCGATTAAGCGGGATTTGTCTTTCTTGTTCGTTTCGGTGGATTGTTCGTTAAATTATGAGGATATTGTCTGAGGAAGTTATCTCCAACCGAGCACAAATCGTATGATGTTGAGCGATTTTCGGCTGTGGTAATCCAATCACGTTGGCTCAGGCAAATTAGGAGAAAAATCGAATGTGAAAGTACTAACACCATGTTCCAAAATAGTTATTTATGTATTAAGGGAATTATGAGGGCCGTGGTACATAGATAATTTTATTTTGACCGATTTTCATAACAATATGTCCATATTTAGAACGCAATAAATGTTTAAATTCATAACCTTTCTGGTATATTTGAATTAGGTAGCGTTGATTGTAGCATCGTTGGTTGTTGCTAGGTTGTCGCTATGTTACATGTTTATAAGCAAACTTTCTTTATCAATCAATGTTTTTCCGTTAAAAACGTGTTTATTTTTTACCACAAATCGACGATCTTGTTCTGATATAATGGAGGATATTTTAAAAAAAGCGGAAAAAGCAAGACAATCATTACTTCCATTGAAAAGTGAAGCCCTATATCAAAAAGAATACAACTTATATCTGAAGTGGCTGACACAGAGAAATGTTATGTCAAAAGATGCCAACGAAACTGTCTTTCTGGCATATTTTCAAGAACTGGTAAAGTATTTTCAGTATTTTCTGGTAGATTTGGTAATAATTGTATTTATTCGTTGCAGTCAGAAACGTTTAGCCCAAATTCGTTATGGACTAAATGGTCAATGCTCAAATCGATGGTGACCATATATGAGAAAAGAGATATCACCAAGTTCAACAAACTAGAGGCTTTTTTGAAACGGAAAAGTAAGGGGTATAAGCCGAAAAAGTCTGCTGTCTTATCTCCTAAAGATGTCATCAAATTTCTAAAGGACGCCCCTAATGAAATTCATTTATTGCATAAGGTCATTTTTTTCTCATAATTTTCTTTTTCGTTTGTTTATTTCGTTTTATTTGTTATAGGTTGTTCTAATTATGGGTTATTTTGGAGGATGCAGAACTCAGGAACTTCTAAATATGAGTATAGCAGATATAGAGGACCGGGATACTGTTATGGTAGTGAACGTACCGGAAAGTAAAACTGGTGTATCGAAGAAATTTACAGTTGTGGATGAAAAAGAGTTCTCTGCTTTGTCTTTATTGAGACTTTATATGTCCTTGCGTCCTGAAGGTACAAAACGATTTTTTTGAGCTTCCGACAAAATAAATGTACAAGCCAATTGGGAAGACTATGTTTGGCAAAATTCCCAGCAAAATCGCAATGTATTTAGGATTGCCAAACCCACTAACCTATACGGGACATTGCCTTCGTCGCACTTCTGCTACTGCCCTAGCCAATGCAGGAGCAACTATGACAAACTCAAAAAGACACGGAGGTTGGAGAAGTTCCACGGTGGCAGAGGGGTATCTGGAGGACAGTATTGAATTGAGAAATAAAACGGCGCGTATGCTGTCTACTTTGCCATCAGAAGAGGCAGGCACCTCGACTGTAGTGAACAGCAACAGCACCACCCATAAAAAAGAAGAAATTGTTTCCAGCGGCGGAAGTAATTTTCAGGGAACATTTGAAAATTGTACATTTATTATTTGTAATGACGTGAATAAGGAAAATATGTCTTAGTTTTCATTACATATAAACGTTTATAAGCATTTCTTGTATCATTTTCACCTGTAAAAGGTAAGAGGGAGTTTTTGAACCTTAATATCCCAAGGGAGTTATGACCCTCATTATAGATATCGTAACTATGACGATATAAGCTTATAATGTCACTGTCAGAAATAAATTTATTTAGAGGAGGTCCAAAGAATCTAGAAGTGCAAAACGGAGACTGGTCAATATTGGAAATGAATATCTGGCCACCACTGAAATGGAAATCCTAACATCTAGTAGATATCTAGCTCATCGCAATCAGGACTATTTCGCTTGTTTTTTCTCCTAGTAGGCGGATCTGACAATCCTTATTGATTATGGTGACAGTTCTGACTATTCATATGAAGTCCTCAATATTCATGTTGGATATCACCATCAACAATACCACAGAAACTCGGATTCCTCACACCTCAACAGCTTCTCATAATCTATCAAGCTCAGATTCGACCTGTCTTGGAGTAGTGTCCACATGTTTGGAGTTCAGCACCCAAACATATACGATGAAGCTTTTATAGATTATATCCGGAGGACACCTGTTCGCCTGGTTGTTGATTCGGTACTCTCTAATCTCTCTATATTCTAGAACATCATATAGAAGAGTAGACGATCTCTTTCCCTTATCTGTAACAGAATAATTTCAGAAGATAAAAAGTAGGTATATCTTCATAGCATACAAAACAAGGTGTTCAGAAACTGTCCTGCCATATAAAAACTATATGAATAGTAAGTAAGGTTGATTCAACCTAAATTAGGTACTTGATACAAAAATGCTTGCTAAGGGAGTTGGCGCCTTTCAAAGGTGAGACAGTCATCCCGTAAAAAAAGCTCAAAACTATAAGTCAGTAGGGTGAATACAATTTTTACATTTCCATCACAAGCGGTCCAATTGGGGCTGTCAACATTCATTTTTGAAAGATTTTTATTTATTTTTTGTATATTTCAGATTGAATTCGGAAACTTCAAGGTATCCTGCGAGAAATACGAAATCACTATCGTGAAGTTTTCGAGGGAAATCAATTCACACTTTTGTGTGTACTAATGTTTTCTGGAGATGATACGAAACAACAATAATTAGATAAAGATAATAAAAAAATTAGCACTATTTGTTTCGATACATAAACACTAGATATACTTATTCGTCATCAAGATCACCTTATTCTTGTGGAATTCACAGGATTAGTTCTAATCTCTTTACAATCATATTTAATTATTTTCCACAGCTGGATACGAGTTTCAATTGAATCAGCATAAACCGTGTTTTTTGAGTAGCCCAAATATAATAATCACTGAGGTTCAAATCGGGGGAACTTGCGGGCCAATGGACTGAACCACCCTTTCCAATCTATTGGTTTCCATTTTTTGTCTAGAAATTGACGAACGTCTCAACTAAAATGACCTTAGCAACCATTTTACAAGATCCATGAAATCTGTCTACCGAATCTGCTGAAACATGGTATAAAGAAAGATTATCTTATCCCGTTAATCGGCCAGAAAACTCTACAGATTCTAGTAGCTGATTTGCCGTTTACATCACTTATCCATAATATACATTTATACTAAATATTTGCAGGTGCTTAGTCTCTTCCTCTGCGTAAGGATTTTCATCAATATAATGCATCATGATATGCACCATGTTAATTCAAAATATATTCTTTGATAAAGGAACGTAGCTCCATCTCAAAATAATATATTAGGAGAAAACAGGAAAATCGACATTAAACATTGCATGAATTTTCTGAAAATAAGAAGAATAAAATTTTTTTTTTGATGATATGGAAGAAGACAGTGTGATGGTTATTTTAATTGTGCATGGAACCAACATTTTTAAGCAATAATTCACATATCCTACTCAAGGAAAAACATCACTACCAGTTGTTTCTATTCCCAAATTAGTACACTCTCAGGTTATTAAATATTGTACAGATTGCATTTCCCAAAGCAAATCCCAAGTGGAGATCAGTTTTCGAATCCTGGAAGCAAGTTTCGTATACCTCCAGCATGCAGCATAAGCCATATTATTTTCAGTCACGTTCCAAACTCCACTCTTTTATTTCACCTCCTTCCTTTTATTATGTTACATATAGGTATAGGAAAGCTGGGAAATTCGTATGTGTCGTGGTGCGATGATCCCGTGCTATATGGAGGTTCCCGCTTTTGGAAAAGCCCATAACCGTGGCGGCAGATGCTGCATCATTGAATAGTAATAAGATCCCGAGTGCGTGCTATAGAAATGAATTGCTTCTGTTTTATGTTATTGCTGTTTGGGAGAGACATTCGCAGGTACCGCCCGATTCCATCATCCCTCCTAGGGGAATATCCCCTCCGCTCACTTATTGATTCGTCATCTCAAAAAATTATCTGAATTTGCATAGAGTAACCTTATAAACTAACTATTAGTTTTTTATCTCATGAATAACAAAGTGATTAAAGTGATTCTATCGATCGTTAATGAGTATATTTATTCCTGAATAAAAACCATCAGACCCTTCGATCATATAACAGACTAGATGATGTTACGGTTTTCAGTACAATATTCAGTGTTGTACCCAGGCATAGAGAAATGAAAGACCACCCTGTAGAAAGATCATTGGAGACGAACAATAACCATGAAATAGATTGGACTTCTTCTTTCTTTGTTTCAAAGCAGCTACTTGTTGATGATAACATAACCTTAACACCATCAATAATTTGGCGGGATACTCTCAGAAAAATGACAGGAGAAGGCACTTTTTCCTAACCTAGGCGGGAGAGAAAACGTGCTATCGCATTTTGCGGATTGTCTGGATAAATCGAGAAAAATATTAGGAACCATTATAGTAGTTCAAAGGAGGTCCACTTGACTACGCGTCATCGGATGATATTCCTAATAGGATTTCGATCATTTTATTTTCCTCATCAACTTACCATAGTTGCTACTATAGGCCACCTGAAAACAAGGTATGGTTTCCATCATCAACTGGTTATCTGCTTTGTAAAGCTTTAATTAATACGCTTCGAGATCTTCTACATAATATATTGAGATCTATCATTATAATTATTTGCAGGGCCTTCTTTCCTTAACTATATTTTCCTGCTCTCTTTTGGCTTTGCTTAAACTGCTGTGCATGCTCTTGTGGACTAATTGCTGCTTCTTCCGTAACTTTGCTATCCTATATTGCCCGAGAAGAAAGATCTGTGTTTGCACTGAGCTGTTTGGAAGAAAGAGCTGACCCTCTGAGAACCTGCTGATGGAACACCAAAATAATTCAAAGTGAGCTGTATCTTTCCCGATAAACTCTTTTGATTCTGGACCCCAGTAGTGGACATAACTGTATGGCCTTAAGCCCCAGTATGCATCCGACGTTCTAGTCCATATCTTGTATTGCACATTCAAGTACTTCGGTGTAAACCTTAGGTATCGATACCCAGGGGAAGGTGGTAAGTGTAACCCTTGAACTTGCTTGGTAGCACCTATTTGTTGTACTTAATCATACTGCTTAATAAGTATACTTCTATTTCCACCTATATCTTGTAACTAACATCGCCCTCATTTGGAACAACTTCTCACCGGACATTAAACAATTGATTACTTTCAACTCACCCCTGAGCAGAGTTTTAATTATCCATATTATCCTTTGTTTTGATGCTAGACCTAGCCGCTCGGGAATTAACCATGTAATAATGAATAACGCACAATCCTTACGACAGTATAGTTGTTCGAAGCCAACATCTGAATCAGTTACTAGGATGTTTGCCTCATTCTGAAACAAGGATAGCAACAACAGAATCCCCCAGTACCAGTGTCTTGCTATCTTGGAAGGGTCATAATTTGAATAAATTGACTTACTAACGAGATTATCATATCCATTATTCCGGAATGTTGATAAAAACGATCTAAAATCAATGTTTTATGAGAATATACATCTTAGATTTATTGCTCGAATGATAAGAGATTTAATTCACTGTCAAACTATATTGTTCATTTTCTGGAAAAATATAACATCAAACATGTTGTTATTACCTTTCAATTCCACTAAATATAGGCTTACTCTGAGCACTACTCTGAGAATTTGTTAACCATTTTATCACTTGTAGTAAAATGATGCAAGCATACTCTAGCGTCTCTAAGAAATATTCTCTTTCCCAATCATATTTTTCCATAATATATCCACTAACTTTTCATCCCTAGAATGTTTTCAAATTATCACAAATTGTCTTGCATATTATAATGAGTGAATAATGTTTAAACAATGGATGATACGACACTGAGTTGGGTGCAATAATTTCAGAAGACATGTGGACTCTTTCTTTTGATATTGTAGCCATTGTACCATCTTCTCTGGTTGAGGTTGGAAATGAAGTAGTAGTGAATTTCTTTCCCAATCATATTTTTCCATAATATATCCACTAACTTTTCATCCCTGGAATGTTTTCAAATTATCACAAATTTTCTTGCATATTATAATGAGTGAATAATGTTCAAACAATGCATGATACGACACTGATTAACTTCACCAGTGTAATGTTGTGTTCTGGTCACCACTTTCAAATTGTCTTTCACACAGTTCACAGCGTTTCACTATCCTTCAGAATAAACAAGTAGAATTTTATTAAAATGTTCATAAAAAACTGAATAAATGCCGTTTCATGAACCATCAAACAAATTTTGATTCGAAAACGAGACGTTTCGCGCTGTCACTGTCAGCGTTCGGTTGATTATTGGTTGAACTAAATAAGCGGCGTTTGCGCATTCACCAGAAATACGTGCTTATAAAACACTTTATTTGAAAGAGGAATTGTCTAATATGACGAAGATTGAATAAATAGCTTTTGAAGCACTTACCTGATTTATATAAGTACCTACTGAAGGACTTATATATAAAGGAACCTTAAAAAATGTGGTCATGGGATGATTATCACTTTCATGATGTGGCAACCTCTGTGAGGAAAAAAGATTTGAATATGAATTTCATGTTGGCTTCAAACAATTTGTTGCGTTATTATTCTAGTGGGTTTGTTTTTCGGAGCTCAGACCCAAATTTAGGAACATAAATGGGAAATTGACACATTGAGATAATTGCAGCATCAGTAATTTGAATTTAAGAAAAAGCCAACTGTCTAGCTTTCAGTTTGATTGTTGCAAAAGATATACACCTACTACTCACATCGTATAAATGAATAACTATTATTACAGAAATATGGAGCTTGCCTCATGAAGAAGAATACCCTCGAGAATACCTATAGTTCGAGCGATATCAGTGAAGTTCATATCCACAAGAAAGGCTCTGATTAATAGAATCTTGTCCTCATTATTTGCTGAACTCTTCAAAACATTATACCATCAACTCAAATTCGCCTTATTTTTCACTGGAGTAGTGTGAATTATGACACGAGTTGGTTCCACAAGAAATTTAAAATAATACCACACTGGATTTATCAACATTAAATAGGAGGCCACTACATATTCACTAGTCATTGATTTTGGTCAAATATTTGAAGGGAGAGGCAATCATTATGGTTAGTGAGTATATAGATATCTTTAGATCATCTGCATATATTAGATACCCAGCATTGTTAAATATCATTGATAAAGATGTTAAAGAATAATGGTTCCAAAATGGATCCCTGAGGGACTCCAGAAGTGAGTGGAAACTCTATAGACAGCTGCCTACAACAAACTGAGAACCTATATATATATAATCAACTGAGGAACCTATATATATATATATATAATCTTGAACTCTCTTACCCTCAGGGTGTCGGGTTATCATTTTATTATTGTTTTATAAACTTCTTCCATGCTTTTCTGTCTCTTGTCGTGTCTTTGCTTCGCTCCATTGTTTATTTCTACCTTGCAAAATGTGTCCTTCATTGCATATTCATTGCATGATACGGTTTTATGGTATTCTCGATTATATCGTTGATTTCCTCTTATTCTCTTCCCTTCTCGTATATTGGTACTCCTAGATATTCAATATAGTCATCACTTTGGGTTTATCTTTGTTTATTCTCATTCGATTCCTCTTTAATTTTTCATTCCATATTTTTATATTATATTGTAATCGTTCTTCATTCTCAGCTATCAATATTATGTCATCTGCAAAATGCTCCTGCAGTTATCTCCACTCTCTACATATTTTTGTATCAAATGCACAGTTTTTTTAATATTCTTATCACATTATTTGATGATGTTATCCATGGAAATATTGAAGAGCATTGAGTTTAATCCTCCTTGTCCGGACCCTCTTTTGTTTTGTAACCTTCTGATTTCATGTTATTGTTGAAATAATTACTATTATTCCTATATATGTTTTTTATCATATTTATGATTTTGTCATCAATGTTTTTAATTCTTAAACTCTTCCATTCTTCTGTTCTAGGTACTCTATCAAAAGCGCTCTCTGAGTCTATGAACACTAAATATAAAAGTATCTGTGACAATGGAGTAATATATGAATATTCAGCTGTTGATAGTCATCCTGAGCAGCTTCTGCAACTTATCGAAGTTTGCGGACTTGAGATGCCCCCCATCCCCTTTCTGAGCCTTCGATTCTTATATCCGAACAGCACCCTCACTCCTTCGCCATAAAATAACTGATCTCGCTAAACGACACGCGTGATTTGCATATGGAGTCGGCGGCTTAAATTAAAAGTTGGCAGGAAACGATCACAAGGTCGAGCGCCACCTATATTCAGCCCCGCGCTACTTTCTAAAGCGAGGAGGGAGGATAAGGAATCTGGATAGGAGAGGCTCCAGAGCAATTTCGCTCCAGCATTATGAATGGTTCGTTTTATTATCATGGAATTTTCGCTAGGCAAGAAGATTTTTAGTATTGTTCCACCAATCCAACTTCAACATCTATTGGACAAATAATGGGGACCTATAATTGTAAGAGTAAACGTCAATTGTTCACTAACATACTGAAGATAGACTATTATCACAGGCATCTTCTACGGGCAAGATCACATGCCAAACTTTGCAATGATCTACCTGTCTGTATGGACTCTGACCAAAAAATCTATTCGTGATGAAATATATCAGGATGCCATAGATTTTTCATTCATTACTTTCCAAAATTTTTTTGATAAGGTTTAAATACATGTAGGTATAGGCTAACTACTGTTAATAAAATCACAGTCATTGCTCTGCAAAAAAAAAACGGCCAATAAATTTTGATACAATTTGAAAAGTTGGCTTTCTCCGAACCGTTCGTCTGATGATTTAGATTATTTTTTGTTCATTATTAGGGTATGAGATATCAGTCACAACCTCAAGACATGGAAAACTTTGGAATTGGAGCTAATTTTCTTTGGCCAGTTATTTTGCAGGGCACAGTTCCAAAAAACCTACTATTGAATGTTTTGCACTATTTGCTAGAAAAATCAAACATTTACGCAAAAACAAATGACACCCATATAAAATAGGTACATTCATTTCAGGAACTTATTGAAGATGATCTCGACCGCAGATTGAAATCTTTCGAAATAATGATATGTCAACCGGAATGAGATTTTTTTACTGAAAAATTGAATATTAATAATCAGACAATAATATTTCAAGAAAGCTGCAAGTTTTTAGGTACAATCATTGATAGCAAACTCAGATGGGAGGAATGCATCAATATGATTTGCTCCAAATTGAATAAACATTACTTCGCAATTAAAAATTTGATGAGTTGTTTCAGTGTGGAGGGGATAATTTCTGTGTAAGTACCTACTATGCATTTGGTTTATTCGACCATAAGTTATAACATTGTAGCTTATAGTTTGGCCACCGATTGTACCAGAGTCTTTCTAGCACAAAAAAAAAATTCGCCTGATCTTCCATCTGGATTATCGAGAATCCTGCAGAAATATCTTCAAAGAAAAAACTTTTAACTTTCACAAGTATTTATTTAAACAAACTCCTGATTCACATCTACATTCACAAAAACAGTCTCACTTGAAATTAAAATTTTCACAACTATGAAACTCGCAAAAAAAACGAATTTAGATTAGAACATATACCAACTATAGAAAATCTCCAAAATATGTAGGCGCCAATTTCTACAACTTATTACCCGATGAATTGATAAACCAATCGAACCTGTTCAGATTCAAGTCTAAACTGAAATCCTTTCTACTCCTGAATGCATTTTATGATGTAAAGGAATTCACGATGTGTTGTCCGAGTCCTATTGACTATTTTGATTCTATTGGATAGTTTTATATAAGTGTGTATTTTTTGTATATATTTTATAATCGATTCTTCATAGATTTTTTCTTCATTTTAGCAATAAATAAAATGTAACTATGGATTTTTGACCATCTATATGTATTTATGACTATTTGTGTTTTTATTTAGCTTCACATGTAACTCTGACAATGTAATGAAATCTTGCAAGTTGAATTGGACTCACTTCTAATCTCCCGATTAATTTGAAATTTGGTATAATGGCAGCACCAAAATGACGAATTATATTTGTGATTATGGTCTGGTTCGATTCAAAATCGGTATATGGAGGTTTTCAAGATCGGACATTTCTTGTCAAAAATCATGAATTCATGATGGCGAACGTGTCTGGTGATTATGATCCGATTGTATTGAGTGGGGGCATTGGGGGTCACAGATAGTAAGTAGTGAGAAAGCAAGTATTGAAAAAGATAATTGAACAAAGTATATTACTGATTATTCCATTCATGCTAAAATACACGTTTTTGATTGGTTGAAATGATTGTGTTGATAAGCAATAACACCATGTTTTCGATTTTGTATTTCGGCTCCTGATTGGCTATTGGATACCTACATGCTGTGTTTTCGTTTCTGTATTTCGCTTTCTGATTCGTAGGTAGTAGGGTAGTTTAATTAAACAACGGTTTACTAGTTGCAATCTGTCATGGTATTTTCCGATTCCCTGGTAAGTAAATGAATGCCCCTACACCAAATTTTCGTCTGAACCATGATAAACACACACTATTAATATGTATCCACTTCAATTTCCACAAATTCTGGACAATTTCAGCATCAATAGAATTAATCTAATGTAATCTAACCACACAAATTGTGACAACAATCATAATGAATTTAGGTCAGTAGTACCTAGTGCATAGGTAATCTTGCCTACATCATACAAAGGCATAAATGTATGGTTGCATAATCAAAATAACTAATTCCATAAACTGTACGTTTAATATTTATATTAACAATAAATAGGAAATCATCAAAATGGCTTTGATTTTATTCATGAAATAATCTGAACAAATACAACTTGTGTTATTGATGATTATCGAAAATTTCTTCTCTTTTTCGAAACAAATCGAAGGAATCTTTGTTTCGATAATCATCAATACACTTGTATTACATGCGAGAATATGCTGATTGAGAAAATGTTTAAAAATAATCTCTCACACAAATGCAATTAATCGAAAAAAATTCCTTCTATTATTTGTAACAATAAAATAAGTAATTGTTTCCTTTTTAGTGCATTTTTATAATAGCTAATTCTTCATGTTGTTACGTTTACTCATAGTGGATAATTCAGTTCTATTCTTTTCTAAATCATGTCCCCTCGACGACAAAAACCAATAGAAACTTCGTTGACATTCCCGATGTGATCTCACGCAATTTACATCTGCCCTTTATTAGCAATAATCCAGTGTAGTTACACGAGAAATTAGCATTTCAGACGACGAACCAAAGACGCAGCCGAGCCTTTTATGCGTCATAGAGTGAGAATCCCGATTCCCTCTGCCACCAGGTATCATCTCTCGAGATTCCCGCCAATCGGCTGCGAGACCGGTCCAGAATTCTAGGCACGTTCGATCCCCTACGATATTACATTCGGGAGCGAAAAATTAACATCACTCGTTTTATGACTGCTTAAAATTCTAACGGGGAGTCATGTCGATGTTGAAGCTCCAAAGGTGGCGAAATGGAGAGAAGTTGGGGTGAGGGGGGGGAGTATCACATCGGTCAACCAATCGGATTCGGGGATGGGGATTCAGAGGAGAAATACCACCGATTTTTGGACCTGATAACATTTTTTCCTTGAATGAAAAACGCACACGTGTTGAAATGAAAACAGTCACAAGCTCGCATGTATAGATAGAAATAATTAAGTATATTAATTTTTACTCACTGTCACTATAAGGTATTTTTCCGCAAATCGCTAGGAAATTTCGACATTCCTGTCAAAATTTCTTGAAGAAAAAGTCTGGACTTCCTTACTGTGAGGAAATGTCATTTCCTTACTGTAAGGAAATGATATTTCCGTACAGTTGTTAGTGTTCTACATAAATGATTGAAAACACATTGCTTATAAGGAATTAATTTATATTTTGAAAACATCAAGTTATTGCTGAATACATTTTTAAGATCAATTTGTTATATTTACAGTAATTTGACAGTTAGTACAATTATTGAACATTGGAGGAACACTGTTAGAACTATGAGAAACATTTTGGACAACATGCGGGGTGGTAGGGTTATTTTGTTGAATATTTTGTACTGTGAAAATTTTATTTGCCACCTCAACCTTATTGTTAAGAGATTCTTCGATATATCCTTCAGCAACGTTTGATGACTTCCATCCGCCATGCCTCTTCAAATTAGTTATGTCGGCACCAGAGTCAACCAATATTGTTGCAGAAGACCGACGAAAGCAGTGACCAGTGTATTCTGTCGGATATACCAAGTTCAAATAAGTAGCAACTATTTTGGGCATTTTTCTAAATTGATGAATTCCTACCACTTGTCTACAACCCTTTCCGCTTTGATATTTAAAGAAAAATCGGTCACTGTTCATATTTTCTGGTCTTAACGAAACATACTTTCGATAAACATTCAAGTAGATCTGATTAATTACAAATGATCTTGGTTTGTTGGTTTTCGAATCAGGTATGCTGATTAAAAGCTTAGATTCTAGGTCTTCTATATCGTGTACAGTCATTCGGACTAACTCATCCATTCTACAGGCCCCAGAAATACCAAATATCACAGCCACCTAAAAAATAAATAAGGGTACGATTTAAATAGAAATTAAAACCTTGTAAATTACCTAAATCATTAAATTTTCTTTATCTGGAGCTTCCTGGATGAATTTTTCAATTTCTTCCTTCGTTAAAATCTTAGATTTCTTTTCCCTTGAGCTTGCCGTTTCAATAAAGAACGAAGTTTTGAGTATGTAGATATATCTACATTGTGTTTAATTGCAAGGGTTGACTTCAGCATTGAATAATTGGCCCATAATGTTGAAGATTTCATCTTTAAACAAAGGTCTAGGAAGTATGCCATTACAACATTTTCTGAGAAAGAACTCGTATTTTTACTCATGCGATAATCCATAAAACGTCTGTATGCATTTTCGTACTTTTCTCTTGATTTCTTTGGCAATAATTCTAATGAAGCAGTATTCACTGCCTCAAAAAGCTCTGGAGGAGTCCCAGGAATGGAAATTTTATCATCACTTATCATTTTACTTTCGAGAACACCAGCAATTAAATTTATAAGCGTCAAGTTTGACAATTCAACCTCAATACGTTTCCATAGTAGCCCAAGTAATTTTATTAGGAATTTCAAAGCACCATTTATTTGGGAATAAAATTATCGCGTTTTTTTTTTAAATCAATCAATATCTGTCGAATTTTAAACGATTTGCAGAAAAATAGTATGTTTACCTCGTAGGAAAAGCCACATTCCTGGACTCTGTGTTGCTAAGTCTCGGCTTGCGCCTCGACTTAGCAATCTTCACAGTCGCCCAGGAATGTTAAGCTTTTCCTACCCGGTAAACAATGTACTATTGTTGCATCACATTCATATTCAATAGATTACCTGCCTCTTTTCCGATTGTAAGGAGAATTCGTAACTAATTTCAATGTGTCAATGAGACATCCTCTACTTCACTTTAAAATAAATCAGTCTGGAACTATTTATATAATAAAACTTGCTATTAAAGAGTACGGCTTTTGCATCACAGAAGTTTCCACTAATTCCACTTCTTACATTCGAGATAACGCACCAACTCATATTTCTCGATGAATGTCAATATGCTGCCATGTATTCCTGGTTGCGTGGTTACCCTCTGGCGACAACGAAATAAATTTCATATTTGTGACATTCGTGTAGGCGTGTGATTTTGAATATCAATTGAAACTGCTCTGCAAACGAAGAAAATTCACTAATTCACAACTGGAATTGTCGAAAAAGTTCCCAATTATAAACTGAAATATGGAAATACACAGTGAACAATATCGAATCGACACCACCTGAAGTTATAAAGACTGCTCAAGTCACATTTCTGACACGACTTTCTGCGAAATGAAAATATTTATGATAGTATGAAAAATAGTGTACAAACATCGTTTGACAGTGCAATTCCTGCACTGTTACGTTTCCGCACGACTACTCTCGCGAAATATGTCACTTTCAACACTTGTTATGTAATATACAACAAAGTAAAATAATAAAACCTGAAGTAAAACGCTTTCGAACACAGGACGCCCTGTCTTTGGATATGATCTAATGAAAAATCAACCATATACTTGTCTTTTATTTTATATTCTATTATATCAATATACTTTCCGTTAATAAGAACATGACCTATTCCAAGGATATAATTGGATGATCCGAAGGTATCTAATTATTTTTTATTCCTGACTCACAGGCGCATGATTTTTCTCAACGTGCATGAAATTACAAACCTCAAAAACATGTTTCTGTTCAAAATTGATAAAATCGATGAAAAGTTCTTCATAAAGAATAACGATAATGTATAGGAAACAAAGTTATATATGAGAAATGTAGTGTTGTTCGACAAATCTCAACATAAACGATGTAGGGATGTGCTGCCCTATAGAGGAAAAAAACTTTATCCAAAAATAGTAAGATCCGAAATGGCGCTCATAAGAAAATAAGTTGATAGGTGTTTCTTCGCCATTGAAATTCTCAAAAAAAACTATGTCATATTCGAATTCTCTATAATAAATTGTTTGGATGATGTATTTATTAGTAAGAATTTTTTTCTCGATATTTTCAAAACTGTAAAAAATATTCCTTTTTTTTTCAGTTTATTTTTCAAAACGAAAAGAGTCCCAAATTCAACCAACTTCCTATTTCTTAGGATAAGCGAGATTTTCATAGTGGCACTCGAGAATTGGACAGCCTGTATAGTATTAGGATTTATAAGTCATAGTTTTTCAGTTGTTTGGTGGAAAGATTCACTGGTAGGGGATTAAACATTCTCAGATGAATCGGGAATTTGTATTTTTGTCTTCCTTATCGTATAAATATGGGTCAAAATCTTCATGTCAACAAAATTTTCTAGACTAACTATACATATAGTAATTCAATGCATATGGATGTCCAATTATATTCAAAATGTATTATTCAGGTTTTATCGATATTGGATAGCAAATTATTTGCTGTCAAGTGAGTTCTTAAGGCAAATCCAGCATCCGATATCTCCTTTCAGAACCACGATATAAAATCAAGTCTTCTTTCTGCATAATCCCTATTTTCTTCGTGTATAGAATAGAATACACAATAAAGAATTTGGAATAATATCAGTCCTTGTGGTACACTTTTTTATTATACAATTGGATTTGATTCAATTTCATTATGAAATGCATCACATTTTATCAGATATTAAGAATACATGTATTGCATAATACCTAGTGGTTGACTTTGTCAAATGCCTTCAACAAGTCAATTCATGCTGTTATTTTGCAATAATTATAATATCTGTATTCAAATGATGTAAGATGTACCCAATAACTTTTTTTATCACTCGAGTAGTGGATTGGCCTCCAATTTTTTTACAAGAATCAAAATAGATTGTCAGTCTTTGATAATCTTTTCACGATGATTCAGTTGGTTTGCACTGTGGTGATCTAGGGATCTGAACAAACGATTATTGGAGCCTGTGGAGCCCAATTATCTTCAATTTCAAATTGCGAACGCATCAGTATAGTAAAACTAGTGGGCGTAGTATTGAAGCAATCTTCCTATCCAATAGGATATCGTTGCAAGGAAGGAAACTGTCAATCTTTGGAGGAATCGTGATGCACAATTTGCCTTGTGCCGTGTGATCCCACGATCTGGTCTGACGCGGTAATTGTGAAGCCGTTCGAGCGGATTTTTGATTTTTCTAGCGGAAGACCATAATTTGTGCAACACCGTGTAATATTTGCTTCACAATGAAATGATAATGCCCGCCTTCGTGGTAGACACGGGAAGAAACTGATCTTGATGTAAAGCACGAAACGGAGTCATAACTTATCTATGTTCATCTGTTGATAATTATATAGGTCAATCCCCAATTATTATTTCAACCGCCTATTCCACTAGAGGCAATAATTTAAAATATATATATACAGTGTCCTTCATAAAGTCCGCATCATATGGGAGAAACTTTTATTAATGATTTATTTTGAAATTCGACTTGGGCGTGGTCACGTGACTTTCGCTACCTGTCGAAAGTTGAAGATACGTCAACTTTGCATCAAAAATAACAGAAATGTTAACCAGTAATTCTCAGTTTCTTGAGAAAAACATATTTTTTGGATGATTCGTGATTGAAAGTTAGTCGCATATTAGAGTTACTGGTATAAAACAGTTTTGTCGAAGTAACGAATTTTTTAATGTTCCAGAAATTTTGTTATTATCAAAAAAATGGCAAAAAGTGAAAGTTGCAATAGAACGTTTAAATTTGAGATGTAGGTGTAAAATCGAAAAAGAAGCAACTTTTCCCTTTAAAATTTTTTGAAATCCGAATAAATAAGCCTATTTTCAGCGATTACTTTGAAAAAATATTACTTTTGACAGGTCGCGAAAGTCACGTGACCACATCCGAGTAGGTCATTTTTCATATTTTTCAAAGCACAACTCATTAATAAAAGTTTTTCCCATATGATGCGGACTTTATGAAGGACTATACTTAGTGCACTGTGTATCTAGGGATAAAAGCAGCATATTCCTGGACGACAATGTAAATTGTGAATTATACGATAAGCCATGAGGTATGGGCATGTGTTTTTACTGTGATACGAGGTACACATAATTTTTTTTTCGAAATCGCAATCAACATTAATTTATAAAAGCATAATAAACTTTTTCTATTTTGGTTGTATAATGAAGTCATTGTGCAACGCAAATGCGTGTCGAAAAAACCTCTATTTCGATACGCATTTTTTATTATTCGGAGATTGGTACAATCGAACTGTCAAATGAAAGTCAGAAGAGTTAGGCCCAGTTTACTTCTGAGCGATTTGGATTTGGTGATATTAGCAGTGAAAAACTCAATGTTTTAATTGGTAAATTTCAATTCAGAGTAAAATTTGATTCAAATTGACCAATGAAAACAATTACAACATTGAACTTTTCACCGCTGGTGTTGCAATAAACGAAATCGCTCAACCGTAAGCTGGGCTGTACGGTTGTGCGTCAGATTTTAATTTTTTTAATGTCATCATTGATACCAATCGAAGATGTTTCTGTTATTTATCGATATTAAATCAATTTTTTTCTTGAAATCAATTCAAAATAGAAAAAATGCATATGACACACGTTTTATAAGACACGTTGTCGCACTTGTTCACTTGGAGCACTCCTCGCTTCGCTCGTCGTACTCCAAACAACGCGTGCGACAAAATAGCGTCTTATAAAACTTGTACTATAATATACTATTCAATAGTGATTTTGACGGCCGTATAGGCCGGCAATAAGTTAGTCGCTTAGCAACGGACTTAAAACACTATAGATCGGCATATTTTGGGGTTTTAAATTGCTCCGAAAAAGTAGACATTCTTGAACGGAAGAAATTTTTTCAGAAATTTCAGTATATTATAGTTGCCAAGCAACTTCATAAAATATGATAATGGAGTACGCACTTCCTTGTTTATTACACAAGATACCTATTCGTTATGCGAAATCAAATGTTTCTCCTCCATTTCTCCGATTTTTTTCATGATGAATATTGAGGAAATATGTCTGAACTTCCTTCACAAAACGCAACTGACTCGAAACACCAATTTCCAATCCAACAATATTTGCTATCGACCCAATTAGAAGCAACATTCATCTCGAATTCTAAAATAAGTATAGGTACATATACATTCTCCATAAATATTCAAATGATGAATACATCTACTCGGTATAACCCCCTGATTCATGGAAGTAAAGAGCTATTAGTGAAATGTTGAAATATAACCTTACACGTGTTAACATCATATTACCCGCTTAATACATTATCATAAATGTCAGGTGAGGAGTTGAAACGTAGATACGGGCATATGTCGTTTGCCATAATATATTCAGTGCGGTACATAACTGGGAACATAAACGATCATTAAGAATGGTGTCCCAATATCCTTGGAAACCCAAAATGCAAGATGGCGCTGTTCCAATTCGATATAAAAAAATTGTATGCAACCAACAATGCCCACCTAATTGAAAATGAGGTTGTCGGTATTTTTTGCGTGTTCAGAAATCACAAAACACTTTTTGAATTTTCATTTTTTATATGATTCTAGCGTCATCATTGTCAACACATTCAGATATATAAGTATAATTATGATGAATTGAAATAGAGTTACCAATACGATACCTACAAATTAACAAGTTATAAAAATAGAACTGGAGTTGAAGATTTGGCAACTTCCTCATATTGCAGTCGATAGCTGAACTACAAACTAAATTGCGTGCCTATACTTTTTAGAGTTATAGATGAATTAACAACAAATAAAGTTAGATATCACAACAAAAGAATGATAAAAACAGATAATAAAAGAATATATGCAATGGTTCTATTTTTTTGGTTTATGATATCAATATATATATTCCATCTGGCTAGTTTAGAGCATCTTCCATAAACATTTTTACAGTAGCAGGTTTATGGTATTCTTGAATTTTTGAAACAAGATTATTTTTTCTGACTCTTTTGGATTGATGCATTCTTTATAATCTATGTAATGTCATTTGCTGATTCTTAATCCTGAAATCAGAATATAATACTTGATAAATTCAAACTTGATCACTTTTTTCAGATTACTCATCCATCATTCTTGGAAGTTGCCATGGTTCAAATGTCATAAATTGTTGATTCATCCATCTCTTTAGCAAAGTTTAATTAATTTTCTCCAACTATTCGTTCACTATTTATTGCGACTCACACCTCAGGTATATTGACTTCTCGCATGGATATCATAACGGAACTATGTCATATTATAATCTTAGTAGGTACTTGATGACTGATGTTCATGATAGTTGGTTGAGGTCTTGATCTTTTTCCTTTGTTAACCTTCTGAAGTTAGCCTCTCGGAGTTTGGCATGATTGAAATTTACTTCAAAACAGTCATAATATCTGTGTGAAAATATCAAACAACAGTTTTCAGCTCGGTTTTCAGCTGTGAAATAACAAAACAACAATTAACAAAAGGTAAATGTATAGTATTTCTCTCATAATCAACCCACGTCATTTGAAGATATAAAAAAAAATCAAGCGAATATAAAGACAAAATGTATTTTGGAACTTCGATATGTGATTTTATATCTTTGGTTCGTACCCATTTGAAGTTATTGATGATATATCGATATGTTAATTTTTCATGCTACTATAATGATTCGCAAAGTGAATAATTTTCATAATTTCACCTATAGGTAGTATTGATGATACTAGCGTTTGTGAGAAGATATTTTTCTTCCACAATCCTGAGATAAAATCAGGTAGTGGTCACTGAACAAAGTCATTGAAAAAGTATTTGAAGTGTTTTAACCGCCAACTTAGTTGCAAAGCAACCCTCAAAGTCTCATTGAGACTTGTATGAGTAAGGAAGACCGGGGACCTTAGCTTTTAAAGTGTCATCCGAAGCACTACTCGGCTGGTTATCGTTGAGAGTTCGAAGGATTGAAATCAACGTACCAAGAATCTCCTCCCGCTAAACGATACTATAGAAATGAATAAATATTTCCAATAGCCGCCGCGGGATTTGAACCCGGGCCTTCTAGACTCTAGAGTCTAGCTAGACTTTAAGCCAGCGATTCCACGCACTCGACCATCAGCCCTAGTATTGCATGTATTGAATTTGTAATGTATTCGACCATTTATTTACGAAATCACGTATATACTACTCAACCCACTCAACCACCACATCTACGCTAGTAGTGGCAGTCTTGTGTGCACCAATAAATCTTTCAGTCCTAGTGGGCGACGAGGTAACAGATGGTGTTATGACACACCGATGATTGAAGTGTATTAACCTGTTAGAGCGTTCCGCCCTAATGACTTCTCCAGCCTAGAAGGTGTCTAGAATAAGCCCTTCACGCTCATTAACTACAACAGCAACTGAGATCCTTGAGTACTTATTAAGACTTGAGATATAGATAACTTTCATTCATTTGTTTTCGGGGCAAAATTCACTACTAGGCCACAGGTATCTGAAGAGTTTCGTGTGAACACAGTTCATGTGATTTTAGATTTTTTACTGAAGCTTACACATAACGAGGAAGCAAATCAAGTTTACTCTCTAATATGGAATCTTCAGTGGTGAAATAGTGTTTACATTTAAAATAATCCTTTACTGGTTTCAAAATAATGAAAATGACAATGAGAGATATGCGGTTCTCTTTGAACAACTGTCATTATTTTGGAGGCAAATAGAAAGGAAGGTCAGTGATAATTTGAATCATTCTTCGATTTTCTATGGTTAAAATAAAAGAAGATTCAATAACTTGTCATTGGCTTACCACTAATTAATTTATCCACCAGATTTCACTGGTGGAAATGATTAAATAATGCAACATGACTTGTGATATATTTAAAATGGCAGTTTGCAGGAAATTTGGTATATTTATTATCAAGTATATGTCCTTCCAACTGAAAAACACAGAAAGGAGACCAAACATTTTTGTAATAAAGATATTTTGTGTGTGCTAATTTCACACACACATTTACATTTTACGATTTCAATCCTTGATAAATTTCGTATTTAAAGAATACCAAATATAAATAGTGGAAAATCTAGGGTGGCTAAGGAAGTTGTTGATAACATTACAAATTTTTTTAATGCGCTAACAACTTTTTGAAGAATATGACTGATAAACAACGTTTCTTTTCAGGTCGTTGATATCTAGCCGACCATTGACAAAAATGATAAAAAAACACTCCTCAGTATTACGACCTAATTGATATCTTCTTTTTCCTGGAACAAGGCACCTTTGAAGAAAAGCTGTTTGGTTTTCATCTAAGGGTTTTTAACGCTCAGCAGGATTTTATCACAGACTGAACAATGTTTTTAAATCTATTCAATATATTTTAAAATTTATAACGAAAATGCTGATGAGAGAAATGTATTGTTTTGAATATGAATGAATATGAAATTGATACTAGAGTAAACCAGTCAAAAACATATCATTCATCCCGAATCGTACAATCATGAACAATATAAGAATGCACCTGCTTCCATGGAACAAAATTAGCTCATCCAATATACTAATTATGTATTCGAGTGAAGATACCTTCTTCAATGGCAAGTTATAGCCGTTATAGAGGAAGGTAAAAATCTGTGCTGGACCTAGAAGCGAAAAGATGGTTTATCGCTCGTAGTGGAAAATATAGACTTAATTTCCGATGAGCAACGACTGAGAATAGAGATAGATCATCATCGAGATCAGATCAATGATCGAGTCTATCCTTTGTAGATCATGAGAAGTTGTTGATGAAAACAAGTTCTGTGAAGCAGTTTTGTAACAATTTGATATTCTTGATATTTCTATTATTTACTTAAAAAAGTATTATTATTGTGTTATGAACCTATGTACATTAGCTTTGTGTATATAGACAGTTTTGTCATCCATTTTTTCACAATGAAGAATACTTCATACTGAAATATCTCAAATGTTTATTATTGTTAATAAAAAATAACAGTCGTCAAGTTAAGAATATTTCGTTTACAGTTTATATTTATATCGATAATGGTAGAACCAATACTATAATTAAGAACAGAATAAACTTCCCTTCGATCCAAATAATTTGTGGCAGGCAATAAATGATATCGCAAATATTTCCAGAGCCAACTCAGCTTCCCTGCATCCCCCATCAACATCTTTATGACGTCTACCGGAAACTCGTAGTCGGCAAAGTCCAAACAAAACACAATCGCTCCCTATCGCGGAACGCCCCCCCACGTGCCGGAGTCATAAGCGATCGAAGTCTTTCCGGTACCCGCCGGAAGTACTCTTTGCCTGATTGGGCACTCTTCATTCATAACTCGCGCAAAATTGCTCTCAATCACGCTACGTATCGTTCGTTATGAATTAGCGGGGCGTATGGCCAAATAAATCACCAAGTTATCGTGTTATTAGAGATGGATAGAATATTGACTGGTGAATTCACTGCCTATCCTAGCCTGTCACCAAATGTTTTGATGTTTTCGATTACCGTGGCATTCCGTAGGTAAATCTTGATAATTTCAGCTGGTTTCCAACAAAATTAACAGATGATTGCAGATGACAATAAACACTATAAAAATTTGAGTCCTACTTCAAATTGTTGCTAACAATTCTTTGTAGTTTTATTCTGATGCTTATAATTGATAGCGATTGAACCAAACTTTGCGCATATATTGTTTTGAATATAAGAAGGAATTCAATTGTTTTAGATTAAGGATTTGTCTGCTAAAACAATTGAAGAGTAGGACATCATTATTGTGTTATTGGAACTCATGTAATTGTTGATACACTTGATGATATCTCAACTCGTACAAGTATCTGGTAACTTTCTGATAATTAGTAAAAGAACTAATTATACCACTCAAAACCTTCTTATATAAAAATAACAACACTGCTACTCATTGACAGATTACTGACGCTATACTAACTTTTTGTGATCAGCAATTCAAGAAAAAATAAGCTGAGCTGAAAATTTTCAGAACAGATAGAATGCCAGCTAATAAATCATATCACTGTCAGTGATTATTGTTGACGGAAAAGCAAAGCAATTTGAAAGACAAAACGTTAGACTCTTAGTGCCGGTTGCATAAAAGCCCGTCAAACCATTAATTCTGCTAATACGCGAACTAAGGCATGCGTTGTTGTGGTTATAAACAAATTCATTATTTATTCGTCTGTCAAATCTTTATGCAACCGGCCCTTAATCTGAAAAGTTGCACACCTCATTTTTGGATAAAACAACACCAGGAATAAATATAAACGAAAATTGTGAAATTCAATAGTTTTTCGAGAAAACTAAATGAGATAAGCAATTTCTGCAAAAGCCACGTAAAAGTGTTTTGAAAGTGTTTGAAAACTGTTTTTTTGACCGCCAACTTAGTTGCAAAGCAACCCTCGAAGTCTCATTGAGACTTGTATGAGTAAGGAATACGGGGACCTTAGCTTTTGAAGTGTCATTTGAAGCATACTCGTCTGGTTATCGTTGAGAGTTCGAAGGGTTGAAATCTATGTACCAAGAATGTTCGGTTGGACAATAGCCACAGCAGGATTTGAACCCGGAACCTCTAGACTATAAGCCAGTGATTCAACGCACTATAGACCACCAGCCCACCATAAAAGAAAATAAGCAATTTCTGCAAAAGCCACGTAAAATATCATTACATTGGGAAAAGGACATCATATTGGCAACTCTTCTCTCATTCAATTGAATCTATATTACCCATTCTTATATGTTGTTATTTAGTAAATTCCTGATTTGACAATCCATTTCGCATTTCGAGTTACCTAATAGATCCTTAAATTTTGAGCCATATTGGTAAACACTGCTTGAGATCAAATAGTTTCGAAATGAATGATTATAATCTCATATTCTTTCTCGTCGTTGAATTTCGAAGTGTTCTCCATAACTTTTGTTTGCTGATCAACTCACCAACCATTTTTGTGTCGTAACTATTGACTGCATCCACTTTATAAATCATACTTTCTTCTGACTTGAACTTTACGAATTCAAAGGGAATTTAAATACACTTCGTATATGAGAAAATCTAAACAGACAATTTTATGTTGAAATTTAGCGAAATTCGTGACGAGGTGATGAAAATATCGTTTTGGTGATTGGTAAAACTGCTCAAAGTGAATCATACTATAGCTTTTTCGTGCCTTGTAGTGGTTTCTTTCGAAAACATAGAATTTTGTTTCGAATCATTTAGTTTCAATGGAATATTGGGAAGATTCAAACAATACACCGGCATGGTGAAAAAACTCATTTCAGTGCTTGGATAGATAAACAAATTATTCGAGAGCGTAAAAGCCGAGCCGAAATTTTGTGAAAAGCCATCCGGCGAGCACGGTAATGGCTCCGCAGCAAAAATGCCTTGTTATTCCCCTTATCAAAACATAAAACCGTCAGCGAGTCGGAAAATGTCCATTTTTACAGTTTCTCATTATCCCGCTCTATGAATAAATTCGCACTTTGGCGCGTTACACGCGTTTTCCCGACTTTCCCGACGCTGAACCGAGAATTACAGATAAGCCGTTTCCTCCTCATGGGTGCCGCGAATAACAAACTGGGCTATGTTTCACCCTCTGTACTCTCTATCACTTTTATAGCGCGATAACTAAGAAATGCGAAAACCCTCTCAACGATGCTCTCATACCTACCTATTTTCTTCTACCCTTCGGGGAATATTAACGAAGAATGTTGTTCGAATACAAACTCCCTACACCAGATGAAATATTTCCATTTTCGAAGACATTTCCAATTGCGAAGATACTCAAACCGACTCTGTAACGAAATAGTGCAGTATAGAGAGCGGTAATTGAATATATATCATTGAACAAAATAGCGTTGTGACAAAAGAGCGTATGACAGTACAGAGCTGTTATTATAACACAGCGCTTGCAAAACATCGCTGCAACATAAGAACACAAACAAAACAATACCGTGTCAAAAATAAAACATTGTTTCATTCGGATCAAAAGTGAAATTTGCGTATGCGACATGAAGATATAATAAAATAATTTGAAGTGAAAGTACTCATACAAACTCAATTGAATGGATATGCTAGTTGATCTCAGAGAAGGATGGCCCTTGAAAAAGTCAAGAAGAGTGTTCTGGAGCAGAAGCAGATCTAGGCCATGTGAAGAAACAGAACAGAATATTTAGTATTTATAACTGTTGACTACACTCGTGAGTCTAAAAGCTGACTTATGGGATTGTAAACAATCTCTGAGGCAGCGAACAAGCAGGTCACTTTGATGTGGGTTCCAGAGTTCCAGGTCACAACGGAGTTAAAGCCAACAAGGAAGAAGACTGCTTTGCCAAAGAAGGGACAAATACACAATTTCTCCGCTCAGAACCCTTCTGTGGACCCTTCAATGCCCACTTGTAGGGCGAGGTTCGACGTTGGAAAGCAGATGAAATTAAATCTCACTGGAATAAAGTGCCAGGACATATAGCAACCGAAAAGGCTATTGAACCTTTCACCAAGCTAAACAGCTTCTCGAGTTGGACAAAAAAGACTTGAAACTGGTAACGGGACTCCTCACTGGACACTGCCCTCTGAGGTATCACCTCAAAAAAATTAGGTGAAAAAGAGGGTGGTATAGCTACCGCTACTGCGAGAAATCCGCTGAAACTGCAGAACATTTCACTGCGAATGGCTAGCGTTTTTCTTGAAGAGGGTTAAGTTCCTGGAAGGGGCCTCCATAAAGCCCTTCAATGTCAGGAATCTAGCTCTCAGGAAACTGATAAACTTTGCACAAAGTCTCGGAATCCCGGGCCTCGAAGAGATTAAAGGGTTATGCACAAAAGATCTTATAGGTCGAGGTGCTTGAAACCTTAGCTTACGCTAGATCCGGCATCATGTAGTATTTGTTTGGTATTAGAAGAATCTGCAAGAAAGCACTATGCTATCACGTGGTATGATCAAAATTTTAAAATGACCAAGCAATGGCTCAGTACGTTAAACCTATACCAAACAAATAACCTAGATACCGTATCTAGCGCAAGCATACTCTGCACAGCATCAACGACCTCCCTTATACAATCTGCAATACAGCTGTTGACATATCAGGTCTATTTAATTTGCGAGTTTGCGTTTTCAATATCGACATCACAAATTGATCGAATATTATATGAAAGTTTGCATTTATATCAGAGTTTCTTGTTGAACATGATAAATACCTATACTATGTTGTTAATGCCTAATGAGCTAGTTATATCTAAAATAATAATCTCAATGATATAGCAATGTTACACTAGGTATTTCATATTTAAATCCTATAAGTCAAAAATCAACTCAATCCCCTAAACCCCAAAAATGTCTCTTGGCAAAATACATACGTCAACCTTCAGGGCAAATTTCATGACAAAAATAGAGTGCCGCAATTTTCCAAAACAGAAATTTCAATATACGATGTCGAATTTATCGCATTCCTTCAGGTAACTATTACATATTCTATTCTGGAGAATGAGTTTTGAAACTATGAAAGTTTTTTATGTCTATTTCCAACCTGAAACCAAAACTTATTTTTGAGAAAAACAGAACAGTTCAAGATTTAATCAGGGTGTCCAATATTGGTTGGTACACCCTGTCGGTACAGTGCATAAGTTTTCCACGGATATTCATTGTTTGTGAAAAGATTTATTTCTGATCAACAATTCAAATAATCATGAGAGCATGACCATCCCATTAAACGAATATATGAGTTCGTGGCACCATATTACGGTTCATTTGAAACGTTTCTATACTATTGCACGGTTCAATGAAACAAAAAGTAGTCTAATATATTCCACGATGCAATTAAAAACCGAATCATCAACACATGCACATACAGACAACAAACACTCTTCTATTCGGCTTCAGTTATTTCCCATGTTATGTGAATAATAAAGTACTAGAAATTGTATCTAAATCCCATTATATACCATTTAGCATCCTGAAAACATCAATAACCGACATGTAAGTAATACAAACATCCTGAAGCGAATGAGATTTCTAAATAAAAATCGCTCCCATGGATATTTTTATAGTTTTTTTATGGGCATAGACCTCCGTTAATATTCAAATCTATTCATACAAAATGCTGTTACTGACGTTTTTGTGATGCATTATTCTCTGTCCTCTCTAAAAATTATCTCTCCATTCCAACCTGCATACACATGTGTGCACAGAACAAGACTGGACTACAATAAATAGTTGGTCTACAGGGTGAAACAAAATCATAATAATTCGAAATGGTCAGAAATTATGGTTTTCCGAACAATTTTTAATCATTGGATATTAAATCAAATCGTGGATCACGATTTGCACGGACCAATGAATTGAATATGCAAAAAAATAAAACACTATAAATATCGAGTCACTTCAGCTACTTAGTTCTCATCTCCCTCTCATCACTAATGGACGCTGCATTCAAATAAGTTTCTTCTATTATCAATTTCAACATCAATTGTGTAGTATTTTCACCATATCGATCTTTCTCGCCTGATGTATATCTGAGATATGGTACATCATATCAAGTATTTCGAATTTCAATTTCAAATTTGAAGACGAAATCGATGTAGGCGCCTCAACCAGAAAACAGTCGATGACACGTTCATTATGTGGAACCAAGGTGGATATAGGATGGTGAAACAGCTCTTCAATTATTTCAGCGAAAAACTTGTAGACCGTTTGAGTAGTAATATTTCCACGACTTGAATGAAGATGGCGGTAAGATCGATTTTCAAGGAAGATTTCTGTACCTCATGTATTTCTGTGGTTCCAATCTGAAAGGTGTGAACTGAAACAACATTAAAACACTTATATTTTCAGTGAATCTGTAATAATTATCAATATTCTTACTCTTATCGGTATTTTTTCTCCTAGAACAGATGACACTGATGAAAGCACATTTTCTGTTTTACCGACACAATGTATGGCCGAGGGTATGGCGCCATCTCTGGTAATTTCAGGAAATATAACTACGGTATGAAATCCAGTAGGCAAAAGTCTACAGTTTATTCTAGTGCTTGTTACTAGGAAGCTGTTTCACCATCCTCTATCCACCTTGTGTGGAACCATAGAGGCGGAGAACTCTGACACCTTTCATCAACACCTTGATTGAAAAAAGCCCATAACGAATTGCCTTCCTTTGAAGTGAAAATGAAGAGGACCAACAATAAGAGGCAAACCAACGCATACATGACAGTACCTCAACTACGAATTCAACCTACCTATTTGACACCATGGAACTAGACCACATCAAAAAATACCTTTACCAGAATTGCTATTCGAAGAAACTTCTGGAACAGTTATTAGGTCTGTTATAATATTATGGTCATTGACCTACAAAGAAGAAGAACCGTATCAATTAATACTGAGCCTTCTTATTACGTAAAAAAATGTCAGATCGAGAGTATTGGATCCAAACACAAGATCAGAGCCTGTTTCAGATTTGAAAACATAATCCGCAGCCAACACACAAAGACCATACCACCAAACATGAACAGGTACTCTAAGAACCGTGTTTGTCGGATATCCTGCGAATGTGTCAAGTCATGCATTGGAAAAACCAAGAAACCACTAGAAACCAGGGTTGACAGAACACGTATGGATCTAGCAACAAAACAAATGGTCCGTTGTCCATAAAGATAGGGCCAATAAACCAGTTAGGGCTCACTTAACCGCCTAAACACAACCGACCTATAAATACTCACGTAACCCCGAGCTTTGTCAGTTCTCACCTGAAGATTCAGACAATCGAATCGTCGTGGCGCAAGGACAATTTTTAATAATGATTGTTTCTCTATTAACTAAAAGATTACAGTAATTTTGAAGATATCGAAAAATAATTATTGTTCACAGATGATGGTAGTGTTCTAAAATATATTGAAGTATATTTTGAAATTGGATACCTACATATGTACATTATTCTGGTAAATTTTTGAGAACCCCCTATACCATTTCGAGTGCAGCAGAGGGTGAATTAAACAATATCGCTCACAATTCCAGTCACGGGGGACTCACTTAATTTGTCGCCTAAATATATCAAATATGCACGAATTGTGTATATGTATGGAGGATATGTTGAAAGAAGTTGACCATGCGATGTTACCCTTCCTAAGGCTTCGATATCCATGAGTTCAACTCAGCTGGCCAGCTGGTGTAGGGTTAACAAGGAACAATTGAATCGTACGTCGACAATTCAACTCCCTGTCCCATTCAGTATAATATTTCCGTTCCCCTTTTATGGCGCGTTGTGTCTACATTTACCATATGATGTTCTTCTAGTAGTGCTTTTCAATAGGAACGTGCCGGATATATTGCCTAGGATTTTCGAGAGCTATCATCAATCATTTAAATGGGCTCCTTGACTCTACTTTAGACCGTGCAGCGATATGAACACAATGTCAAATTCAGGAATGTTGTATTATTCTATAACAAATACTGAAATCGCCAATTTTCCGGTTCGGGAGTTTTTAGTATGCCACTTCAAACGTGTGGTAAATTATATCTAGTTTATCTAAAGAAATTTCATGGATACGAAAAAATGCTCAATCATATAGAATCATTTCACATCATTTGAAGTTCAAAAGAATAAATATTCAAATTTAGGTGCTGTGACTATATCAGAATAATAGTAAGTACATTGTTTTATCCAGGATCAAAATTAAAACGTCGTTTGACAAGCGAAACGTGCTACAAAAATAGTCGATTGTGACAGGTTGATTTTCATCTACTGTAGGTATATGAGGTACTAACTATAGGAAAAAAGTTTCAAAGAGAGCTCATCGATTACGACAATTGATCAATTCAAAAGTCACCAATGGCTACTAACCATTTTTTTTTCTTACATGTTCGAAGATATTCGGGTGTCGAATTAATCGATAGCACAAATCGATCAGCTCATGGTCCATGGACCACGGTTGCACCAATTATAATAATTTCTCGTTATTGATGGTTGATCAAGTTTCAAAAGAAGTTCTAATTGTTTCCACAGACAATCCTCCAATTGTATATACGCAGTTCAGCAGGAAGAGATCGCTCAATTTTCGAGTTATTTGTAGTAAAGGGAATGCCGATGATTCACATTTTGCAGAAAATTGACTAATAAATATCGGATGATTGAGGTATTTGTTGTTAACTTATCACAGAACATGAAATAAGTTCGAGAAATATGATTAACTCTTTATTGATAGAATTGTTGATTGGCTTCTTTCCGCACATGAGAACAGATGTAATGAGAAGTGGATCACTCACTAATGACGAGTAAATAGATCGCTCATGTCGAGTGAATAACCCACTTGAGGCTCTGATCAGTTTAATTATGGTAATTTACGTGTATTATTCTGATAGGACAGTTCACTTGCTATTAGTGAGTGAGACGATGTACTGCAAAATATGTGTTCAATAATGAGTATCGATCTATTATACAGGCCGCATTTTTATGTCATACCACTATTGTCATCTCGAAAGCGGTAAATGATACCAAGTAGGTTAAATTAGACAAAAGTTTTTCTCAAGAAATTGGACTATTTTTTCGAGAACGACTCGGTTGCTATATACCAAGTCTGTTTTAAGTTGGTCTGTTTCAAGAAGTAGAAACATAACCCCACCTAAAACCTATCGGTGCACGAGTTATTTGTTAGTTTGTCTGTGGATGGTCTGTGGTGCAGAGTGCAGTGTTTGGTCGAAGACGCCTTATAGAAGCCATCGTAGTTCATACTATCGAAAAAAGTTTGTATACTAAATAAATAAGGTATGTATAGAAAACCAATCAAGAATTTGCCTGCAAGGCAGAAAAATCACCTGGGACAACGGATAACGTAGTTTTGATAAGAGTATAGCTTGATTGAAACCTTTTAAATGATTTCTAACATGTTATTACCTGCGTATAGTCATTGTTTAAGTTGAATTTCACATGATGAGTAAAAATAGCACTTTTGTCTCTGAAAATAAGGAACACGAAAGTAGTCCCGAGAGTGCATAATTATTGTTATAACATTTCTCAGTTTTGGTGTTTTTATTGTTACAGATGTGGAATCATGAAACTCGTGCTCTAGGAGGGAAGTTCGAGAACGTTTTTTTGGAGTGACTTGGTCATGCCAACCAAAGGAATTCGAGTGAGAATAACTGAATAGTTCATTATAATGTACCTACCTATTTGAAATAAATATTACATTTTTGACAAATTCAAGAGATTTTCTTGGAATATACCCTATAGTGGTGAAACATATGAGAACCATTCATGTGCTTTTAGGAACATGCATTTTATGTTAGGGGATGACATTCAAATAACATCTTCTGGCTACGTAACGTGTATGTCCCACTATGACATACCTGTGATAATATCATGAGAACATCTATTAGAAAGCATTTGTTAACATCTAATTGATATACCCTAAAAAACACCTGTTGCGGAAATTCGGAGGTTGCATTCATGTCTATGTAATATGGCGCATGGGCCATAGAATCGTTTATTTACATTTTGGAATTCAAATAATTCTAGAAAAACTATGAATCATTATTGTTGTCGTACTTTACTGTTTCTCTTGGGCGAGAAAAAACCCGAAATGAGTTTTCATACCTTCCCAAATACAGGAAAATCCCGAGTTATATTTGTAACCAAGTTGAAAACAAAGGAGTTGCTGGACAGGAGATATGTTTGGATTAAAACGATGTACCTATTATGTTTTTCATTGTTAGTAATTGACGAGGTAATTGAGTAGTTTATTACTGATATCTTAGTGAAGACACTTGAAATTTAGTACATAATATTGTATTTTCTCATTCAATTTATACTTACCAATAAATATTTATTATTGCATGACGTTTTCATTGTTGTTTTTGTCAAAAAGTGTGAAATAGTATAGTTAAAAACTTCAACATTTTTTAAAATAAATGTAATAATATTAGATGTTGGCACACAAACAAGTTTTTGAAGTTTTTGACGAAACGAAAAAAACTTTATAGCCAAGCAAACAATTTGAAAATATTGAAAGGAAATGAAAAATGATATTCTTCCAGACAATGTAAACAAACTGGAATGGCACATAGAGTAGTTCTGATTTTCACCGTTCTGGCGCTACGATCTTAATCTAGTCCTCAACGTTATGTTTCGAAACATATCTGAGATGTTTTTGTGCTTGCTGGTATTCAAACTTCTACCTTTCATCATTAATTCCTTGAGAATAACAGGTTTCCCTTTCATGCAGTAGAGGGATAAAAAAAATACTGGACACTCCTCCACATGCTGTTCCATGCAAACCTGACTTTAACACGTGTTCGCACCGCTCACTTCACAAATATTGACACTCATAAATTGATGAAGGGGAATCATTCACCGATTTCGAACACTTCTACTCCTCCATTGAAACTATTTAATTTCGCCTCCCTCATAGCTCATATTCCCGATGGAGAGCATATTTCATTAAAAGTGTAGCCGAGTGGCAGGCGTCAAATAATCGGCACACCTAAAAAAAATCCAAATTGAATCAGCGAATGTTCTGTTGTATCATTTGGGGGCGCGACCCCAGTTACAAGAAAATGCATTCAATTGTCGATCAAGTATGTATGAACACTTACGATTATGGTGCAGAGGGTAAAACGATGACGGCATTATGCTTATGTGATTGAATGATCATACGTTATTTTGGTGCAGCACTCCCTCTCAGTTATTAATTCATGGGCAATGGAGTGGAGGAATTGTTCCAAGTATGAAACATCTATATATCACGATACTGTATTCGAAAGTGACATATAAATATATACAGAACTATCCTCAAGACCATACTTATTTTTCATATCAAAACCTATTATTTCTTCACCAATATCCTTGTATTGGCTTGCACCATGTTCTCCATGAACATTATAGGGTTCAGAAAGAATCTGCTTAATTAGGGTATGCAGTCATTGGCTAGAAAAGGTGTAACTCTTTTTTCTGTTCAAGCTTTCGAGACTTTATTGGCTTTTCAAGACAGAATTTCCTCCCACAAAAGCAATATTAGAAATTCCAAACTTTCCAGTACACTAGCTATACATGCTATAACTGAAGTTCACATCCCAGATTATTGTAATGTGAGTATATTAGATAATGAATCTAACTTATCTAAAAGACTTTTTCTTGAAATGACCAATATTGTCAAAGAACCAAACGCTATGAATGCTAGAACTGATATCGATAATCTCAGCATTATTTATTCCTATTTACTCAGTCTTCCTTCCCATTTATCAAATCACAACACAAATAACAGTTTTTGAATTTTCAATTATAATTCCCGTTTTTCTCGTTTTCAAGTTTGTCAACCTGTTCTTTCGATCTTATAAATTTATGAATGACATTGTTTTCTATGATTCCATGTCATGAAGTGTCAACTTGTCAAATCAATCTTTATTTTTCTTTCCCTCCAAAATTTTCTCACATGGCTGTTTGTAAGGTTATAACTTATTGAGAAGAAAAGAAAATTTTTTCCGAAACCTAATAATGTTTTAATGGTTTTTTTATAACTTGTGTTGTTTCACTATTGTTTGTCGATATAATGATAAATAAGTAATAGATGTTTCACTTAATCAAGGTTTTACATAATTGTGATGTTGAACATGCTTCCTTTAAATCTCAACTTTGTAAGTACTGTTTGTTTTTCATGAATTTTCCAATCAATTGTTTCATTGTTAATTGTAGAGTTCCTGATGAAGAGCCAATAAAGTCTCGAAAGCTTGAACAGAAAAAAGAGTTACACCTTTTCTAGCCAATGACTGCATACCCTAATTAAGCAGATTCTTTCTTAACATAGACAGTCGTTCTAATCCTTCCCTCTCCTAATTATAGGGTTCCCTCTCGTGCAGTCGAAAGATAACAAATGGTGCTTCATCAAGCGTTGAAAGAAGTCCATTTTCCTGTATATAATTGTTATTGCTATATAACAAAAATATACACAATCATATTATCATATTCACAACGTTTATTGAAAAGAAGGTACATGTTTCTGACCAAATTATGTCCATCATCAGCCATCAAATTGAATTTCTACAACAAAGTGAATACCGAAATTTTTTTTTGAGAAAGTTCATCGAATATCTAAAGTATAGAATAGAATAGAATAGAATAGAATATATTACATCCATGGTTTACAAGTTATGGACACGTCATACAAAGAAACAGAGAAATTACAAACGAAAAAGTACAAGTGATGATAAAACCAATTAAAACTAAAATTAAAATTAAAATAGCACTAGTTGTCTACAAGTGTCGTTGATCAACTCACTGAAGTGGTCGATTCTGTAGAGACTCATTCTGACAAGAATCTTTCTCAACGTTTTTTTAAAACGATCCAACGGCAGATCCCTGATATCTGTAGGAAGAGAATTGAAAAGAGATATTCCTATGGATTTGCTCTTTTCTAATCTCCTTCTGTGAGGTACAATGTTATGAACATATCTGGTACTATAATCATGAATGTCCGAATGTGTAGTGAATGTATGTATATTTTTTCTGACGTGTATGAGATTTTCATAGACAATTTGTGAGTATAAGGTCATAATACTTAAACTTTGGAAAAATGGTTGGCAATGTTCAGAATAATTCACTTTTGCAATGCTTCGTACAGCCGCTTTTTGTAGTGTAAAAACTCTTTGTAGGTGTGTAAAGCTCGAATTACCCCAGCATAGCAAGCCATAGCTCATCACTGAATGAAAAATTGCATAGTATGCTGTTAAAGCAGCTTCTTGGTATACCAAATTAAGACGAAATATTACCCAAAAAGGATTCTCCTAATATATTTTTTATAACGCTCTTTTTGAAGAGATGCATGTTGTCGAACATGAAAAATTAAACACGTATTTTGGAACCATGACTTCCGGTTTCAAGAATGTCTCAATGAAATTTGAATGAGGAATGTTTTTGTTGATTGAAAAGGTACTCTATTTTGCAATGATATCACATTGTCAGTTATCACCAACGGCGTACAAGGAGGGTATCATGGTCCTTTCCCTCCCAAATTTTTTAAGCCACTGAAGTGGCAGCTGGAATCAGAACAAAAATCCATTTTTAGAATTCCTCATTCAATTCTGAGTAAAAAATGTGAACTTGTTTGAATCTAGAAAACCAACCGTTTTGAAGATAATTGCGTTTATATGAAGAACACCCTGTACAGACTATGACTTTTATACAGGGTGTCTCGAAACTATGGTGCCAAATTGAAACGAACCATCAGAAAGAAATAATACTTCACTGTGATCATTTTCTTCTCAAAAGTCTTGATTGCAAATTCGCTCCATCTCTGAACAATTTTTGATTACCTATAATAAATGAATAAATAAATATTTGTATTCATGATAGCGCAATAACCTCGGTAGTTTTTTCAACTCTAACAGTTTTGTTTTATATTTTTTACCCGAAATCAAAAGGGAATTTCTGAAAATGATACCCTTCTCGTAAGCCACTGATGGCAACTGAAAATGTGTTTCTTCTTCAAATCACAGAACTTTTTTGAACATACACATTCCTTCGAATTCAATTGGAAAATTTTCAAAATTGAGGAAGTTATTAATGAAAAATATTTATGAGAAAAAGGATATTAAGAAATTCCTTTTTGTATTTCGAGGAAGATTTTAAAATAAATTTTATTTATGAAGTTCTATAAAGCATTTAGTACATTCATTTACTCACAATTCAAATACCTGCTTGAATATTTTTTTGTTACCTTAGTGGAGTCTGAAGGATGACAGTTACAGCATATATATACTTGAATATCTTGAAAATGCCTTGATCAAATTTTAAAATCTTCACACTGCTGGTGTCGAGATCAAATTATCTTTACAATGGTGTATGACACCCCTAGGTAAAATTTATTGAAATTGAAGAAGGGCTTACTAAAGGGTTGAACTATGAGTTATTGAGAGTGAATAATAGTCACAAGTGGACCACCAGGTATGTTTCAACTGATTTACAAGGAGAGGTCCTATTTGTGTGTTTTGATAAGTGTTTTCAACCGCCACCTCAATTTCAAAGCAACCCTTCAAAGTAATATCAAGACTTAGGAAGACGGAGATCTTAGATTTTCAATCAATGAAAATAAATTTTTATTTCCAATAGCTGTGGTAGAGTGGAGCTGGGATTGAGACTCCTTTTCTATGATTCAAGAAGAAGATTGTGAATGTTTTTATCAGATTGAGTTCTTTTCATCGTATATAAATGAATTCTCTATACTTCCTCTGTCTTCGAGAGATGTTGTTATATTTCGAAACGCTATAATAGGATGTTGGATTTAAGGTCCATTGTGTGTCCGTCCGAGTGTAATCCGAATCGAAAACAAAGGCGCTGCGTAGATTGGGAAACGAAAAGGAAAATGACCGTCGTCCAGAAACGTAGTGCTTCATTTCGTAACGAGGAAACTTATCAAACTTTGATGGCCTCGCCTCAGGCATTACTAACTCAACTTTCTTGATAAAAGCACAAATAACAAAACTTTTATTCGATGCCTTGCCCTCGCTCCTTCTTCTGGGCTTCTGAACCGTCTGTAAACACCTGGATATAAAACTTTTATATTTCTCCGAGGTTAACGTTCTCTTTAGTCCACTTCATTCCCATTATTTCACTGAGCATGTGCCTTGTATTGTGTGCATTCACGAATACTTCTTCATCAACTTCACAACATCCATCGAATATCTGGATAATTGTCTGGATGGAGACCATAAACATAGCATGAACATAACCGGCAAGTGCTTAAATTTTTTTTAATAACCGAGGTCTGATTTCGAAATTTTGTGGGTGACAAGTATACCAAATTAGTGATTCTTTGTCATGAAAATATTCATTCATCACTTCCCGTTTAAGTTGGGAGTCATATGGACAATTTTCAACTGTAATCAGCGACTCACCTTGTCAAGAACAATGAACGAATGGTTGGAGTAAATACATTGATATTTACTATACAGAAATGGATGAATGATCAATATACGCCATTTGACCCATAGCAACTCTCAAAACTGAATGAGTATTCTGAAAAGGATTCTCAAAAGTGATCAAATTTGGGGTTATCAAATATTATATTTCTGAATTCATTTCAGAATTATGACAAAAAACAAGAAGTAGAACTAACCTAACCTTTATTGAAACTATTTATTCAGTTGATGAGATTATTGTTCATTTGATCTCGATTTGACAGAGAGATAATAAAATCTATTTGAGGGGAAGAACAGAATAAGTTTATTATTTTATATAAAATCAACTGGACTCACCTCAAGGGTGGTGCTAAAAAAATGAAGAAGAATGTGAGCAGGTAATTATTTGTAGCTGTTGACAAATCAGGTTTATTCAATTTTCAAGTTTAGCTTCAATATCACAATATCAATATCACAAATTGAATATTATATTTAGCTATGCCTTCGTATCAGTTATTACAATGCTAGGCTAGGTACCTTATTTTCAAATACTAAGATTTAAAAACCAACTGTATAACTAGGTATTTGGTTCAGCTACCTACCCCGATTGCAATAAGAGGGCATTGTCAAGTTGTCAACTCAAAAACGTATGGTCAGATTTGAAAAAAAAAAACGCAAGGTCTTCCAAAATATACTTACCATTATCTATCTTCGGAAAAAAGTTGATCAATCTTAAGGCTTCGATAATTGTTACAAAATTTTATTGATATTAGTTTATAGTATTTTCAAAACCATTCATTGTGTTTCTTCATATTTGGAAATCAGATAAAAAATGCAGAAGTAATAGCCTGCATGAAGCTTTCGAATCAGGGAAGGTCGGCATGGAACATACTCCCTGCCACATCTCGAAATTCCATTGGTCTCAAAGAATTCAGTCATGAGCAACTCATCTCAGCCAAAGATTTCCCTTTTAATTTTTTTCTGGAAATAAGCTACGAATATATCAGTCTCACTGGTGTTTTCACTGAAGATGGCATCTTTAAATTTTTTGTGGTTTTTGGTTATATTTTCATTCATTGTATATTCTTAAGCTAGTCTCCAAATCTCTACTTTTTTCTGGAAGATATAATTTGTAACCTTCCCTAGTACTTCTTGATATTTATAAAGGGCTAAGATAGGCACGGTAGCTATTCTGTCTGGTGGCAAGAGGTGTGGGTTCAAATTTAACTCAAAAAAACTTAATATAGAGGGCGCCACTTAGTCTGATTTTATTGAACTAAGAAATATAATATATGGATACTTTTTAAATATTAAGAATTTTGATATACCTGAAAATTCAAAGAAAAACACACCTGTGAACTAAGAGGTAGTTTAATTTCAGCCTATTCTATGTTTTGGTACAGGGGTGCAAAAATATACTCAGATTTGAGCTAACTTTCAATTGAACACAATATTTCCAAATGTGAGAATGATACTCACCATATAATAACCAGATATTCTACTTCTAGAATCTATAATAAACCCCCCTTATATATTGGCCAACATATATGAGTTCACAGCGTTTTGATGTGAAGTGATATTACTTAACTCATAGGTATCTTATTATTGAGTGAAATTTTGATATATAAGAAAAAAATCAAAATGAAATGGTATGGTACTCCAGAGGTTCCAGAAAACAGCCTCTTTCAGATCAACTCCAGAAGATTTCCAGAGGTTCCAGAAAACATCATTTTTCGGCTCAACTCCAGAAGATTCCCAGAGATTCCAGAAAACAGCACTTTTCGGCTCAACTCCAGAAGATTCCCAGAGGTTCCAGAAAGCAGCACTTTTCGGCTCAACTCCTAAAGATTTCTAGAGGTTCCAGAAAGCAGCACTTTTCGGCTCAACTCCAAAAGATTTAGAATTGGCTGAAATGCATCTCCAAGTTTAGTTTAATTCAAAAAAAATTTTAATCCTGGTTGGACGGCTCTCCTTAATCCATCCTAGAGGTACACAAAATGGCAGACATGCCGATGAAATCGACGAACCTACAACCACACAAAAAATGTCCATGGTACATCTCCATAGTGAAAAAGAACAAAATACTTACCGTCTAATGCAAGGTGGATATAGGATGGTGAAACAGCTTCCTATTAACAAGCACTAGAATAAACTGTAGACCTTTGCCTACTTGATTTGTTACCGTAGTATATTTTCCTGAAGTTATCAGAGATGGCGACATACCTTGTGTCGGTAAAACAGAAACTCTGCATCTGTCATATTTTTATCAGTTTCATCTATTCTAGATGACAAATGACTGAGAAGAGTCAAAATATCGATAATTATTCCAGATTCACTGAAAATATTGTGTTTTGATGTCGTTTCAACTCACGTCTGTCAGATGCGAACCACAGAAATACATGAGCAACAGAAATCTTCTTCAATAATCGATCTCACCGCCATCTTCCTTCAAGTCGTGGAAATATTAGTACCTTCTCAAACGGTCTACAAGTTTTTCGTAAAAACAATTGAAGAGCTGTTTCACCATCCTATATCCACCTTGGTCTAATGGGATAGCCCCACTACTTTATATGTATAAATTACCCAGAGGGTGGTTCGAGGAAGAATGAATGAAACTTTTTTCATTCCCATTTTCATGAGGTGCTTCTCACATGGAATTCATCAAGACACGAAGAAGGAGCCGGAAATCGGACCTCGTATCCTGTGCAGATATTTCCGAAAACCCATTAAAAAAAAACTATTTTAAATTTAAATCGGTTCTTGCGCATGCCATTTGTGAACCTTCTGACAAACTGATCCCAATACTACCAACTGATTGATCTGTCATAGAATCACCCAACCAGTTCAAATTTACCAGAGTTCAAAGGATATAAGCCTGATCCCGTACTGTCTCGAGACTCGAAGATGTGAACTATCAACCAAACTTCTTGTTCTTTACAAAATCAAAGAATGGAAAGAGAGAAACATATAATCAACCAGGAAAAATCAAAATTTCATGTTACAAATTTTTCGAATGTTTCATATTTTTTTTACTGATTTGTATGATTCAACATTTCGATTGTGGTCATTGTGAAATCTCTGACGATTATTTCTCATCTCCAAATTCAGCGATGACCATTTCATGATTGAAATGGGAATTTCCCAATAAAAGCTGCCTCGCATATCAAAGGAAGCAATATTTTTACTGAATGGTGTGACGCGAGGGTCACATTCCCAACTTCATCGTCTTTCAAATACGGGATGCTGACTGGACCGACCGTACCGGGTCACTACACTCCCGTTCATCCTCTGGAGGATTCGCCCTTTTTCAATGTTATATACTGCCCAAATTGATTGCACACACAACACGGCAATCGTTCACCGATACTTGCATCCATACATATGTAGTACACCATCAGGTCTCCCTTGCCCTTTGTCCATAAAGGAATTCTTAAGCAGTCTCTTACTCACCCTGATTTATGATTTACATTATTTACTATTGGGCAACGACAAAATGCATTTTTATTCTGCAACTTTATATTGATTTCCTAAGATTCGTGGTATTTAAAATCATCATCAAAATAATGAAACAATTGATAATTATTTATTCTGTCATGCACAATGCCTGTGGAATATGTATTTTCAAAAGGTTGATTATTTCCAGAGAATGTTCACTTTTGATACCAGTAGAGTTCCAATTATTACTGGAAATTTTTTTGGGAACACGAATGTTTTGAAAATGTGTGAAATTTTCACTCATAATACCACTACAGCTTCAATTATTACTGGAACTACTATTTCGAAACTTCTAAAAAATATTCGTGTTCGAGAACGATTTTTTTTATTTTAATCGATGCTATAGTGGTATTCGGTAAGATAATTTCACACCAAGACTCCAGTTATAAGATTACATACCATTGAAGTCGTCCATTTCTATGCTTGGCGTTACTATCAGCAATAACCTTTCTTGTGCATCCCAAAAACTTGGTTTTCTGTTTCGAGCCAAGAGCTATTTCACTCCCAGCCAGCTGCTCATGATCTATAAGGCACAGATCCGACCTGTCCTGGAATACTGTTCCCATATTTGGAGTGCGGCACCTAAACATATTCTGAAACTATTGGATTCTGTCCAAAATAGGGCAATTCGTCTCGTCGTTGATGCCTCGCTTACAAACTAGCTCACTTCTCTGCAACATCGTAAAAAAGTTAGCGATTTATCTCTATTTTATTCACACCCCTTCGTGGTTACTTTAGAGACCTGCAGAACATCCCTTTCCAAAGACTCGTTCATCCAACGAACATCGAGACTTTGGAACTCATTAGGGAGGTGTTCCCCGAGGCATACGATCTACAGAAATTTGAGAAGAACACCAACTCCTACCTTCTTTCCTTTGGTTCTCACGATGTTCTCTGAACATCACAGGATATCCCTTTTCGTGAGAACCAGTATACATGAAAAAAATACTAAATAAAGACTTCAGTTTCGCAAAATAATTATAAGGAAGCTGATGGTGGTAGTTCCCCTAAAGTTGGTATAAATATATTTTCTTACTAAAATCTCGAAGTGGTACTTCAGTAGGTATCTGAAGTTGAATGTGTTGAAGTCATAAAAATTCCAGTGTATTTTCATACTTCTTGCACCAAGGAAAATTTTCCGGAAAATTGGGTAGTTGCTATGGTAACTATACAATAAAATATATAGGCTTTTGATTGGTCGCAAATTTTAGTTGTAATCTTCCACTGGATACACAGGTAGTTGTCTGATTGACATATTCATGGGAAAAATCCTCGGATACATCCAAGTTATTTTTTCAAGGCACATTTTATTGACAATTACAATAATATATTGGTTAACCAAAGAAGGTTAGCATTTCAAATTATTGTTTTTTTTTTAATTAATTACTTTGTATTTTATTACTGGAATGTTTCACTTGTGTTAACCACTCATATTTGACCCCATGGAAAAAGTGTTTGAGACTTTGACATAATAAATATAAGAGAACTAGCCGACTCAAAATTGAATGATTCAAAATATGACCCAGTGTTTTATAGAATTTCAATATGTATGAGGGTTTTTCTGGATTTTACAGAAATTGTGTTCAATCTCCCAAATGTTCGTGAGGTAACATCCGGTTTTACTCCTAATAGAAATCAGATGTATCAACGGTTGGTCTGAACCTCATAGGGTAGTTCTGATTTTCACCGATCAAGCGCTACGATCTCCACTTCAGTCACCTGGACATTCTTTACAGAAACCATGGTTCCCAAGGTACGAAGGCTATGATTATTCAAAATTTGCAGGGGTGTTGAATTCCAAAATTAGAGAATTTTTGAACATAATCTCCCATCGCTTCTGGTTTCACTGGGAACTACCTGAACTTGAGAAATTTAAATAGATCACCCTATAGGTACCCTGTATATTATTACAGTAACGATTTCGAGAACTGTCACATAAATTATGTTTACATCTAGTGTGTGTTATTAGACTCACGTCAACCATCTTATGGATATGACTGGTGAGAATGATGGAAATAAGACCTGGTGGCGCTACTCTTCAATTGTTTCAGCAGACAAAAAATCCTTGATTTGGAACAATTGAATTTCAGCTCATTACGTGGGGTTCTCATGTACAACAATAGATGGCGATACTGTCGAAAGATTTTTGAAGATTTTTTTTTCAATCATGTTCGATACATATTCGCATCAAACTCATTGGAAAATGGATCCATGAAATTGTTAGAAACGATTAGAAGTCATTCAGAATGAAATATTCATATTTTCGTATTGACACCTGCAGTAACCTGTAAATTTGGTTGAAATCGCGGCTTCACTTAGCGAGATTCACCCACGCCATGTCACGTTATACACGTTTTATCGAAGTAGGCGAAATCAAGAGATTTGGGACCAGTCACAGGATAGGAAGGGATTTCAGCAGTCTATCTATCCACCTCTCTGGTGAGTAAAAAATGTCATGTCCAATTCTTGAATCTATACTCTCCTGTCTGTAGTTAAGTACTTTTCCAAATTATATTGTGTACGAAAAGTGCATTTTCAGAAACCAAAATGCTTGCGAAAAAGTAGACTTATCCGTACGTTCTCAGAATATATAGAATAAATAAATCTGAAGACAAATAATGATATATAAATACGACTGAGATTATGGGATGGATCCCATTACTATATTAAATAGTATTGATGTCAACAATTAGTTTTGCTATACACATCATGAGAATTGATTTCAGTGAATATTGTTGATGTCTTGTGATGAAAGACTACAATTTTGTGTTGATGGTTATCATTACATATTCAATGGAACCCAGAAGCTTCCCTCCTTTGTAGGAAGCTTGGAGGCGGAAGAGAATTAAATGAAAATTTAATGGATAGCGTTTCTATTGTAGAATTCTCAAGATGACATGTGAGAAATTATGAGACTGGAAAGTATGAAAAGCGATAACGCAGAAAATGGGATGAAATCTAATCTGATTTCATCGTGTATATTTGTCGAGAGAGCTAGGGTGAAGGCTCTTAGAATTATCGCATCTCGTGAAATGTGTTTTAAAGCGAGAATACTCCGAAGTGTTTACGCCAAATTCATTCATAAATTATCTGGGGGTAGTCTCAGAATTAACCATATCTAATCTTCATCAATAAACATTTACTATTGACTTGCCGTTACTTGATGAAAATCCATATAAATTGTTGTAGACACACTAAGAATGATTAGATTTTCACCAAATAGCATATTAAAGTAAGGTGTATAAACAGGTGTCCAGAACACGAGCGATTTTGAATAGATGCAATGCCATATGATGACTTATTTAAAACCAATGGAACTTCTTCAAACGCGCGTTTTTGATAGCTCTAATTAAGCATACTGAAGATTGGGCACTGCTAAAAATAGCTATTTGTTGTTTTTCTACAAACTCAGTTCCTAGACAAGAAAAGTCGATATTCCATTCACAATACACAATATTCAATATCTGAATCATTAATTTTATTAATTGGTCACTATTATTTCGAAATTCAATCCAATAAATCAAACATCTAACAGAAATTATTGATATAGATTAAAAGAGGATGGATGGAACCCGGGCTGGCGCTTTAGAAGTTACGCTATAAACCCGTTGGCTATTGAGGCTACTTGAAAACTTATGTCTATATCACTTTCATAATACGTTATGAACCTAATCAATCTAACAGAAATTATTGATATAGATTAAAAGAGGATGGATGGAACCCGGGCTGGCGCTTTAGAAGTTACGCTATGAACCGGTTGGCTATTGAGGCTACTTGAAAACTTATGTCTATATCACTTTCATAATACGTTATGAACCTAATCAATTTTGCATTATATTCAACGGAATGGTGTTTTTCTTAGCATTCAAGCATTTCATGGCACCATGTCATGAATTCATAATTCATACTTTTCCTCGGTTCCTCTGGTAGGAGGAGGAGGAGGCAACAGAATTATAAGTTCGTTTTCAACAATGATGGATGCTTGCGCAAATATGCTGTCACCTAATGACATTGACATTATTTCCAAGCACGAGCGGCACTTAATGACATTCTTTGGAAAATGTCAACTTTGTGTTGGGATTTGAAAGCGTCAACGTCTATACTTTGTTAACCGTTCGTAGAAAAAATTAATGTATAACTCATGACATGTTTCGCTAACATAGTAGCTTATTCAAGTATTCGTACACTGAGTGTATAAATTCCTTATGAATCTCTAATCGTTTTTTGTGAGTCTACAAACCTCACAGAATGTGGATGCCCTTATTATTGACCCTGCTCATCAAACGTTCGCCCGTCTGGAAAATATCAGAACCCCGAAATTCGTTAATGTCACAATGATCCACTCGAGATGATTTGATTATGTACTAGATTTTCCGGGCGAAAAAGTTCACCTGATCATCAGGGATATGCTGCCCCACACGGTCATTTCACACCCCAATGCGCGGATGATAACGCCATCTCTATGCGGCTTAATTTCCCTCTTTGGGTCCGTCGTTAATCTAATGTCGACTACTTCGGAGATTGGACCCTTGTTTATGTGCAAATTCGCTTGACCGGACCCAATTCAGGACATAGGCGCCGATTACAAGGGCGCCATCCCCCCCTGGAGGGGCATTGTCCCCCTGAGAATTTGAATTATGTTTTATTTTTTAATCGATCAGAGTAGATAAGATTTGTATTGATTTCTTGAATCATACATACATGAGGCGAGTCACGCAATAGTAGACTTGAAATAAATTCGAAAAATTCAGCGCAATAGGATACAATTCAACACATAAAGGTACATCAACAAAAAGAACAAACATTATATATATAAGTCAAAAGTGTATTTTCTTTCTATATTCTTGTATTTGCGGAACTCTCAAAATGAAGAAGATTTGAATCTTAAGACGATAACATAAAAAACTACAGGATATTCAATTCGAAAAAATGTCTATACTTCCAATTTTATTCATCTGTCAATTCTGTGATATATTTTTGGGATGTTGAATATTTTGATTGGAATTGACAATCATTTTTTAACAGGGCTGCAAAATAAGTTGACTTTTTTATCTTTCGATTACTCGGGAGGAAAACCTTTAATTTTCATAGAGTAGGACAAAACGGGTTGAGCCCTGCACTGATGAGGACCAATAAGCCCGAAACCGGTCTGTAGGCGTGCCTGTCTCGGTGAGGACTTTGTCACGTCTTAGGAAGAAAGAAACATTTGCAATCTGCATTCGCACATTGTGAATCATTGCATAGACTACGAGCAGATATAATTCAATGTTCTACGTGGTTTTTGCCAGGAAAGTGTTCTTTTCTGCTCCAGGTCTACCATTCATTCAAAATCATACTGTGTTTGATATTTTTAATTGGATAGACTAGTTTTCCTTCCGAATTGACAATAACTTAGCCCTGTTTATTAGATCGGCAAATATGAATGCTTTCCAATTCAGAAAAGCATTCAAAAATTTTCTGAAAGACCTAATTATAATTTGCAGGAATATTTTACGAAAGCTATCACCTGAATCACTCAGATTATACTAACCCCTGAAGTATGTTACTCTTTTATACATATTATTTTATTTTGCTACTTCCCTGCACAACCCTTCCAACTTGTTCCTTCATCAAAAAACTAAAATAAAACCTATCCTCCAACGATTTATCAAAAATACAACAAAATTTGCCAACAAAAGAGAAAACATCACCTTCATCCATCCCCTTATTCACCAAACGTACCTATTAATTCCACCCAAACGAAAATTTCCAGATATCACTTTATATGACACCCTAAATCAGCTAATTGAATAACATGAGCATTGTTTTTTTACTGAATATTGTTAAAACTTAATAGTTTAGAATTATGTTTTAAAATAATTCAAAATTATTTTGAGTACTGGCAGGAAGACTTCGGTCGTTAGCCTTTTGGTATAAGATATTTTTGTTATTTTATGTCCAATAAAGTTTATTTTCTTTTTCTTCTTCTTATTTAATTTTTCACTTCTTACCTTATTCCTGTTCAGCATTGAACTATTTTCATTATTTTCAACTTCAATTGGCTAAAGCATTACCTATTTTATTCGACACTACTTATTTATTTTCTATGATTAATCATTCATAGTGCTCAAGCTTTGTTAATAAGATTTTATCTTTAGTATCTTCGGATGATAAAGCATATTCATTATTATTATGACTTTGACACTCTGTATCTGAGAAACGAGTAATTTGTGAACAATGTTTATGGAAACGTTTCATCTTATTTCGACATCAGCAACATGCTCCTACATTTTCTACACGTGCTTATGAAACACCCTATTAGATGAAAAAAGTTTAATTGGTATTCCTCATAGCCTATAACCATTTTATTCAAATTTTCCATATTATGTCCATTGATTCTAATATCGACGATAAACACACTTTTTATTTACCCTGTATAGGCAAATGGCACTTTAATGTGGGTGCCAGAGGTCACAAGGAAGTTAGAGGCAACGAAGAAGCAGACTGCCTTGCCAAAGAAGGAAGAAGGGGTTAACCTCACTTGGATGAAGAGTTTCGAAGCTGAGAAGGAATGCTAGACAGATTCTCGATGATAAGAAAAGCTTGAAACTGATGGTAATGGGACTTCTCACTGGCCACTGTCCCCTGAGGTATCACCTCAAAAATCAGATAGTAGGTAATAGTTGCCGCTGATGCAGGATGTGTTTTTCTGCAAAATTCCTGGAAGAGGCCTCCGACGTCAGGAAACCATGTATATTATTTGTTTACCGAGAATAGACGAGTTCTAGCAGATATTGTGCAATGTCCGTCCCTGGCAAGGTTCAAATATTATGTAGAGAAAATCAAACGTCGAATAAAGTAGACGGGAAATGGTGGATATAGCGCTGCTCCGCTCTCGCTCCGGCGTAGCTTAATGGCCGGATCCAGGAAATTGTGAGCACATATATCTCGCTCCAGATTTATGAAAGCGCCTTTCTTCGGAGAGTGTTGGGCAGGCGGGGCGGGATATATACAATAGCGGGCGATCCCGTACCTGCCCGAAGGTATAACTCTCGGAGAACGATGTCTTGATCAAAATTTTGCACATTGTAGGTTGCGTTGAGTCTCACTTTTTTGATATAACGCTAAGTCCAGGAGTGGGATAATGTCGATATCTGAAGTTTTCTGGAAAATCAACAGCTATCAATATTTAATTGCGTGAATAGCTGTGAATGAAAAAACTCAAAGCTGGAACAATGTGTTTTTTTGTCTGTAAGTGTGGTTAGCTAACCTACATTATCTCATATCTCTTTATCTTTGAAAATCACTATTCGCGGTCACTTTCACCTAGGCAACATTATCCCATGGTGTAGGGAGATAAATTATCTTATGAAGGTATAAATTCATCATATTTATCTTTAGGAAAGATCATATTCCAGGTATCTTCAATATAAGAGTGACGAAATTGTTCAAACATGGTTAATGAATAAAATTATAATCAAAAATACTTGCGGCTATATTTTGATAAGCAATGTGGCAGAAACATATTCCTCTTTCATTAATTATCTATACAAATTGCATTTACATCTAGAAGCATATGAGCGTAATAATCACACATCAGTCAGTTCATAGGCAATATTATTTCTCTGGAGCTTTTATACTTTTCAGTATTCTAAACAGTGTATTCAGCTCGAGACATAAATCTTACTGCTAGTTTTCGATGAAAAAAAAAAGTATCGAACAATATACCCAGACTGCTATATCAGAACAGAATGTTATCCTACCAATAATCAAATCCAAGTTCCATAGTTCCAAGTTGGATATCACTCTACTACTGCGTAGTGAATTACCTATTTTGTTTCTTATAGTGTAAATATATGTCTTCAAAATTTCAGATTTTCGATTGTAGCTTTTGTACTAACCCAACCTAACATACCTAAGTGAATTATATGTGACATTTGATGAGACTTCGCTTTTACAAAGTAGGCATGTGTACTGTTGTTTCCTCTTTTTCATCTGACATCAATTACCATGGTCTGCTCTGTCAGGCTAATAAATGATATGCTCAGGCTTGTTGAGCTTTATTGACGGAATATTGGATTTTCCACTCCACAGGCTCTGTACAGATCTGCTCTTTCAGAGCATCCAAACTGTCATAGACTAATATCGAGTGCCACTAAACCGTACATTCCATGCTACGTCTTGGACCACAGAATCTCCAACCGGTTTGCTATCATCGGCCTGACAACCAAGTAGTTATCCTTTGTTGTAGCTGCAAATTCTCTTGTACAAGTTGAAGGCTACTGATGTGCTTTCCTATCAATTTTTTTTGCAGGTAATGAATTCATGTTTATTGGTCGAAAATGGATGAAAACTATTTTCCTCTTGCGCAAATGTATCTACTGCTAATGTCAGTTAATAACAAGGAGAGTATACTAACAAGGAGATCCCAATCAGCTTTAGCCAATCAGAATCATTCAGCTAAAACGCGTCATAGTGACGTAACAGAGCATGCGGTAGGTGTCCCAAACAAAATCACATATACAGTGGCCCAACTACACTATTATTTGTAATCGTATATGGAGGGTGATGTAGATTTTAGGGTACTTACCACAAATTCCAATTCTAATGAAGCAAATGTAAAACTTCGAATAAGAATGATGGTATTTTTTATATCTGTCACATCTCTACTACTAATCAGTAGTCTGTTCGACAAAGTATTTTTTCCAATGATTACTTGAACCACAATTCTAAGAAACATTGTTTATAATAAAAAATATTGAATTGAGGTTATGGTGAATAACAAAAAGCAAATTGAGTAAACTGTTATAGTGGAATGATATGAGAATATGTTACATTGTGAAGGATAGGATACGTAATAAAGTCATGATTAATATTATTTCTGGACTGATTATGCTTCAACTTGGACAAAATATGAACATGGTAGGTGGAAATGTTTCAGAAATGATCAAGAAATATAAATGCCTTTATTTAGTGGGAAAATAAATAGCGGCGCATTTGCTCATATTGGGAATAATAAAACAATAGTTATTTTAAAATTATCCATATGATTCATGAGGAAAACCCATAAAAACTCATGAAACCACTATAAATCATTATGATTTGACAAAAATAATTCTTATATCTAAGTATGTACAATACACTTTCTAGTAGGTACATTAAGAAATTTCAATTTCAAAAATGCAATTACAATATAGATTTATAACTGATATTTATTCAAATCCTATTATTCACTGCCTTCATAGTAAACTCACTCAGAAATCTGTATTTCATATTCTCTGAAAATATGTTCAAAGTTTGATTATATGAATATGATCATATAATAATTGTTATATATTATTCACATTTACCAAATATAAATATAGGTTGTTTCCACTTTGAGAATAAGCCACAAACCATGACAACCTGCATATAGCTATGTGGGCCAACTATTTCATCTTCACCAACATCATACTCAAGAATGCTTTACACTTTGACTTCATCATATTGTATAACAACACATCTCTCCATTTCAGTGAGGTCTTGGCCAGCCAGTTTCATGAAATTTAGTATGTCAGGCAATATACCCATGTTTCATTTGAATTTGCATAGCCCATCTTCCTAAAGATGACAAACTTGGCAGAGGATAATGAAGGTGATTTTTGATATACAAATAACTTTTCTTGCTATAATACCTCAAAGTGAAAGCACTGGCTATTTCTGCAGGCTTCCAATTCACCCTCTTCTTTTTCTTGAGCAATAAATTGATTTGATTATCACTCAAAACTTTCCCCAATATGTCTTTTATTTTTTTTCCCTCATCTGACCTATCAACAATTTTTTTCGGTAAGAATGTATGCGTTTTTCTGAAACTACCAATTTCTGTTGGATTTGTTGGTTTTTCTTTGATAATTGGGAATTCTGAATTTGTAAATCATTATTTTGTTGAAGAAGAATAGAATAGAGGGTTTTGTAATCTAAATTTGGTTCTTCTGGGGACTGTGTGATCAATACACTATCTTGATTACCAAAATATGTACTAGGTACTTGTTCTTCTTCTCTAGCTTCCTCCATTACTCTTGAGATCAGATATTTTCTTTCTTTCTCCTCTTTGTCAATGTTCCTGATTACAGTTTTGATGAATTCCTGGTTCTCTTTGTTTTCATCAACTCCTGATGGTTCTTCTCCAGAATCATTGATGATACTTGGTACAGCTCCTCTTTCAAGAACTCTCCTTGAAACACCTGAAAATTAGAGTTTAGTTTGAAGACCCACATGTATAATATCTTTTTATTTCATATATTTTATCTTGATTTCAACCACTGAATAATACAATGAAGGCTGATTAAACTCAAATATAATTGGGGTCAAAAAGGCAATTAATATATACCTACCTATCATTGAAAACTTTCAAATTTTTTCTCCATACAACAATTTCAATGAAATTCTAAGATGTCATATATAACATTCAACAATATATAATAGGATTCATTAAAAAACCACAAAATCTATGATCAATTATCAAGTAGATTTCATATATTCATTTACAATAGTTACATAGAACAGCTATTACAGAGTATTATTTTTTGAGGGTTCTGTTTGTTCATCTTGAGAAACAAAACCCTGGAATTGATTAAGATATGTAAGTGTAGGGTTGCTAATTTACTAATTTGTGCCAATAAGTTACTATTCACCAAACTATATATCCTGATTTCTATGTTATTTTTTGAGAAAAGACAAATCCAAACCAATTATTTGCAAGAAATATAGAAAACCTTACTTTATTCTTCCAGTTTAACAAAAGAGGGGTGTCTACAAAATGTTTACTTCCAGGAAGGAAGTTAGGTATGTGGTATATATGCTCAATAAAAGGAATTCACATACCAATGAGATCACTCTGAAGATTCCTCTCAAAATCAATTTTTCGGAAATGAGATGAGCAAATCCTTGAAGTTGATGAAGGAACCCATCCCAATCCTCTCTCACAAAATGATATCCAAATTTTTTTCTCCCCTTCATTTTCAGGAAACTTATGGTAGGACACATCAGAAGTTTTATCACTCCTGTTTCCACAGAAGGAAACACAACACCAAGTCGGCATTTCCTGAAAAAAGTATAAGTTGAAACTAGAATTCATGGAGGTGCATCCCCATCATCTTCTATACATGGAGATTGGTGAAATCTAGTAATTATTGATAAGAATTCGAATACTCACGAGGATCACTCCAAAACTATCAAACTTTGAGAAGTAATTCACAATTGTCTATATGTCTATAATATATTGTTCAACGTTCCTGTGAGCGTTGATATTCTTTGGTTCAACACCAACACTGCGAATGCTACAAATTCCAGAGTGATAACACACAAAAACACAGCAAAGCCAGCAAGAATCCAAAGTTTTAAGTTTTAGAATCAAACCGCCAAAACTCTGATTGTGAAATCAAATAGAAAATTGATGACACAACACAAAACACGAAACAAATTCTTGCTTTATAGAATACTTAGAATAGTTGGACCACATTCGACTCCGCCACTGAAGAATGTGGCTGGTGGCAGCTGGCGGCCATGACATGCTCTGTGACGTCACGAGGCGTATTCTCATCTCTTTCTATCGCGAAACCATTGCCTTATGGGGATTGAGATCTCCTTGTTAGTATACTCTCCTTGAGTTAATAAAACAGTGTTAAATCAGTATATTTAATATGCATACGCGTATCCAGGTTATTTGTTTGGTAGCTCCATGGGGAGGGGGGGTTGAAAGTATTAAGCCATTGATTGGTCGTTTTAATTGCTGATCATACAAATGTGTTGTACCACGTGATCATAGTACCCACTTTCTTACAGACCCCTCTGATACCAAACAAATACTACATGATGCCGGATCTAGCGTAATCATGTGTGTTTCCAAGCCATAGATGTTTCTCAATATTTGTCTGCCCATCAGTATGTCCTACCAAGTCATCAGCTGATTGACAAAAAGGCAGAATAACATTGAGGTATCTTTCCTAGTAGACAGAGTCTTATTGAATAAAAGTTAGCCCTGAATATGCTGTCTAATTATATCAAACAAATAAAATCGTCCCATCTCAATCTATCACCTCTGTCAGTTTTCCAGCTTACGAAACAATAATATTTCTTTATTCCTGTAAATAATTTTCACCTCCAAAGAGGTTTGTCATTCGAAATTTGGTACTTTTGTCTCCATCCTGTATTGACGCGATTCGTTGAGGATTGTTTCCATCTATAATTCCAAAGTAGAATCAAACGAATAATTCTGCACTATTGTTTCATACTTCCCAAATGGAATTCGGAGATATCCGACAGCGAGTCCGAGATATTGGATTCGTTTATGTTTGTCTACGGAACGTGTTAGGAGTTCAAAGTGGTCCATAATGCGTGGTTGAGGAAGAGAAATTGAATTTTGGCTGATCAGAGAGGAGATCTCGAGCATCTCGTATAGCGGATATTGACAGGGAGAACAACCCATCGCTAACAAAATGAGATAAGGAAAATAAATATAGGGAATAGGGGTTATACGGAAAGGATATATTGGAGAAAGGAAGGGTCATTTATACAGTAAGGACGAAGAAAATACTGAAGGTATTATGGCAAAAGGAGTCTTTCCTGATGAATACCTACTATATAGCTGCTATCGAATGAAATATTGGAAGAGTGATAATTTTTTCACGATTGTGTAATCTTGGCAACCATAATATTCGAGATAATATTCATTATTGGATATTTCGCTTCAAAAATATATAATTTGGAAATGAATAAAATTGAGTTGGAGAATACCGAAATAACTCATTTCCTCATTCAATAACACAATAAAATTATCGCGTTATAGTTATTATTATTCATTATCACGTCTTCCATGCAATGCAGTTTGAATGCAATCAAGGTGGATATATATAGATATGGTGGACGAATCCCATTAATAATGCACTAGAAATATTTGTAGACTTCTGCCTACTTGATTTTATTGAATCCTATCATAGTTTCGAACACTAGGAATACTTCCACGACTTCATATGGATGGCGCCACGTCTGCTGATTCCGCATGATGAATATTAATTTTCACAATTCCTGTTCAATCAATATCATGATTGAATAATCGAACAACATTTATATTTCAAGCGAAAACCACAATTATGAATGATATGTCAATGTCACTTGAACACGAAACCATAGAATACGGATATTGATAGATAACTGAATTATCGATATTGATATTAAATGCGATATTAACGCCATCTCCGAACGATTAGTGAAATATCAGATATATATATATATAATATAAGAGTCGTTTCACCATATCTATATCCACCTTTAATGCAATGAAAACTACTGACATCTCTGTCAATTCAGTTTCGCCACTATTTAATGTTACTACGAAAAGTTCCTGGCTCGAATATCTCGTAGTTTCACCAAAACTTATGAAATAATTTCGCTATTTATGTAAGTAAGTAGAAAAAGTCCACTGTTCAACTCGCATGGATGCTCATTTCGCACTCGTAGATTTGTAGCATACGCTTGCAGCTAATGCAGCAAACATCATACTCATGGTAAATAAGTATCATTCTGTGATCCGTGAAAAATATACCACATATAATGATTGGCGTACTTAAATATTCCATTAATTATTAGCCGTTGATTTAATATGCCTTGTGTTGAGACATGATAACTCATATTAGTCATATACATATAATTTCTCAATTTTCCTATATACTCTGATAATATAATTTTTGAAACAAAAACAGACTCTTCAACATTAACAAAGAAATGCTCGCATGTAGATTGCTTCAATGAAAAATCATATCGATAATTATTTAAATAAAGTTATTTAACTTTCAATTCACCACGTTTCTTAGGTGAAATATTCATGCAATAACATTCTCTCTATTCACGTTTGTTCTAACCGGTGTTCAAAGTTTCAAGTCTCAACCTTATTGCAACGTAAGTTTAAAATCAATTGCAAAATGTTTACCGAATATACAGACAAATTGACTAGAGTGGTAGTAAAATTGAATGTATTTTTCCTTATTCGCCCAATGGATCATCACAATGCAAAGAGCCTGGTTGGGTGGATTATTAAAAAAGATAGATTTGCATTATATACTGCGTATCCAATCAATAGACAGCATATTAGAGAAAATGTTGCTTTTGGAGTCAAGTATAGGATTATAAAAAAAATAATCTCATTTCTGGGACTGAAGAAGAATCTACTTCACTACAATCCATGATATAGATCGACCCCATTTATGAACGAAATGAACTTGCCTACATATTTCATTCTGTCATCTACCCCTACAGAAATTAATTCTCTGAAATTGAATGTCCACAATTGACCATTACTTCACACAAAAGACCCGTTCTCCGTACTGTATCATTTTTTACTCACAACACCCTTTGACATCACGAAAATTGATGATAGAACTTTTCATCAAGGCAATTGACTGCCTTCATGACATTATATATAAAATACTCAATATTACTGGTTCATCCCGGATAAACAGGAAATATTATGTCATCAGGATAAGTTTGTGGATGTTGGTAGATAAATTACCAAACAACAGGTCAGTTGCAATCAGGGTTCATCATCATTTTGTCATTTTTGAACTTTTCAATATAACATATTGTTACGATCTTCCTGGGTAATGTGAATGACGACCGAGTTTTAACTTGATAACTAATTTATTTCAACGAACACTAACACTTATTACAGACTAATGACTAATGTATAACAACTATTTATTTTAGAGGTTATGAACGATGTTCACGTATTGCGACTTCGTATTCAACTGACTGCTGCCATTATACGGCCCTGTATATATATCATGGTTGAGTCGTTCTAAAGCCTTCTGGAACTGTCACTTTCCTGTCATCTCTCTCCATCTGACAGCTTCAAGGATATTCCATCGTTTTCTGTTCTAGATCTTTCAAGAACAATCGAGAGCTATCTGGAATGTCCAATATAGGAGGATATTTTAATATTGGCGATACTTCTTGTTGACTTTGCCGAATTTCATTAAAATATATAGCTGAAATATATATATTTTTATATACAATACTCGTTTTCGTCGGCAAAAATGATGTTCTTATCGTTGCATTTTTGGTCCGTCACGATACATGAAAAGTTACTTTTGGAGACTGTAGATATTGTATTGGGTATATCAAAAAATTGTATTGCCGAGTATGTAATTTATAATTCGGATTATTGAATTGATAATCAAAAATTGCATCATGTTATTCTGAAGACGTAAATAATACTGATTTATGCTTTTATTAAATCAGTATGCGCATGCTCCGGACGATTGCAAACTATTCTAAATCGCTGCTAGAACAAACCTAATTGTTATTGAGAAAGTATCGAAAAGTATCAACTTCAATTCAGAAACTAATAATAAATTGTATTACGTAATCACATGAAGAACGGAGCAAGAATAAATGAAATTCTTAATGAAAAGTAGATGGTGTTATTTTGAAGTGCCATGTAAAAGGTAATCCCTGAATACCTCAAGGTCCGAATATTGAAGGCAACGGCTCGTATATCTCGAGTACATTATTGACCAGGCAAAATATACACAATCGTTGGAGGTGATTGTGCTAGGGATGCAGAAAATACCACCATCCTTAATGTCGCAATTTTAGAAATTCAAGAAATTGGTTGTACCTATACCTATCTACCTAAGTATATATCGTTCATCTTTTAACTGAAAGAGAGGAAAACATATTAGAGACATGGAGCAACATCGTGCAAGCCAGTAGAAAGATATTGGGAAACTGATGCATCAGCAAATGCATCACCTACTTCTTTGGCCTTCATCCCGAAAAATCGGGATTCTAACTTCAAGATTTGGTTCAAATTAGCCTTTCTTCACATCTTCATTGAAAGTCAGTTGAAACATAGGTTGGACTTAGACTTTGGCCTTAGACTTTGGACTTAGACTTTGGACTTAGACTTTGGACTTAGACTTTGGACTTAGACTTTGGACTTAGACTTTGGACTTAGACTTTGGACTTAGACTTTGGACTTAGACTTTGGACTTAGACTTTGGACTTAGACTTTGGACTTAGACTTTGGACTTAGACTTTGGACTTAGACTTTGGACTTAGACTTTGGACTTAGACTTTGGACTTAGACTTTGGACTTAGACTTTGGACTTAGACTTTGGACTTAGACTTTGGACTTAGACTTTGGACTTAGACTTTGGACTTATACTTTGGACTTAGACTTTGGACTTAGACTTAGACTTTGGACATAATCTTTGGACATAATCTTTGGACATAGTCTTTGGACATAGTCTTTGGACATAGTCTTTGGACATAGTCTTTGGACATAGTCTTTGGACATAGTCTTTGAGCATAGTCTTTGGACATAATCTTTGGACATAGTCTTTGGACATAGTCTTTGGACATAGTCTTTGGACATAGTCTTTGGACATAGTCTTTGGACATAGTCTTTGGACATAGTCTTTGGACATAGTCTTTGGACATAGAAATTCAAGAAATTGGTTGTACCTATACCTATCTACCTAAGTATATATCGTTCATCTTTTAACTGAAAGAGAGGAAACATATTAGAGACATGGAGCAACATCGTGCAAGCCAGTAGAAAGATATTGGGAAACTGATGCATCAGCAAATGCATCACCTACTTCTTTGGCCTTCATCCCGAAAAATCGGGATTCTAACTTCAAGATTTGGTTCAAATTAGCCTTTCTTCACATCTTCATTGAAAGTCAGTTGAAACATAGGTTGGACTTAGACTTTGGCCTTAGACTTTGGACTTAGACTTTGGACTTGGACTTTGGACTTAGACTTTGGACTTAGACTTTGGACTTAGACTTTGGACTTAGACTTTGGACTTAGACTTTGGACTTAGACTTTGGACTTAGACTTTGGACTTAGACTTTGGACTTAGACTTTGGACTTAGACTTTGGACTTAGACTTTGGACTTAGACTTTGGACTTAGACTTTGGACTTTGGACACATACTTTGGACATAGTCTTTGGACATAGTCTTTGGACATAGTCTTTGGACATAGTCTTTGGACATAGTCTTTGGACATAGTCTTTGGACATAGTCTTTGGACATAGTCTTTGGACATAGTCTTTGGACATCATTTGGGGACTTGGGGACTTGGGGACTTGGAGACTTGGGGACTTTTTATCTAGACTCCGGTAATAGACTTTTCAACAGAAATAAACTCCACTGTAACTAAACGCACATTTGATGGACGTAATTAGATTATGAGCAATTCTATTTTGTTGTATAAAATAGCTTGCACATAACGGTATGCTGCCAAATATATTTCACTATCCACAATGGTGCCTATGATTTTGCTAACCATGCCAACTTGCATCATGTCCTAATCTTCCATACCTACATTCTACTAATCTGAATATCAAGCAACACTTTCACACAGTCGAAAAATTTGTAGGTCGATTCGAAACTTGAATCTTGGGGGGGGGCGGCTTCTTGAAACAATCGATTGAGCTATGTGCTTATGGGCTTATTGGATCCTTCCGTATTCCCAATTTCCAATTATGTCTGCAGGAGAATCGACTCACCGTTCGATCGCCTAGGGTGGTTCTGCGCCCGTCTGAGTCCGCAAGGGCGCAGTAATTGAAATGAGCTCAAAAATTGAAAGGCTGCAATTGACGGGCTGAGATCGACCTGGTACGCCATCTATTAATAAAATCATGATGTAGAGATGCTCCCACTCGCTGCCTGTCTCTTCGACTCGCTGCTTCTGACAGAATTAATTTACCTTTACGGATCGGGCCGCTTTCATGTGGCGTTCAGGTGTTCCTGTTCAATGCGCGAACCGCAAATCGGCCAAACACGGCCAATTTCAATGTGTCTTTGATCCTCTCAGGGCGCACACCATTTTTATCGAGGGGTTGTCCGTCGGATTGGATGACGGCAGTTTCTCGCAGCATTATTGAAATTGCCCTAATTTAAATTTCAGGTATACGAAAGGCGTTTCATACGAGATATGGATTGGATGTGATTGGTTTAGAGGCACTACTCTCCTATATTTATTTATTAAAATTAATTAAAATTATTTAAAAAACATGATGCCAGAAATGTCGTCAATGTAAATAGATAAAATGTAAAAATACAAACAAGACTCATGGGGAACTACTAACAAACAAGTGAACAAATATTTAAGTACATGCATAAAATTCAGTTACTGTGTAACAATTATTTTCTAATAGAAAAACTTTCAATTTTTTCTTAAAAATTCAAATTCCTACTACTTTTAATACGATCTGGTATCTTATTGTAGAACATGCATCCCATATAAAATAAACGCCTCTGGTACAGCGTAGTATCATGCTTGTTAGGTAAGAGCTGATCTTTTTTTCTTGTATTGTATTATATCGAAAACATAACAAACAACTTCATTTATATACACAGATACTAAAGTTAGGATCTTAGAGGATTTAAATATTGCCTAAAATTCGTACCGCACTTTTTTGCAATTTGAAAACTCTATCAGCAGCTGAGGCATATCCCCAGTGTATAATTGCATATTTCATACACGAGTGAAAACAGGCGAAGTAAAGTTGTCTAACTATATTCTGACTGCAGTGCTTAGACGTTTCTACTAAGGCATAACAAGTTTTAGGCTCAAACCGAGCATTTTAGTTTCTCTCGTAAAGCCTACAGTAGTTTTGTCCGACAATACTATTTCTTTGATGTGCTTTTGCAATTATGATGTGCTTTGATGCAATTTATTTTTTTCAATCCATAGCGACATATTTTTGAAAATTGGTCCAACAAATGTCAGCTGAATGTGAAAAAAATTGTATAATCATAACTGCAGGAAAGGTGAAACAACGCTTCAATTTTTTATTTTTCGAAATGTTTCGATTTTCTGGAAACCGTAGTAATATTTCACTTGACACTTGACACTTGACACTTGACACTTGACACTTGACACTTGACACTTGACACTTGACACTTGACACTTGACACTTGACACTTGACACTTGACACTTGACACTTGACACTTGACACTTGACACTTGACACTAGACACTTGACACTTGACACTTGACACTTGACACTTGACACTTGACACTTGACACTTGACACTTGACACTTGACACTTGACAATTGACACTTGACACTTGACACTTGACACTTGACACTTGACACTTGACACTTGACACTTGACACTTGACACTTGACACTTGACACTTGACACTTGACACTTGACACTTGACACTTGACACTTGACACTTGACAATTGACACTTGACACTTGACACTTGACACTTGACTCTGATTGGCCTGTCAGGAGTTTTCAGATTTGTGTATGTGACAGTTGAACGTCGAATATAAATAATCACGATGATTCTCCAAAGTTTCAGATTTTCACTATTCACTTTGTTTCTGAAATAGTCTTAAAAATTTCCACTCGTGATTTGATTTATCTCATAAGTCTGTTTTTTACTTCACAACTCAACTGAGTTGCTTGCGAGCAACTGATTCTCGTATGTAATAAATCAACATTAATGCGAAAATTCAATTACTTGTGGTACTACTACTGAGAATTTGACCCGACCTCAGTCGAAGCTAAGTCATTGATGTAACTTTCTTCACCCTAGCCAAAGATTTTTAGAAAGTCGAAAGGTTATTTTTATTTCTTAATCATTCTCAGTTGATTTTCATTTTTATATCTCTAACCACTTTCCTTGTTGCCTTACGAACCCTCAGAAGCTTACTGGTTAAACTTGTACCAGTTAAAGTTAGCATTAGAATAATAGATTTTGTAACAAGGTTTGAAAAATAAATCATTGTTTTTATCCACTACCAGAAAGTAATGAAAAATGATAATAAGATTAAATATCAACTTGACTGAAAATTATTATGGGAAGACGAACGCTCGTCAAGCGACATGCTTCATTAAATAGAATCGTTCTATTAAATACAATGAATATTAAATTTAATAATACTAGATATTTCATGTAAGATTTTTCATATTGTATGAATGATTATTATACTTAAAATATTCAACACAGATTATATCAAATTTCGATACTGACACAGTTTCCTAGCCTACGAAGTGATTATTGATCTGCACAGCAGCTCGTTAGTTATTTGATCCTTTCAAGGTGAATTATCAGCTTCATCAGACTTTCCGTCCAACCTATTTTCTGTATCGATTTCGGGAGATCCAATAAACGTATGTCTAAGTGTCAAGTTTGTTTTAAATCAAATTCAATATCTGAATTATACTAGGTAGGCATCCAATAATAATTATATTCCAGACTATTTCATAACATAAATCATCATAACTCACAAACTGTAGGTATCGAGGTAGGTTCAAGAAAAGTATGCAAAATGATTTACAAGAATGTTACAGCTCTCCAAATAAATGTACAGGATGTTTCATTCAGAAATACGGAGTTTCAGTCATTTTCATGAGTCTCCCTGTACACTGAAGCTGAGGCAATGAACTATACCTATAGTTCATTGAACTAAGGTTCGCTTCATCGGCAGAATACTTACTCGATAGCCCTATGCAGCTATGACCCAAATTGCAATATTTTGTAAACACCTTATTTACGTATCTTCTTACTATGATCCGTCCTGTATATAAGGAGATACCTCAAAGAATGCGAGAGATGTTTCGTTTCATTCAGTTCTCTTCACTGATTCTACCATTAGTTATTGTTTTCAAGTAAGATTTCTCATTACTTGTATTGAGTTAACATTTCAAAATGAATACCTATATAAAAATGTATTTTGTTGACTTTCCTCTTAGTCATAAACATATATTATTCAGAAAGTATTATAAATGCTTATTTTTCCCAGAATGATTTGCATGAAATGGACCGTTTCCTACCTCTGTGACTATGTTTTTCCATTCATCTGATTGTGTTTTGCATCAGCATGTAGAAAAGTCAGCGTATATATATTTTTGTGGAAACCCCCTTATGTTCCCAGCATCACTGAATCACTTTATGTGCCCTATAAAATCTCATTTGAATTCGAATTTATTCGGGCTATATAAATTTCGAGAACTAGAATTAATATCGTGCGCATTTCAGCCAGAATAAATCAGGCAGAAAGGTTGCCGATTCCCAAACTCGCTGGATTTTGACACGATCTGTGCTTCCAGTGACGTGAAATATTCATGACATCAGAGAATGGCAACGGGATTTTTCCCAATTTTCCTTCAATTTCCCCTCGAACATCGACTCGTTAAATGTTAACGTTCGATGTAAAACTCGCCAGTTATAAATCTTCCGTCCCAAATTATATTTGTCCGGAACTTGTTTTATGCCTTTTCCATTTCCACTAAAATTGATCGATCCATATTTTATGAAGAAGTTGACGAGCACAATTTATCCCGCTATAAAAGCTATATTAGTCCAGGACCTTGTGGATGTTCATTATTGATCAGTTTTATGCTGTTCTTCAGCAAACTCATTTAAAATAAGGCACGTTTATATTTTTAATATTGATAGCGTTGTTTTCTCGATGGAAATAGTGATATTCTTCATTTTCAATTTCACTCTTGAACAGGAATTGATATCACCTTGTTTGAGGGTAGGCAAAGTTCATTTTGTCTAATTCTTGCGAATGCATTGTCAGTCTTATAGTAGCTCTCATCAGATGGCTTTTTCTTTCAGCTGAATTTCGTAAATAGTTGTCAAAATCAACACATTATTAAGAATATAACTACTGAATATAAGTTACACTCCCAGGAAAAATAATTAAGTTCCCAGCTCATACAAAAAACATTTGCATAGGTATCAGATGCTAGTCTAGGTAGTAGTGTATATAATCAAGGATCATATACAGGTACAAGGACAATCCATTTCTATTCTGTCTTTTTCGTCTCACATTTCATTATGTGAGACGAAATTGTTAATCGAATTGAACTGTATATTATAAAGTGGTCGACTCATTGTTACTCAGGTAGTGTTTCAGTTCATGAACACAAACAAATGATGTGATCAAAACGTATTAGTATTATCGATTGCCCATACTTTCACTGGTAAAAAACTGTAAGTACTTAAATGTTCAAATTCAACCACAACCACTCTTGTTGCTTCAATCTGGCAGTACACTCTTCAAACCTGTACCTATATGTAATTGTAGGAGAACTTTTTTAAATTCAGTGGTATATGTAAAGGTAGAGATTAGTTGACTAATCTCTGGTATAGGTTACACCACCGTACCACTGTATCAAAAAATGTGGTTCGATATGTGATCCACCATACAAACAAGAGCTGCTGAAATATCTCCTGAATAAAAATCTACCATGAGGCAACATTCTTAGTTTGTTGAAACCATAAAATGAGTAGGTAGGTAACTATACGCAGTTTTACATTAAAAACTTAGAAAACGGAGGAACATTTACGTATTTGCAAATGAACAGTTTTCCTGATATAAATATAGGTTCTTGATTCTTATGTTATACAAGTGGGTAAAAAAATTTTTCCGAAACGAATTCTGTTAAATGTGGGGCAACTTTGTAACAGTAGAAACTATCTGAAATATATAATTTATAAAAATGTTAATATCCCAACAGAACTCACAAATGCACATGTATAAGTGAGGTTGAAACCAGAATCCAAGTTTTATAAGTTTTTATTCGACAACCCTCAGTTTGGACATAGATTGAATGGTTTGGGTTGAGGTTAAAATAAAACTTTCACTAGCATGATTTTTATAACAAAAAAACGCTTCACCAATCTCCAATCTCGTACTAATGCTACCTTTTGATGACGTAGTATTTTACAGCTGTATTGAAGCAGCGATTTACAGATAAATACGTTTTTTAGGCAAATTTGACCCGGCTGGCAAAGTAACCCATTTTACTGGGTACTAGTGAAAATAAACGAGCAGCACTTCCACCTCACACTTTTCGTTGCACCACGAGTCCTTCATGAATCCGAGACCGCTCACTCCCTAATTTCCGTCCACCAGCGTATTTTTCCATCCGGGTGAAGCGAACCATATTTTTTTCATTCCCATCACATTTTATCTCTTCGAACGCACCCCAATGGTATGGGCCCCCGCCCCCACCCTCGTTGCGGGGTCCGGGCCCTGAGTTATGTCGTGTATTTCAGAATGTCATGTTTTATCGTCTGGTGCGGTTTCTTTCTGAATTTCAGTTTGACGTGAATGGCGGCCGGCATTATTGGATACCGAAGGCGACCAATGCCGGACGCGACTCGAACATCATATAAATTCCGGGATGAAGGGTAACCGCTCCGGGATACGGCGGCGCCCGTCAATATTGCGGGGCGAGGGGTGCGAAGATGACGCTGGATATGGACAGTCCATTTCTCTTATCCGCTGCTGGACGCTGCCAGCAGTGTTGGGATATGGGAGGAAAATTCCCTTTTTCGTGGGAATTTTTTGATCTTGTGGGAAAAAGGGAATTCTTTAGAAAAAACACATAGTCGAAACAAACGAAAATATATTTATATATTTGGCAACATCGACCTATCTTTGATTCTCTGTTCTGTGGACTGGACTGACTGGACTATGATTAGTAGAACATTGTATAGACCAGGGGTGCTCAGACTTATTATAGTGTCTACCTCAAAATACTAAAGCAGCTAGTGATCGACCGTCCACCTTACTCAAAACTACGAAATCCACCAACTACTTCTGAAGAAAACCCTTTTTGAAATATGCATTTATTTTATTTCAATATCAATGAATTTTCTTTATTTATGAATTACCATGGAATTACTGATTATCTCCTGATGTTGATGCATGGCACTGCATATCAGCCGCGTACTCATGAAAGTAATAACATGTTTCAGTTTGTCGAAATCATAAAAACGTCTGTTGAACTCACTCAGAATGTTTCCTAATTCTGTCACGAAAACATCATTCAAGTCAGCACCTGTCCTTGCTTTGAATGGTGGAAAATTTGTCAACTCTCGTTCTTCAAGCCGATCAATTGACAGCTTCAATTCGTTTTTGAACGTATTTAATTTCGACACGTCTAGTAACCACTGAACTCAAACAAGAAATGGAACGACAATATAGCAGGATGCGCGAGGATTATTTACGGCCAACAGGCAAATCATAAACCTTGAATTTCGTAGATAACATCCATCTCTGTATCTATCATCAACTATTGTCCAATATTGTCCAAAAATCCATCAATGAATGAATATTTGAAAAATAGATGTCATGATAAAACAAAAACATCGAATTGAAGGTCATCTGACACATTTGATTGATTTTAAATAATAATCATACGTTTGTCGCTCACTAGAAAGCTAGCTCTCCTTCATGATGAAAACGAATGTCGAGTCTTAAGTCAAATTTGCGCATGCGCATATCCGCGGTTAGTCCCGCAGACTATCATTTGTTAATTTCATTTTTCGGCTTCAGCTTTGGGTTTCTTGTTAACTATATAGTTATTATTAGATTTATGGTAATGGCAAAGGTTCCAGCCTGTCAGCCTGCTTCCTTCATTTTGTTGGGAGACTTCAGCCAAGTGAAGTTGTGGACATTGAAATCTCCCATGATGATTATTTCAGGTGTTGGATAATTTTGATGGATGAAGTGTTCGCTGTGGCTTGAAGCAAGATGAAAGTGGATCTGGATTTATCTTCGACCAACATCGTTCTGAACTGATAAATATTGCTCATACTGAGGGTACTGATAATGTTTGAGGTTGGAGATATCGACAAATATTTGTCACGGGGTAATAAACAGTAGTTGATGGGCTATTTTGGTGATCATTTTCCTTTATAAAAGTTCGATATACAACAAAAATCAAGTATGAAGTTCACCCCAAAAAGATAACCAAGAATATCTGATGATGAAATTAAAATCATTGATAAGAGCACCACATCAAGGTGTGTACTAATCATAGTAGTGAGTATCGAAGGAAATAATAGTAGATATGGGAATTCGCAACTCTTACAAGCAACGAGTCAAGTTCTTTCAGTGAAAAAGGGACTCCACAAATCATCCAGGGTTGACCCTCTCAAGCGGAAGGATCAGAGTCACGAATATATTTTCCGGAAAGAGTTCTCGAGCCGAGGAGATTTATATAAAATATTAATGATATATCTGGCATTTCACAGAAAACGAGAAAGCATTGCTGAGCGGAAATTGAATTTTCTATAGGATATGCAACAGAATTAGTTGGGTTTTCTCAGGAGTTATGAAAAATTCAGAAGATAGAATGAAATTAGTAATAACCAAATCAAACATTTTGTTAGGAGGATGTACATATTTCAACCTTACGAAGAGATGATATTTCTTCAAACTTACTTTCACATTTTTTTATTCTGTAAGAATTGTGTAAGTAAGGGGTGTCGTGGATTTTCTGGAAGGCTCCTTTGATTTTGATAATAATAATACGCATTGTTTTTGATGCTCAAGCTTGGAGTATTATACTTAGTGACCACGGCACCACTATCACTCGCACTAATGTTTTATTCATCAAGTATCATCGTTGAAGTTCGTATACTACACTAAAAAATTTGTGACCAATTCATATACATTGTAATCCACTAATACAATGAATAAATGATGACAAACACATCAATATTTTCACCGTATATTTCTCGTGTAGTTAATTAATTATGCAACGAAACAGAAAATATTTGTATTTTGTTATCATATTGAAACGCGGTTGTTATTATTATTATTATCATTATATTTCTGCAATAAATTCAGGCGAAAAAATGTCAAGTAACATTTACATTCCAGCTCCAAGATATTAATTGCAAAATCCATTACACTACACAGTGAAAAAATAGACCAGCTCATACCAGCCAACACCATATGGTATCTCATAAGGTCCTGATTTTTTTAGTTTTAAATAACAATGGTGGTCAATAGCGCATCTCCGTGAGTGCTATTTGACACCGTATTTATTAAGTGTACAGGGGGGCCAGATAAGAATGCACAGTATCTCGGAAACTATTCGTCTAAGAGACTTGCGGTGAAAAATGTTACAACTAAAGTTACCAAAAGAAAATCCTCTTAAGGTATCATTCCACTACATTTTCATGGAAAAAAGTCATATCATTGCATTTGATTTTTCAGACAATTTTGCAATTTTTTGTTATTATGTCAAAAATCGCGCTCTAGTGGCATCACTAAAAATCAGACACATTACAAATAAGATGAATTTGATAGACCAATGAATGCTCTTTCCAACGATACCAAGTTTGTTGAAATTCGTTCAGTCGTTCAGGAGTTACAGCTGTTTATTTGAAAAAACATTGAACCACCCCCCACCGCTCCATTTTAATAGATACGTCAAAAAGTGTTGTGCAAAAATTACTCGAATGAAGCTCAACTTCAAAAAAATATATTTTATTGGTACGTTTACCAAGCGTATTTCGTCAAAAATTCATTTCAAAAGTTTTAGATCGTGGTTACACCCCCTGGCGGCCATCTTGGAAATATGAAAATAATTTCCAGGATTTTCTTTTGGTAACTTTAGTTATAACATTTTTCACCGCAAGTCTCTTAGACGTATAGGGAACCTAGATTAAGATCGTAGCGCCAGAACGGTGAAAATCAGAACTACTCTATGGGCCATTCCAGTTTGTTTACATTATCTGAAAGAATATCATTATTTCGTTTCTTTTCAATATTTTCAAATTGTTTGCTTGGGTATGAAATTTTGTTTCGATATTATTTAGTTATAGTAGTCTACTAAGACGTTTTGTGCATATATGGTTGTGTTTTTCTGGACAATATGCCTATGAATTAAAAGTACAACTTCAGTTGAAAGGGCTATCTTTCTGAATATACAATTTGAATAATCTTCATTATGGATTTATTTCAAATATGTACGCAACAAAACAAAACTATTTCAATAACAACATGCTACTTATTGTCCTGTGTGATCAGAGCTACCTGGAAAGGTAAAATAATGAGGTAAAATAATGAGGTATTGATACATATTGATACATAATGAGGTATTGATACATATTAAAAAAACTCCAAAAACTTGCTTGTGTGCATTCGTCCAATATTATTAAAATCGTCTTAGAAAGTGTGGAAGTTTTTAACTATAATAATTCACACTTTTTCATAAATATACCATGAAAAAGCCATACAATTATAAATATTTATTGGTAAGTATAAAGTTAATGAGAGAATATATCATTATGTACTAAATTTCAAGTATGTTTGCTAAGTTATCAGTAAAATAAACTACTCAATTACCTCGCCAATTACTAACAATGAAATACAAATGATAAAATAATAGGTTCATCGTTTTCAATCCACACCTATCTCCTGTCCAGCAACTCCTTCTTTCTCAACTTGGATACAAATATAACTCGGGATTTTCCTGTATTTGGGGAGGTATGAAAACTCATTTCGGGTTTTTTTCTTGCCCAACATAAACAGTAAGGTACGCCAACAATAATGATTCACAGTTTTTTCAGAATCATTTGATTATCAACCAACAAATCAACATTTCACGAAAAGAAAATTATATGGAAACCTTATGGCACCAAATGTAAACAAACGATTCTATGGCCCATGCGTTAGTTATATTCGTCAACGGTAGGGGGCGTATTGCTTATTTTGTGTCGCTTATAGTTTCCGAGATACCGCACTTTGCATTCTTATCTGGCCACCCTGTACATTTATGTGATTTTTCCAACGACCTACCTGAAATACGTATCATTTCGCGCTTTAAACTAGTACACAAAAAAAAGATATTTCGCACTAGTGCGAAATAAAATATTCATCTCCAGGATGGACAGTTTCGTCTGGTTAACTTCATCCTAGAGCTAAATTCATAATCTTCATGTTCCCAGGCACAACACTAGAGAATGGATTTAGATATAAGATGTAGCGGAACGCCCGGCTGCGTATTGGCATTCTTTACTACAGTACAACGCATACATACCGTCGCAACGCGCTGCATCGCGGTAAACAATGGCCAAACAAACGCTCACAACATTCAGACATACCTTACTACAGCTCAACGCTGAGACGTGCAAAAGATGCCGCATATTTGCCTAAGTTTAACCCTCCCTGGATCTATTAGCGTTTCCGAAATCCCATGCAATGAAGTGGCGCTAATTTGATACACCCTGTACTTATCCCATTGTATGTTTGATCGAGGGCTTGATACAAGGTTCCCAAAAAGTGAGCATCAATTAAATTATTTTCCTCTTCTTCTCATGTCGCTCTGTCTTTCAACTGCATTTTTATTACCTTCCGAATGCTGCTCTCACATTATAATCTGGTCAAAGTCAAATAATTGCAAAAATGTAAGAAATATCTAGGAAACGTTTTTTAGAAATTAAAAAACCTTTTGAAAATTTTCGGGAAATGTCTGAAATGTTTGAGAAATATCAGTATGTTTTGAAATATCAGAAATGTTTACGAAATTTGAGATATATGTAGGAAATTTCAAGATTTTATGATAAATTTGGATCACGTTATTTCAAGACCTTATAAAGCTGAGTTACTGTTACATCTATAATTATCAGTTGTCAATACAACCGTATCAAAAGATGCAAATCAACATTTATAGCTTGATTAATAGAAAATCCCTCTGAAATTAGACTGTTAAAAATTTTTATGTACAGCTGGCTCGAAAAATTAAATAAATACGGCAAATTCTACTCCCAAGAAATATTGAGCAGTGTGTCACGTCATGTAATGACATTCATGCTTTGTTGTTAACATTATTATTGTATACTATAACCATTAAATATATAAAAAAAGATATACACTGCCCATTTTCGTAAAAATCTACTTCAATAGTCGTATCTATTTTTTTTCGAACCAGCTGTATAACAATGTTATGCCACAAGAAAATTTACTCAACAGAGTGTTTATTATAATCGTCCCAACCTATAGAAATATCGAAATTTAGTCATCACCTACTTAATTTCGATGCAAAGAAAAAAAAGAAAGAAAACCGCAGAGACGCGCGCGCATGTGCCTGGCGTTATTTTGAGTTGCATCGCGGTAAGGATTGTCCGAAGTATCTTCGCGTAATCATAGGGCAATCCTTACTACATTACAACGCGCCTCAGCGTTGACCACGTTGAGCTGTAGTAAGGAATGTCTGAATGTTGTGAGCGTTTGTTTGGCCATTGTTTACCGCGATGCAGCGCGTTGCGACGGTATGTATGCGTTGTACTGTAGTAAAGAATGCCAATACGCCGCCCGGCTAAACGCCGCCACAGCTCAGGGGGTTGAAGTTCTTAGTAAAACAATACGGGTGACTTTTTCGTATTAGCAGTTTATTTGGTTTAGATTCCAACAACCTTAAAACATGAAATGAAAGAAACTTAGCCGAACTCGAGATAGATCTGCAGAGACACACTGTATAATGAAACGACAAACAAAATATCTACTAATCAATAATTATCAAGCAAGATATCTACGTATAAACGAATATAACAATCAAAATACATATATTAATTGCCAAAATCGCAAAGGGGTACTAAAGCTCACCCTAAAAGGCAGGTACAATATTCCGTGAACCAAACCCTCAAGCCTTCCAGGGTTGGGGAAAACTAAGACACAAAGTAAACACAACCACAATAAATGACAAAACGTGAAATATGCCCAATTTTTCCCGAGGTCCGTACACGAAGAGTATCGCAACGGTTCAAGTTTTTTCCCGCAGGCAAAAACAAAAAGGAGCAAAACCGCGTACAAAACGTTCGTTTTGGTCATAGCTATATACGTACAGGGCGTTTCGCCGCAATGGGAATGAAAATTTACAACAAACTTCCGATAACTATCAAAAGTATAGATTCTTTTATTAATTTCAAGAAAGGAATAAAGTTTTTAATATTGAGTAAATGCAACTACAGTGTAGAAGAATGCCTCCATGATAGCTTGTAGGGACATAACTTTTTTAAATTCACCGTTTGTTTGTTTTTTTAAGTGTATAATTTTATTTTTTTGATGTCATAATTTTAAGGTGATCTCTATTTTGACCTGTCCTATATATTTTACAATGTCTAAAAGGATGTATAAATATTTCTATTCTATTTCTATGACGATAAAGTCATCATAACAGGATTCGTGGGCTAATGTTTTTATTAATCACTGTTATCACTCACTAATCACTTCTGTAAACACTCAGTGGGTACATTAATAACTATATTAACGCTCTTTTAACAAATATCCCTAACCTATGAAATTCTAAAAACGTCAGTGGATTTCAACTCGTCAAAACCCGCGCATGCGCACGATTCATCATTAGCAAGCTAGACAGGCTTTTGTTTTTCCAAAACTGGCTTCACTTTCGAGTGCAGAGAACAATAGGTGTTATCCATATAGGTGTTATTATATATATGGTAGCACCGGTAGTCACATGAGATAGCGCTACGTGTTATTTTCTATCGCGAATTGAGACTCAGTATTGCTCTTCAACCATTTGGTGTTTCTCATGATTGTATATTTCAGAATCTTTCAATAATTCACCACTTCAAAGTCATTTCTCACTACTATGACCAGAAATAGCGGCACATTTGTAAGTTTTATAATATAGAGGACGAAATTTAGATGTTTGGAGTGTTGATTTCACCAGAGTTTGCTCATCAGAAATCCATTCGATCAAAAGTACACCAAAGTTTTTTTTACCGTGTACGATGATGAAACCCCTGTCGCTGCTTTTTGCTGCGAATGGTCCCTTCTGATCCTTTCCGACACTAGTGATTCACATGCTACAATTGTATCAGATTGGATATAGTGCATTATTGATGAACAGGTACTTGAGTCCGCGCTGCATACTGGCCTGTGACGATTTCACATTGTCTATAATGCGAATCGGACGGTCTCAGGGGTCACTATTACACGAGGGTCGAGGGTATCGAAAGGGCGACGGCAATTTTTTCGTATTGTGTCCGAACATACACGTCCATTATGGTGATTGAATAAGGCTTTCGAGTTTTAGGCCGCTTGCAGAGATCTAGGGAAATTATGGAGGATGGAGGGATGCGATGTACTCAAAGAAAACCACTCAGAGATGACGCGATTAACGCCACCACGCGTTTCTGGTTGATGACCTGGCGGTCATTTGAAGGTTCATGAGTCACATATGAACGATGACAGAAACTCAAATGATGACCACAAAATTATTGGCAACTGACTCGTAGATTTGTGAAGGGTTCTGTTATATTTTCACCAAGAAAGCAACTGGCTCAAATAATATTACCATTATTATTTCCTATAGTATGAAAGGTGGCTCGAGTTATAACGATTCCTGAATAGAGAAATAAATTATATTGCGAGGTATTCGACAGCTCTGTTCTCCAAAAACAAGAGTAGTTGCACTCGAAGATTCAACTGAGTTTGGCCTCAATTCTGTTAGACAAGCTGCTTTCGTATGTTTTCCTTTCTTATTTTTATTATAAAACCGATATCTTAATGTGATTGTGACTTCATTTCAACCAATGATATATCTATATGATATCTATGTTGAAAATAGTATAATCCTCATAGATTCGTATTTTATAGATCAGATAAATCATGCGATACAAGAAATATATTTTTCTGAAATATTTCACCATTGTTAGCAGAAATCTTCCTACACAATCTTAACTCTGATTGAAATTAATTTCACTTTTTCCAAAAGATTTTGTTCTGGTATCGTTATGTTGACGATTTTCAGGTACTTTTTGTATGTGTTGGTTATTTTATTGTTTTATTAGTGCCTCTAAGTTAATTTAATATCTCATACTTCATCAATTTCTCACCTTCCTTGGTATTGTGTCAATTGTCATAAGTGCCTTAAGTCATTGGCACATTTTACTTCCGCTTCCACTCTGCAATATGTCGATGCTGATTTGAACTGGTCACATGATTTCTTTTCCATTCAATACCTATATTACCGTCCTCATGTGAGTATACCTACAATTTATAACCTACCTATATGTTCTCTTGTAGTGACGTTCGACTTTTTGGGCTGACGATGGAAGTATATGTACAACCGAAACATGTTCCCTATCATCCAATGTATTTAAAAAACGTTGAAGAACACATCCACTTACCAATACTCACATCAGCCACTAACAAATAGTATGAAGTTGATATATTCAGCATAGCGACCATGCTCCTGCATAGTATCAATATTCAACAGTAACATCAGTAATAGAACTCATTCCTCTATATATTGTCTAGGTATATTGCATATAACAATAAATTGATACTTATACAAGAGTCTCGGGACCGGCACTTTAGAAAAACGGAACGAGGAGCGGTGGAATTATTTGATGAGATTGCTATATTGGTCCAGATCACTATTTTCGGTTGATTTTTAGAAAAAAAGAACAAATGATAATTTGAATCAAAGCGCTGTCGCGCTATTTTATTAATTTAGATTGGCTGAACCAAACAAACTAACCTAGGATGGTCTTAGAATCTAGGTATCAGTGACGTTCCGGATCACTATTTTCGGTGTATTTTTGAGGAAGGAACAATACCTGATTGATGATTTATTGATTTAATTCAACGCGCTGTCGCGCTATATTATTTAATGAGACTGCCTGAACTAAACAAACTAACCTATTGGTGAGAGTCATGATTATACTACTTTCAGTAAAATTTTGGAGAAGAAACAATGATTCATTGATAAGTGAAAAGAAATTGTTTTCAACGGAATCGAACCCGGGACGCCTACCTCGGAAATAAGTTTGTTTGTTTGTAAAATGTTTATTATATTAAAATTGTATATGTATGGATACACAAATACATTCCATTCCATCTATATATAATATATATACAAATGGACCCCTGACAGTGCCCCAATAAGTGCTCTGTCCACTACACCATTGAGGGTCTTAATCAAAGATGTTCACATTGTTTTGTTGTCGTACCATTCATAAGCGCATGTGTTCTTTTTCCACTGTTGTTCGTTCGTTTTTGCTAAAGTGTATAGGATACACGAAACGCCTTATTGACAGCACACAGCCTATCATCGTATGCTGAGTCTCCATATTCCATACTGACAGTACAACGTCGTCGACACGACTGCATGACCACTAATCTTTTTGCTGCTGATAGGTTAGGTGTGCGGTTACCAAATGTTATAAACAGCGTTGAAACTTCGCGCAGTTGCTTTTCAATGTTGAAACTCGATCAGTTAACTTTCCCGCTTTCTAATTTGACGTCGTGCCTATGATTGGTCAAATCGCAGTGCAGTCGCGCAGTTCGCAGTCGTGGCGTTGGTATAGAGACTTACCGGGACACATCGGTAACGGCACACAGCTCATCGAACACATCAATATCAAAACATGCTGACTTGCTCAATATCAAAACATGCTGACTTGCTGGTTTTCATCATTCTTGATACTACATGGATCGACTTAAAGTAGGCGTGATACAATGATAGGTCGGAATCATCAATAGTACAGGATGTAGAAAAGCATCCGAGCCCCCCACAGACTAATCCATCCCGGCTGTGGAGCGACGCAATAACGAGGTCGACATCTGGAGGCTGCTGGGCGGCCTGTGGAGTCCGGGGGGTGGCATAATCATCCCTAGATTGCGGACCGATCTCCCAGAAAGTGATCAGACATAGTCATTATCACGGCAATACTGAATTTAAGCTGGTAAATATTCATGGGCAGCGTCTCATTGGCGATGCCTCGGTCTTGATTAGCTACGAACCCCCCTTCCCTCCTACCCCTTCGACCCCACTGACCCCGCAACGGGCGGACGAAGTCATTACCATGTCAAAAGACAACCTCACCGGCGGCTTACATTCGACGATTATTGGATGCCACTTCGGAAGATATTGAATTACTTGTAAACTTAAAACACACGATTAGATTTCCATGCTTCGCTATATAAGAGTAAGTAGCTTTTTTAGTTGAACTTAAAACGACCATTAAATTGAGCAATGCATCACAACCTTGAGGTACTTGAAGTACCTACTAAAAAATACGACAATTCGGTTTGATGGATTTCTGTTTCGAGCCAAGAGCCATTTCACTCCCAGTCATCTGCTTATGATCTATAAGGCACAGATCCTGGAATACTGTTCCCATATTTGGAGTGCTGCACCTAAACATATCCTGGATTCTGTCCAGAAAAGGGCAATTCGTCTATAAACATTTGATGAATTATGAATGACCCTGTGTATACAGTAGTGTGAGACGATTTTAGTACTGACCGATGAGTTCGGCAGGTTATACGCCATCGTTTGTATATGCTTAGTTATTGACATGAATTAGTCTCATTACTGAAGTCACTGTTGAATATTGATATCATGCAGCAGCATGGCTCTAGGTCACCATACTAGTTAGTATAGATGATATAACTTATTACTATTTTTGTCAAGTGGCTGTAAATGAATGTATTATTTTGATTGATGCCTTTCATGGGAGACATATGAATAATATATCCAACAGTAGAATTCATTGGAGTGGAAGTACCCATGTGTCGTTGTTTTTTTTTTCTGTTCGTTTATTTGATTGAATAACCCGAGCCAAAACCAATGGGGAGAAGGAGGTGGATTTATTATCGAATTCAGAAATAACCTCTACAGCTCGCTCTACAGGCTCTACATCACTTTGAGGGAAATAAGTCTTGTACTACTGTCTAATGATGTTGATGGTCGTGGGTGTCATAATCCACAACTTGTTACCAAATACTACGGCTTGCATCACAGAATTTTCCACTTTTTACATCAAGCACCAACTTATATATTTGTCGGTTAATGACAAAACGCACTGCTGTATTCCTGGTTGCGTCAGTACCTACCAACTGACGTCATCGGTGACATTTGAAATAACTTTCATATTCTAACAATCATGCATAGGCATGTGGTTTTAAATATCAATGAAATTGTTGTGCAGACGAAGAAATTTCAGTAGTTCACATATGGACATATACAATAATATCAGACGCCCAAGCTTCATCTTCAAAATGACTGATGCTCTCGAAATAAGGAGACAATTTATGATCGTAGGAAAAATGGTATACAAAACTCCGCACGAGCCGCATCTTTCCACACTTGTTATTTATTGTACTATTTCATCATTATTATCCAAAACAGTCATCATAATTAATATAATTATCTCTTCAATCACTGATCACATTGATCAGTTCTCCAACGCGAAGAAACAACAATTTTTCATTCCAGTCGGAATTTCGGACCGCCCAGAATTAGAATATTTTCAATGTCTCTTCTCTCTCTTGATTAAATTCCCAATTCTGAAATTAATTTTCCCCGAGTAAAATGCAAAATCACGAGCAATCCCGCCTTCTGAAAACGAAATTATATCTCCCCATCCGGCTTTCGCTTTGTCCTCAGTCGAATCCAACACAAATACTCAATCATTTGTGGAAATGACGTATTTTAATGTTACAAAGTTTTAATTCTCTGCGAGGGGTGGATGTCATTGGAAATATCTTCAAATTTCCATTTAAATGTATTTGAGGTCCGCTATACAGTCTGGAGCGGAATTACTTCGTTTTTTATGTCTCCGCGGAGATCCAACTGTACCAGAAGTTAATTTGTGGTGAAATCTGAGGGACTCCCTGGTATTTGTTTTTTAATGATTCAACTGTATACTCGGAAAATTTACATTAATTCGCCTACTTCAAATAAAAAGTTACTCACTATGCGACTTCTCTGAGAAATTTCTAACGCAAAATGAATAATGATAACCATGGAATAAGGAATTAATAAATATGTTACATTCAACGGGATCGAGTTCATTGTCTTCAATCCAGGTGCTGGATATTGCTTTAAAGGGACACAACCATATCAACAGTCAAAGACGGTCAACTCTCCAGATGATGAAGCTTGGAAGATCATCACACATCCTCACTGAATGCTTCAAAGGTAAACTGCCTTTGGGAACATTGGGATGCGCCCAAAGGATGGTAAGATGGTAATCCAACTGAGGAAGCTCCTATATAAACTTCGCGAAGGAAATGCCTAGCTAAACTACAAGCGATGTGGGTGCAAAAAAGGGCCCACTAGAGAGGCCTGAGTACAAGGATTTGTTACACCTGCACACCAGTGCTAGGAAGAAGAAAAAGGAGATAAGTTATCGGAAAGAGTACACAATTCCTATTTTATTTGATCGCAATACTTTTTTTGAAGTTCTGGAAATGTGCCCCTATAACTCGCCTATGAATACCAAAAAATGAATTAAGAAAACTCAGCTAGTCTCTCGGGTTTCTAGCCAATCATTATAATGAGAAAATCTTATCAACTCATTATCATGCAAATTCCATTTCTCATCTCAGATACGGCATCGTCTACTGGAACACAAGTTCATTTGTGAATAGAGTATTCGTTATTCAAAAGGGTGACATTGGAATAGCTATAGGAACAGATCCTCGTCAGAAAACTTTTCAGAACTTTGCAGGAATCTAGTATTTTGAAGCTTCCACATACAAGTTGATATATGTATACTAGTTTACTGCTACCAAATACCTTAGCTGCTGACAGATCGTATCATGGTAATTTCACACGCAAAGTTCTTCAAAAGAAAGTATTGAGTATCAGGGACACAATTCCAACAGGTTCATTTATGTGATGAACATCCAAAGAAATATGGTGTCTACTACTATAAAGTTTCATGAAACTGGTTGTAGCCGTTCCTCTTCTTGTCATTTACGAACTTACGAACAAAAGAGATATACCCAGCGAGGAGAAACCAGCAAATCTGGTATATTAGAAGACAAGTCTGGACTCACCAACACCACAGGGTTTGTAGCCATCGTCTCTTGATACGAGAAAAATGAACTATTTTTATAAATGTGAAATTTCTTCCAATTTTCTTAGCAAAGGTTCGAAAAGAACAGGATCCGTTTGGACCTCGAACATATTTGGACAAAGAAAACATATCAATTGTTTTCAATTATAACTGGCAACCTCTGGTTTAATCGTTCCAGTGAATGTTAAACTTACGCGATTACCGGATGGTATTAAGAAATTTATAAAAAAAATTCAATGTTGCTTTGTTAACGAATATGAATATTCCTTATTTTGATATATCTTTTTCTTACATCTAATATTATATGTACCTATCTATATACCTAAATTGATATAATAGAAGCGGGTGATCTTCACATTGTCCCTCGACCGCAATGAACGAGAAATCTAACTACAAAGTATATTATGTAAAAAAAAGATACCTATAAACTTTACGATGGGGTTTGATGGGGATTCAAACTTTCCTAATGAGTATAATCACGGATACGCGTTTCCATTACTTTTTATAGGGTATGTTGGACCGTGGTGTTGGACTCAAGGTCCTATAAAACGGGGAATAACTGAGCGAGAAAGAAAATAGATCCACCAGAGGTGACTCGCAAGTAAAACTGTACAGGTGTACTGAAAAAAGTTGGTGCAACAAACACGTTTTTTAGATGGTGGATTGCATATTAATATATTCAACATATGGAATGCATATCAATATATTCAACGGTTTGACATATTTTTACTCGAAAATGTCAAGTTCGAGCACCCAAATTGAAGTTAACTGCTGTTATCACATCTTCGAAAGGAAAAAAAATGAATTATGTATTGTGCAGAGACTATGGCGAATGGATTTCATTCCATAACAACACACACTAACACATATTATATGTATAGAAAAACGACAAGAGATACACATTTTCGAAGTTATTTAGTTTTTCAGTTATTTCGTAAGGAAAAATATTTCTATGTCAAGTTATAATGAGATTCAAATTGGTGATATTGATTCCTTCCTCTGATGTTTCGTATCCATCATCAAATAATTTTGTTCAAATACGGTCCTGATTATGTGTTCACAGATTCGGAATGCTTCTGAACTATACATAGTAACAAAGTGGTATGAATGTGTTTCGAACTAGTTTTAAACATCATTATTTTTAATTTTCGAAATTCCAAATCAAAAACACTTGTTTTGAGCGAAAATGAGTCGATACAATATATGATCTGCCGATTTCAATGATCAATTATTAATAATATCAAAAATAAAACAAATTTTGAATAATTGTATTACTAAGTGAATTGTTTGTTTTTCTCTCAATTATTGTAGGATTGATGATCCGAAATCAAATTCTTCAAATGGTTTCTGTTGAAAAAACTGTTTTTTCAACAGAATTGATCGCAATACTTTTTTTGAAGTTCTGGAAATGTGCCCCTATAACTCGCCTATGAATACCAAAAAATGAATTAAGAAAACTCAGCTAGTCTCTCGGGTTTCTAGCCAATCATTATAATGAGAAAATCTTATCAACTCATTATCATGCAAATTCCATTTCTCATCTCAGATACGGCATCGTCTACTGGAACACAAGTTCATTTGTGAATAGAGTATTCGTTATTCAAAAGGGTGACATTGGAATAGCTATAGGAACAGATCCTCGTCAGAAAACTTTTCAGAACTTTGCAGGAATCTAGTATTTTGAAGCTTCCACATACAAGTGATATTGATTCCTTCCTCTGATGTTTCGTATCCATCATCAAATAATTTTGTTCAAATACGGTCCTGATTATGTGTTCACAGATTCGGAATGCTTCTGAACTATACATAGTAACAAAGTGGTATGAATGTGTTTCGAACTAGTTTTAAACATCATTATTTTTAATTTTCGAAATTCCAAATCAAAAACACTTGTTTTGAGCGAAAATGAGTCGATACAAAACAAATTTTGAATAATTGTATTACTAAGTGAATTGTTTGTTTTTCTCTCAATTATTGTAGGATTGATGATCCGAAATCAAATTCTTCAAATGGTTTCTGTTGAAAAAACAGTTTTTCTCGAGAACCATTAGAAGAATATACTTTTTTTTATCAAGTAAAACTCAGTTAATCAATATTCGACAACGAATGATCAGATATTATTTTGAAGACTAATTTTTCTTCAAAATGTGTGAAATTGGGAATTTCGAATAAAATCATGATGGCTTGAATTAGGTCGAAACACATTCAAAACACTATTATATAATTACATAGGTGTATCTGAAAAGAAATTGAGTACGTTATATTTTAAAAACAAAAGATATTCTGAATTTCTTCTCAGTTAATTTTTCAGCACAAAAATAAGAAACTTTACCCTAATTCAACCAACTTCGTATCTCTTAAAGCCAGATCAGGACTGCCTGAATGTTTCTAAATGAAAATTTGTGTAGGTATATTTTTGCAATTTTTTGTATTCTTTCAGGAAATTTCAAGTTTTGCAAATTTTAGTAGAGAAAACTGATAGAGGAAAAAAGAAAAAGATGGCATTAGAGTTAGAAAAAATTGGGATTATTCAGGATATACAGTGTGTCCAAGACAAGGATGTCTGTCATGGGGATCTCGGAAAGCATAAGATATACAAAGATATTTAAATTAGAGAAAAGTTTCGCATTTTCAAGCCTAACAATATGTCGTTCAGAAATTTGAAATTTCGAGTAGTTCCGGAGATATGCCTTAAAAACCTAAATTTGCCGATTTCTTTTTTATTTTTTATGACATTATTTAAAGCGATATAGGAAAGCAAAATACACTTTCCCTTTGCTACCTTTTTTGCGATGTTTGCAAAACTCATTGTCGAAACATCCTCCCCATACAATATTACAATAAGTTTTTCAATTCTGAATAAATGTGTATTTGTTTTCTATTTTCTGAAGAAATCATTTCAATTGAGTAGCAACCCTCAGCAAAATTCAAATTCACATACGTGACAATAAACCTAATCAAAAAACCACAAACAATAACTGTGAAAATTGCTGAAAGACCGTCGGAATGGCCCTCTGAATGTGCAATGGCGTCACGTTTCACAATGCACTATCATTTAGTAGGCATATTAATAAAAATTATTAACAGTATTGTTGACTGCCCAAACTTATTGGTAAAGTTTCTTTCAGATACCCGACTACTTTTTATATAAATACATCACTCACAAATATTCTGAAGAAGTCACCGCTCCATATATAAAATCCCCATGTTACCTCTTATGAAATATGTGATGTGTTAATTTCTACTGTGATATACTCATAATATTCTGTCAGTTCCTGCTCTGTAATTGGGTTTATGACCTGTAGAGTAATTGTATTACAAATTAATAAATAAACATTTCTCCCATTTCGCCAAACTCGTATCTACCACCATTTCCGAACCCCCCCGACCGTTCCGTCGGCCCGCCACTGCCGCTCCGAGAAAGAACGGACGCAGAGAAAATCCATTTTCCCATTTTATCTCCTGATGAACAATAGTCCAGGATCCGTTATAGTTGCTTTGTTGGCACTACGGCGGTAGACCTGGGTATCGATCAGATCGCGAAGCCTCCTCTGGACCCCGCCGGGGGGTGAGGGGGGTGAGGAGTGGGGGGGGGGCGACCGCCGGTCAGTCCCGGCCATGTGCGGGGGAGGCAGTGTACGCCACACTATGACAAATGCTCACCCCAAATCGATATATAACTACTATTGACATCCGCGCTGTAACTCGCTCTGGCGTTGCTTGAAATTAGATTATGCCGTATATGCGATAATTACTGAAATGCGGTCGCCTGACGCGATATGCCTTCAGCTGCAGAGTTCCGCTGGAAAGCTGCAAACTGAGCTTCGGTTCCAGCAGAGCGAACGGAGGAATGACCTATTATAGACCACTACCATAGTATTTAATAGTAATGCAAAATTTGGACGCTTCATTTTTCTTGTCCAAGATTCATTGCTTGAACCAAATGACCAGTTATCCTGTTTGGTTGAGGCTACATCTCACTCATATCTTCAATATCATATCTGTCTCCCAAGTTTTTTCACAGCTATGGGTGGTGACAGATGCGCTGCAACCTCAATAGATCTCTTGTGGCCAACCTTCTTCTGCTTTTCTGAGAAATTCATTGTTTATAGCAGTCCCACTTCCCTCAGAAAGTTAAGAGTTTTGAGCGGAGCAGATATTTGTGGTATTTCTTCCACCGTCAGCTGGTATGTTTCCAAATTTGTTTCTCACTCTTACTCCTTGGTGATGTAAGTATAGAATCGAACTTGATCGGAATGAGATAAGGCATTTCTGGTTCTTTCCCACATAATCTGCAGATGCTGTTCACCTCATAGTGTAGCATTAATATTTTCTATACCATATTAATTTATAATTAGTATAATTATTTGATTGTGAGGCGATATATCACCTCCCCTAGTTTGAGTAGTTTATTTGTTTACATCAGAAGGGATCCTCCTGAAAAACATAGTTTCGTCTAACCTCATAGGATTCAGTCGATATGGTTGATTTTTATTGATATGTCATCTAATTCAAAGGATCGAAAAGCATTTTGATTTTTTGTTGGGTTCATTATTTTATTGATAGGTATTGCTAACCTATTGATGTCGAATGAGAATTGTCATTTTCCACAACCTCGTCCCCTCTCGTCGATGTTCATAGCTATCTCACTCTCTTGTTAGTTGAGTACATTGTTGTCATGGTTACTTTTATTATTTCTTGAAATTTAAACTAAGCGAACCAATAAGATCAACGTATCTTTGGCATTGACATTAGACAGGCAATTCAATTGGAAGGTGTACCTAGTACCTACCATGCCACCTGAATATGGATTTTTGGAGTCAACGCTTCGAGGGTTGAGTAGGTGAGTCCAGACGAAAAAGCAAGCGGCCATTTTCAGTGTTGGAAGAACAGAATTTGTCTGGATTTGTTTATGTCATCCGCAAGAGAAAATGTCCCGCAATACCTGTGGTATTATCTGGACCGCCACAATTTTTTGACACCATACTAGAAGCTGTTTGCCTCTGGAACCTGGCCATGATGTGTCCGTTGGAAATGATAGAGACGCCATTTTCCTTGTGAACCGGCGATTTTTTGTATTTACCCTTTTTTAAAAGGTAAGAGGTAACAACAGTAGAAAATGTAATTCTCTCGTGTTTTTTTTTTTCAATGTCGATTATTCTCGATATGGAATTGGTCTCTCAACGAGGACTATTTTTTATAGGGTTCAAGATCTGGTCAGGAGATTTGTATGTCCAGAATTTACGATCAACTCCGCCTTTCAATTTTTTGGAGAGGTGAAATATACTGCCTATACCATGGAAGATAGTGCTTGATATTAGCCGTTCCTGAATGTTTCTGTATTCGTCAAATTAGATGTAGGGTGCTCCAGATTTCCAGTGCAGAATAGCGGTTTAGTTTCCTAGAAGAGCTGCAGAAGAGGAAGTCCAAAACAGGCAACATATGATTCAATTTCAAGTAACTAATTGGGATAAATTATATTCTAATCATATCTTCAATTTTATGATAGTTATAATGATTTAATTTTACGTACCTATTTAATAGAGATATTATAGGTTGATTATATCTCCCATTTCATGATATACATGATTCAGTTTTACATAACTATTTGAGTAATAATAGATATAATATCCAAATCATATCTTCAATTCGATTATATGTATATATGATTTGATTTTACGTGACTATTTGAAAGAACGATTTAATATCCAAATCTCATTACGATATTCCATTGTAAGCAACTACATAGTACTATGAAGAAGCATTCATGATTTGATCACCATCATATAATTACCCGTATATATATATATATATATTATATAAGACCTACGACTATACTGAAGGTAAAATTGATGATAATATTATTCCATTGTTTCGTGAGAAATCATTGGTATCCGTTTTTGCAGCTATTTTCATAATAAAATTTGTGAGCACAATCAGGATTTTTTTATAATTGTTCAGCAGTGTCCAAGCCTTTTCTCATTTGTTTAGTCTCAAATTCTTCCTCAGGTAAGAAATCTGACTTAAGCTATTTTTATTTGATTTCACAGTTAGTCAAATAAATGAATATCCAATATCTATAACTGTGTGGCGCCCCCACTTGATATATTTAAAATAATCAATATTAGGAATGAGTAAAATTAACCTTGTATAAACAAAACATAGAACCCATAGTGTCCTCCGACGAAGAGCTGCCGTACGCTTTATGTGACATAAGGTCCACACGTGAAGAAATATATTCAAAATATTAAATTAGGTCACAATAGGTCGAGCCTTCTCAGATGACCTCCGAGTATGTTGGAAAACCAGCTAATGACTTCAGGTTTCACTTGCTGAGATTGATTCCCGAGGATTTCCTTTTGGATTCTCGCAGTCTTTTAAGTCTTTCTTCTCCTAGTGTTCCATTTGCTTATATGCTTTACCAAGCTTGCAAAATGGTTATGTTCTGATTATGGTGTTGTTTGTTGCTTTCTACTCCAGCGTGCTCTGGTATCTAGAGGAAGCTTACTCTGTTTTTTCTTTCTAACTCATTAATAGTTATTTATGTATCAAGGGCGTAAAATAGGCTTTTATGGACCGCAGCGTGTAAGTAATAGTCTGAGCGATAGCGAGAGCTATTAACACTCCTAGGTCCATAAAAGCAAGTGACGCCCGAGATACATACATTTTATGCACGACCAGTATATTTTATTGTTAATACCTCTTCACCTCTCAAGCATGATAGGAATAGAACGGTTCTTAAATACCTTTTGAACCTCTTTAAAGTTATTTTTGCTACGCCAATGATGTTCCTCTCGAAAAAGCATTGCATGAGAGTGTTTTTACTTTTTCTCTTTCTCTTATAATAAGGGAGTTATTAAGGATTTACAATTTGCTCATGTTCCAGACTGGTGGGTGCATGAATAAATAGGCTAGTAGCCATATTTGCTGTCAATACAGACAATAGTCATTACGAAATGCATTAAAGTGACGAAGCAAGTGTGGATTGTACTTCACCAGAAATCAGTAAAGCAGCTGAGGATGCAATTAATTAATAATCTATTGTCCGGAGGGCGGTAAAGTGCCATTTTACGCCCGGCTGTTAGCATAGTATTTTGTACGAGGCTCGTGAACTGCCCCCTGTCTCTCTGGGGTCTTAGTCGATCGATTATGTGCTCTATTTCAGTTTATTTCTGGCGATTTGGTCCGTTGGTAGATCAGCAAGAGGTGCGCAACAGTAAGAGTTCCTAACATTTTCATGTCCGGTAACAGATGGATGTTGAAAATCATAGACCGATATGGATAATGTATGACCCAGACAGCACGATGTTATTCTAAGTATATTCCGGTTAAACATTTAAAATAATCTCAAAATTCTGAAAAAGTTCTCACAAGGTGATCTGATTGTTCTGAGAATATTCTTGAGAACATGAAAAGTGGACGGAAACTACGTTCCCAGAGCTTTCTCAAAATATTCTGAAAACATTCAATGACATTTTTTTGGCGTTACCTTTGTTTAGGATAGGTACGTTATTCATTTCAATCCTCAATAAGTAATCTTTGTTCTTGAATTTACAATTTTTTTGTCTATCAATAAGTTTCTCTACTGAATTCTGAAATATTACCAGAACGTTTTCAGAAACCCAGTATTAAATCAGGAATGATATGCTTAAAAAGCGACTATAATATATATATATAGCAGGATTTATGACCTGACGGCAACCACAAGTTTCCACGTAGAAATAATGGGATATTTTGAAATATTCTCAGGTTATCCAGATAATCTAGTCTAGAATGTTCTATGAACATTCATAAAATGTAATTTAATGGATATTCCTGGATAACTTATTCCATCGAATATAATGGAATATTCTTGAACATTCTCGAAATTTGTGGAGGAATATAATAGTACGTAATATTTTATGAACGTTCCTAGAATATTCAAATGTTAAATCCTGTAAAAACCTTTGCAGAATATTAATGGAGTTTATTAATTATTCTAAATCGTTCTCAGAATTCAGGGGAAATATCCAATGAATATTCCTGGATAACATTTGATGAATATATTGAATATTCTTATCGCATTCTGAGAATATTTAAAAGAAGGTATGTTGTTGACGTTGTAAGAATATCATGATTTGTGATCTCTAGTATTATGGTGATTTTAATAAACTTTGTATAGCTATATTGAAGTTTCTTCAATCTTGGCTTCACACTCCAGATTTCATGTAGTAGGTACATATAAGTATATTATCAGAGTCCAAACCATCAGACAATAAATTTGAATAATGAAAGATAGAATGAAAATCATCTTAGTAGATTATCAGCTCCCCGTTTTGATTCATGGTTCGATCCATAATCTAAAAAAGAACTGTTTTCAAAATATAGATTCACATCCTTCATCATTTGCTTATACTGAATATTCAATTAAGTATTATAAGTAAGTACATTTATTCTTCATATTTTGCATTCCTTGATTACTCCAGCAATTGATGTTCCTGAAATGGTTCACATAAACGGAAGTGAGGATGACATATTTCCTATAGATATATTCAGCAATGCAACGGTTCGATCCATTTCAGTTCCAAATGGCAATTTCACTCTCGCTGATTGAAAATGTCTATTTCATTTCTTCGAATAAACAGAGGGGGATGCACAATAAAGCCGGCAACACAAAGTGAACTGTACATTAAAATGTATTTTAATTTCTATTTTAATCTACGCGTGCGAACATCTGCACCTATTGATAGAAACCATTCTCGTTCAATAACATTGTTGACTCGAGAGATTATGTATATCCGAAAAATAAAACGTAATTGCCTATTTTCTTTGAATGTAATATAAATATGCAGGCGCCAAACGGTATTGTTAATCGCCTAAATATTCTTAGAATGAGAATGGTGGGTTGATGATCGGTCATATAATTTCTCTCTTCATTCCTTATGTATTTTTATATGTTTGAATGTTTTATTGGACCAGAAGGAATGTTGTATATTTGTGGTGCACCATAACATAAAACAGATTATTATGTTGAGAGGTCTAGTTCGAAGCACCAACACGTGGCTTGATCTCCTGAAATAGGTATGAAGTTTTTACTACTACATACTGCTGAATACTTTAGAACAGATTTCGTCCTCCCTATAGATTCAACTGGTAATATGAAGTGATGAAAACTTAATTTCACAACAATTCTGAAAGGCATTGAAAGTGATAAATTCATTTATGTTCACCGCACTATTCGGTAAACATTGCTAATGATAATATTTCCACTGAAGGGAATCATTTCGGAATTCAAGTCCAAAATGTCGACACACTGAACACCATGTGAAAACTTACTTACCTATCAGAAGAATCTTATGTTAATGTCGATGAACATATCAATGCACACACATCATCAGAGAGTATTTACATTGATAAATTTACTCAGATTGAGAAGTTAATTCAAAGTCAATTTCCCAATCAATCATATGAATAATCTGTTTTCTTGAAATTTAAATGTTCCAAATAAAAAACACATTTGAAGCATAAATCTTAATATTTCACCACCATTATGTTTTTCTCAAACCCCATAAAAATATTTGATCGCTTTCATTTCGTACAGTGGTTACATCTTTTTTACTATTTTTCCCACCTTCGAACGGCTGTAAAATAGGTATTTATTTTTCGTGCTGAAAGGTCGAATAAAAAACGGTAGTGTTTTTCGTCAAGTTTTATGCTGTCCAGTCAAACATTTTTGAAATTGTCAAATGTCGAAATTATTGACGTAACTTACTTAATTTTTTAATGATACACCTTATATGACTAGAATTGCGGCTTTTCTAGAACATATTTTCCAAGAATTGTCATAGTTGCGCACGAATTATCAAATGTCATACGTGAATTTTGTTTGCTGACAGTTAAAAAAAATGAAATATTCCATGGAAGAAAAATGGTTAATGTTTTAATCATATTTCACTAATTTGCGCTGAAGTAATGAAAAGAAGGGGCAAGTGTGGCATATTTTCGTAATAAGAAAAAAATATTTTCAGATATTCAATAATTCACAGGGTGTGAACTTGAACAAAGTATTTTGTGTCGATAATTTTGACATTTGATTATTTATAAAATTTTTTACTGGTCAGCATGAATTTTTTTTTCTCATTCGACCTTTGAGCTATAAGGATAAATATTTCACAGCCTTTTGAAATTGGCATGGCTTATGAACAGTGTCAGTGTGTAAACTTGTTTATGGAGATGTTTCTCTCAAAATTAAATAATGATTTTTGTTCGAATACATATCGAATATACTAACTGAAGAAGCGACAACATACTCGTAATTTTCATATACATTCTTACGAAAGATGTCCTGTCAAATCAATCATATTCACAAAATCATTTTTCTCACCTAAGATCAGGACAAGCCGAAAAACCCTGCTGCAGCCGTCTTTGTATCATTTAAAGACATGGATTATTTTTTTAAGAATAGGTAAATGTATTTTACTTTCATAGGTAACTATATTTATGAATTAGGTAACTATATTTATGAATTAGTTTCAACAGAGTTGCCATCAACATTGGGCATACTCTTCAACATAGCACCTCTTCCAGAAGGAATCTCACATTGTTTCAAATGTATATTATTCAATTCCAGATTTCATCTGTGTAAGAAACTGAATTCAGCATCCACTGCACGATTCGTTCTGAAAGTTCCCTTTCTCCCAGAAGAAGTTCCGAGAAATTTCCTTTTTTTTTGTTAATCTCCCCAACACATCAATCTTATTTATGTGGCAACAAAACAACGGAATGGCGGTCGAGAAAAGCCATTCTCTCAGCCGGCGACCAGCAGGGTAGACAGCACCTGCAAATAATATCTTTTCTTCCTGCCTCGATGCCCGTTCTCAACAATATCTTCAAACTTCCATTAACAGAATCCGGTTAGGAGCGAAGGCGGAAATTCTTGGCGGGTTTTGTTTCTGACGAAACAACGAATCTGCAGCCAGATTACACTAGGAGAAAGTAGCGATGGATTTCACTTATAGTTGGTTGTTTTATTTGGGAAATTATTGGTGCTTTCCTGCGAAGAATATGAGATTAAGCAGAGCAGAATAGACAAATACCAGGAAAAAGACCCCTGAAATCTCAAGGCCAACGAGTGTCTTCATAGTTTGAGCCAAGGTGGATATATGATGGTGAAACAGCTCTTCAATTGTTTCTGCGAAAAACTTGTAGACCGTTTGAGACGGCTTGAATGAGGATGGCGGTGAGATCGATTATCGAAGAAGATTTCTGTTGCTCATGTATTTCTGTGGTTCGCATCTGTCAGACATGAGTTGAAATGACATCAAAACACAATATTTTCAGTGAATCTGGAATAGTTATCGATATTTTGACTCTTCTCAGTCATTTTTCATCTAGAATAGATGAAACTGATAAAAAGGTGACAGATGCACAGATTCTGTTTTACCGACACAAGGTATGTCGCCATCTCTGATAACTTCAGGAAATATTACTACGGTATGAAATCAAGTAGGCAAAGGTCTACAATTTATTCTAGTGCATGTTAATAGGAAGCTGTTTCACCATCCTATATCCACCTTGGTTTGAGCTCATCATGAGCATCAAATTACCGCAAGCTTCTTCAAGCAAAACTATACGATATCAGAAGATGCGATCAATGCAAACTATATATTGCAATTTTCAGTTAGCCTATAACAACCATCAAAGCGTTTAGATCTTTCAACCCAAATTTCGAGATGGTATGGGATTACCCACATAAATTTGATGGGTTTTACCAGGAATGATATTCTTCTGAAGGTAAAGAACAATAATATGCAATGACACTAAGAAGAGGCACTAACTCTATATACTGATGGATACAGAACTGCTCTGGCGTTTCAATGGAAATAAAAACTTCTTGATCTGATGATCGGATTCTTGAATGAAGGATTGTATTCTTCGCAACTACATCGTTTATAGATCTCGTAGGGAAAAACCCGAAATAGGTACTTCACCAAAAAAAACGCCTCCGATTGGTCCACAGGCCTTGAAAGTTTATACAAAAGAACATCGAAAGGAAAAGGCTTCGAGAAGGTCATGAAGACTTTCAAGACTGTACTTCAGGGGACAAACATTGCAAGTGGCATCAAAACTCGTGGTGGATAGATAGTCTGGTGAAATCACTTCCTATCCTGTGACTGGTCCCAAATCTCTTGATTTCGCCTACTTCGATAAAACGTGTATAACATGACATGGCGTGGGTGAATCTCGCTAAGTGAAGCCGCGATTTCAACCAAATTTACAGGTTACTGCAGGTGTCAATACGAAAATATGAATATTTGATTCTGAATGACTTCTAATCGTTTCCAACAATTTCATGGAGTCATTTTCCAATGAGTTTGATGCGAATATGTATCGAACATGATTGAAAGAAACTTCTTTAAATATCTTTCAACAGTATCGCCATCTATTGTTGTACATGAGAACCCCACGTAATGAGCTGAAATTAAATTGTTCCAAATCAAGGATTTTTCTGCTGAAACAATTGAAGAGTAGCGCCACCAGGTCTTATTTCCATCATTATTTGTATAAAACCTCCAGGAAGTCATATCATGACTGTTAAATCAATATTTAGTGTGTGACACTTTTGTCAATAAAACTTAATATAATTCCTTTTCTCCGAGAGTTCTATTCACGAATCATATCCATTGCAATCACTTCAAATGGAGAAGTAGTTGCTGTTGGGGTGAGACAAGAAAAATTGTTTCGTATGCAGTTCAAAGTTATTCGACCCGAAGATAAGAAGACAGATTATGTAGCCAATGTTGCTGAGTGTTTCCCTTTACGCTTGTGGCATGAAAGATTCGGTCATCAGAATATTAGACAAGTTAAATATATTTTAACGGAGAACAAAATCAAATTCAGTGCAGCTGAAGACAATTTTTCGTGCGATTCTTGTCAGTTGGGAAAACAACATCGAAGTCCGTTTCCACAAAGTTCATCAAAAAGTGAAAGCCCTGGAGAACTCATCCATACAGATATATGTGGTCCTATGCAAAATGTTTCAGTTGGTGGTTCTAAGTACTTTCTGCTATTCAAAGATGATTTTTCTCATTTTAGAATGGTATATTTCCTGAAACAGAAAAGTGAATTTGCAGAAAAATTGAAAATGTATTTGACATTTGTTAAAACTCAATTTGGCATTCATGTCAAAAAAATGAGGTCAGATAATGGTTCAGAGTATTCCAATCAAAATGTAAGAAAAATATTTGAAGAATATGGAATTCAGCACCAGAGAACAGTTCCCTACAACCCCGAACAAAATGGAAGTGCTGAAAGAGATATGCGAACAATCGTTGAAACTGCCAGAACAATGATACATGCCAAACGTCTTCATTTAGAGTTATGGGCCGAAGCAGTGAATACTGCTGTTCATATTCTGAATAGAACAGGTAATAGTTCAATCAGAAGAAAAACTCCATACGAATTATGGACGAAAGCTGCACCAAAAATAGACCATTTGAAAGTTTTTGGCACTGATGTTTATACTCATATACCAAAAGAAAAACGTCGCAAATGGGATCCAAAGAGCAGAAAGGGTGTATTCGTTGGTTATTCCGAAGAAGTTAAAGGTTATAAAATATGGTACCCTGTAGAAAGAAAAATGGAGTTCAGTCGGGACGTCATTCTGAAAGATGAATTGTCAGGTTCCTTCACAGGAGTGACAAACCCAACAAACCCAATTTCTCCTGAAGGAATACAATCATTTCACTTAGTTGAAGAGACCGAAGAAACAAATGAAGAAGAAAAAGACATCCAATACGAGAAAGCAGAGCCTATTTTAGATGAAAATGTTTCAAAGAATGAGGAAGAAATCAACATCCAATCGACGCCAAGAGATGATGGAACTAAAGGATATCAGTTGCGAGATCGATCAAAAATCAGTGCACCATCCAAATTCATGAACTATTTCATGGCTATGTCAGCAATATCTGATTGCCTGATACCGAATAATTACGTGGAAGCTCTAAATTCAGAAATGGCTGATTATTGGCGGAAGGCAATGGATGAAGAGATGGATTCCCTACTTTTGAACAAGACGTGGGAGTTAGTTTCATTACCAAGAGGTGAAAATATTATCAATAATCGATGGGTGTACCAGCTGAAAAGAAACCCAGATGGAGACATCGAGAGATATAAGGCTAGATTGGTAGTGAAAGGATATTCTCAAAAATACGGAATAGACTACGAAGAAACATTCAGTCCAGTTGTGAGATTTGATACGATAAGAATGATTTTATCACTTGCAGCCGAATATGGTTTGAAATTGAAACAATTTGATATTAAAACAGCTTTTCTCTATGGTGAACTGAATGAAACCATATATATGGCACAACCCGAAGGATATGCAGATGAAACTAACAGAGTTTGTAAACTTCTAAAAAGTCTTTATGGGCTGAAACAAGCACCAAGAGTATGGAATGCGAAATTCACAAAATTTTTGGAGAAGTTTCAGTTTATTGCCACACAATCGGATCCATGTGCCTTCGTAAGAAGGAGGGATGGGTATGTTTTCTATTTGGCTCTCTATGTAGATGATGGATTGATGGCTGCATCTGATAGTTCTGACATTGACATTCTTATAAGTCATTTGAAAGAGGAATTTTCAGTCAGAATTTCGGAATCATCATTTTTCCTCGGTATAGAAATTCAGCAGAAACCCAATGGGGCAATATTCATACATCAGACAAGTTATGTGAAAAGAATACTGGAAAAGTTCAATATGGAAGATTCCACGACAGTTGCAGTACCTTCCATTCAAAATTTTGAAGAAAGTTCGAGTTATAAGGCTGAAGATATGCAATTGGTGCCATATAGACAAGCTGTGGGAAGTCTCATTTATTTATCAGTTTGTACTCGTCCAGATATCACATACGCGATTGGAAAAGTAAGCCAATTCTTGGAGAATCCCCAAAGAGTTCACTGGAATATGGTTAAAAGAATAATGAAGTACTTGAAGGGAACTATGAATCTTGGTATCCAGTACATGGCAAGCGAGAAAATGGTATTGAAAGGATTTAGTGATGCAGATTTTGCAGCTGACGTCAATACAAGGCGTTCTATAAGCGGCTATGTCTTTTATTTGGGAAATTCTCCAATATCATGGGGATCTCAGAAACAACATTCTGTATCTCTTTCAACGACAGAAGCTGAATACATAGCAGCAAGTCTAGCAGCAAGAGAAATGATATGGTTGAAACGTCTCTTCAAAGAATTGATCGAAAAATCCAATAGTATTCCCATATTATTTGTTGATAACCAAAGTGCGATCAAATTAATAAAAAACCCCGAATTCCACAAGAGGAGTAAGCATATTGATATTTGCTATCATTTTATCAGAGAAAAATTCAAAGAAAATGTGTTTTCTCTGGAGTACATCTCCACTAAAGATCAAATAGCTGATATCTTCACGAAATCGATACCCAAAACGAGATTCCAGTATCTACGAACTCTACTAGGAGTAACTTGAACATGGATGGATTGATTTCAAGTTTGAGGGGGAGTGTTGCAGATCAAACTTGATGTTCAGATATTTATATTAGTTTTTAAAAGATTTGTCGCCATATCATCTGTTTCAAGCTTATTATAACTGTAAAACTGTTTTTGCAATAAATGCAAACTTTCTTCCGATTTTTGTTCGAAGATTCTATGAAGTTTATCCCACATGTCTCTGGAAGTATCACAGCACATGAGATGTTGAAGAACCTTCTTCTCAACAGAAGTAACCAATATCTTTTGGGCTTTTGCATCATCCTTGTTCCACTTAGACAATCTTTTCCTGAATTCTTCCTCAACTTTCTCTCTTGCATTTGTAGATTCTCCTTCATTATCATGTACTGATGGTTGTATTGGCTTTTTATTTTCTCCAGTCACGACCTCGAGGATATCATTTGCTCTCAAGATAACTTTGAGTTGGAATTTCCACTCTGACCAGTTGTTTGGATCTTTCAGTTTCTCGACTCTTACTATTTCAGTGTCCATTATTATATGTTTCTTTTCTTCCTTCAGATGTGCAGGAAATCTGTAGGAAAGCAGAGTTAGAACAACGTGCCAGTTTTTCTAAATATTCCACACTAAACTAAGTAGCATATCTTGACTTTTTTAGCAGAATTTCTCTTTTCATAATGTTTAGAAAATATCGTCAATAAAACTCCATCATATGGTAAAACCTCTTTTCTCAAAATTTATCGAACAAATTATTGCAAAAAAGATTTTTTGTGTTTCGATATACATCTTTTTTCTAATATTTCAGAAATGAAATAATTTCGGCGCTAATGAGTTAAGTGATGATGAAAACTAGATTTGCCGAATTAATTGAATTCACACAATGTACATGTGTGTGCATAAAGAAGTCGTACAAGGTTTGTAGCGTGTAAACCTGCCTATGATGTTCCATATTTCATTAAAAAGTAGTACATGTACACATTTGGAACCTTTGTGACAAAAATATCTTAATTTTGACACTACTTGTCAAAGTCGATAAAAAGTTTAATCAAGATTGACAAGCCTGACTCAACATAGCCTATAACTGCTGTACTACTTCTTTATGCACACAACTGTACGTTAGCGAATAAAATCGGAATTCTCATGTTATTCGTCTATATAGCAAGGAATTAATCAAGAGTGATCAACACCTTTTTCAGGATTGAATTCATAACAATGGAGAATCCCTTTCTTCAAGTTTCCATTCATTTAGAATTCGTATTTCTTCACTCGGCTCCATCAAATTTATTCCCACTATTTTCATAACGACCACTCTATATTGACCATTATCACTGAATTGTATTGAAGCCTTCAGCAATCGATTTCCTTTATGAGTTCGGTGTGAATGTTAATGTCTTTCAGAAATAGGCTGCTTATATGTGAAACCGCGGGATTTCTAAAGGCTTTTCCAATGAATATTCGAATGGAGAGAAGAAAACTGGATGTTTGGGATAGACTCAGAAGAGATCCAATCTCAGTTACGTGGAGCATATGAATAGGCTAAAGCTTTTATTAAAATCGGTTTTCAGGTTTCAGGTTGTATTACTCTCGAAACGTAGACTCATTGCGGAAAGTGACAAACGACAAATGTATTATTAATAGCCTATAGCACCGAATAATAACTGTACACCCAAATGAAACAAGACCTAGAATTTGCAGGATATTTGATCTACTGGACCAACACAACTAGTAATCTTCTGAGACGAAAACGAAACTCAATATTCACTAGACTAGAAACATATTACAAGATACTGACAACGCTTCATCATATCGTTCTACTTTTTTGACATTTTTAATCACTTTCCAAGAGTTCCTAGAAGTTACCTTTACTTCAGAGAGATCTGCTGTATCTGTAATGAGGGCTTCCACGAAACAGTCCACCATCTGAGATCTGAGACCACGAGATAACAACTCTTTCACTGTTTTAATTAATGTAGTTGACAACTTCAACGATATTGATATTATGCCAGTCCTTGCAAAATCTGTTCACATATATCAGAAATACACTGAAATTACGATCATTTATCATAATAGCAATTTTAAATTATATTAATTTATATTGTTTGCTATTCACTAACCAAATACTATGTTATCCTATAACTTTGTTCCTAAAAATATATTTTTTGAAACAATAAAATCTATTAATATATCGATCGATTGTGATGAACTATACTCAAATAGTCGAACAGTCCAAAAATAACACAAAATGCACATTTTATAATCAATTCTCAATGAGATTTCATCAATAGAAAAATATTTCAAAAATATCTGTCTATATCCTGTTAATACAAAACAAAATATATGTATGTTATGTATAGTCCAGATGACATATCCTTCGCGCCAAAATGAAAAACTGCATGGTATATCTACCTATTTATTTTTCCTATCTATATTTTTAGTAACAAGTTTATCGTCGAAAGTATTGATTTCATCGAAAGGGGTTCGTTAGTGATAAACATATATATATATATATTTCGCTCTCCTGCTGTAAATCCAATTACACATTTTCCTGTCCTGTCGAGACATAATGAATAATATATTTACAACATCTGTGACGGCCTGCAAAAGGCAGAAGAATTGGGGGAACAATGTCCTTACATTTCAGAATTTCACTGCTGGACACCAATTTCAGATTTCATCGACATCAGATAGATGAATACAGCGTGGATATACGAGGGTAAAGAAACATCGAAGTGAATATGTGGTCATTCATCTTAAGTTAGCGAGTTACATCAGCATGTCAAAAAATGCGACCTTGTCGGCTTTATAGATTTATTTCCATTTATTTCAAAATATATCTTCGAATAAGCTGAGAAATAAATGAAAATGATTTTGCACAATTTTGTTTTTCTACGGATATCTGCGGAAATATTCGGAATTTCTAAACTTCGAAGCAGCATCCAGTTGAGCATGAAATAGCAAAACTTTGCCCTAATTTGACCAGGGGCGGGCATTGCCCGATGGGCCGATGCTCCTTGCATGGGGCCGCTACATTCAGTAAAAATTTTCGATAATCAAGAAAAAAATGCATAAACAATATAATATGTAGGAAAACAGATGGAATTGAATAAATTGTGTTGCACTATAGTTTCAGCCATCAGTTATCATCGATACCATGAACTCAAGCCATGGTTGTCAAAAAGTATCTACGCCAAATTTATATTTGGGGATATTTTGCGGAATTGGTATATTCAAATCTCCAAAGTTGATCCTGTAGTGCGCGATAAAAGAGAACGTCTTCTCAACAGCTTTCTAGTATATGAGAACATTACAACGAATGATTTTCAGAAAATCATCAATTTCAGCATGCATTAACATCAACATTCGCATGTTCAAAGAACACGAAATAAAAAGAATTTGACTATGTTACATCGAAAAATTTTAAATACAGGTTTATAATGCATTGATAAAATGATCACTGCACTGAAATCAAACATAAAAAATTGATTCAATATTTTCCTGAAGATGATAACATCCCTAGCATAACACGAGTCGAGGTGACAAAAGTGATATTTTAGCGTGTAGTCAAACCTCGGGTAAAACAGTGTTTCATTACGTTTTCCTGATCATCCACAATCAACAGAAAACGCAATGAGGACAGTTGATGTTTGCAAATGCACCTGACAGATTTTACTTCGAAGTGGAAACGCTTTTAACTTGCTCTTTTAGTGTCCTTTGGGCGATGAAATACATTTCTTTGGTGAAGAAGAATTATGGTCGCCAAATCATCTCCTAAAGCTCTCAATTTCACAAGATCTCTTTGTGAATTTGAATTTATTCTGAATAGGCTGAGGTATATTTAAAGCCAAAAACTTGTAGAGCCTTTCATGTTGATGAGCTGCGAAAATGACATGTTGATGCTGTGTCTATAATTCAATGTTTTGGTTTCACAAAAATAATTTTTGTTTGTAGCTTCATGCATTTTGTAGTCTTTATAATAATCACTTGAGTTTGTTGTTCCTTTTCTATAGAAATATTGTATATTTTTGATTTCGTGACATTGTGTTTCTTTAATTGAATTTGATATTTCTCCCTATTATGGGCCGGTAAGTTCAAAATCGCCCGGGCAGATTCAATGGTCCAGTCCGCCCCTGAATTTGACCCACTCTGTATATCTCTTAAGGATACCAAGATTCACATGCATATAGGCACAATCGAATCTATTACACCCTGTATAAGAATATGAATGCCCATTTTTGATATTTGGCAAACATTTTCATGTGGGTTTTGTAATGAAGTAGGTACGTTCTGTAATGGGATATTTTATTTCTGAGGTAAGGTATTCAATTCAATTTATGGTCACAGATATTTTTACAATTCATTCCCTGAACTCCTGGTCATGTTTCATCAAATAATCATCATGGAGTTGGTGGCTCAGATATGTTAGAGTTTCTGGATTGAATTTTTTTCATTTTTCTTACCAACTATCCTAGTTGCCTTACCAACCCTAACTGTATAAACTTGTATGAGTTGGGATAGCGTGATTTTTGAGAGTATGCCATTGATACTACCCTCGTATCATATTCCAAAAGACCATCTTCAACATGAATAGATCGCAATGCGATATTTCACAGAGTCGAAACTGACCAGCGGTCAGTTCCCTCCCCAATTATCGGGACTCCCCCTCAGAGTTATTGCTTAATCTCTCGGCTTACTGTCTAATAACACACCCGAATGGAACATGGAAAGTCTAGTTGCTATACATAGATTAGGATGAGTAAAATAATCAGGAAATATGATCTTCGACTGATAAAGTTCTTAATATTTTCTATTAAACTCCAAAAATCACTTTTTATTTAAGACTATCCCTATTAGGGGTGTGGTGTTACCTTCTCGTACATTACCTACCTATTATCAATGATAGATATCAAGTAGAATGAATTGAAGTAGAATCTTAACAACAAATAATTCACATACCTAATTCACTAGAGTATTATGGTACCATACCATACTTGATGCCACTGACCCTTGATATTTAATGTACCTATACTTTCTCTCTCCTGTATTGAGACTAATGTGTTTGATCCTTGATGATGGAAAATAGAAATTTCAACGTGGATCAAATAAAGTATGATACCATTTATTGTCAGAATGTTGTGTATCAGCATTCTTATAATCAATATGTGCCCAGAAGGATTGGTTTTTGTTTCAGAAGTTATAGAGTATAGAATTTCTGGAAATACTGGAATAAACTGAAATTAATTATTTGATATATATGACGCAATTTTTTATTTCCAAATTCCGATTGAAGATTCCGACTTATTATTCACTTACAGTAGTCTGGAGTAGTCCTTACACAAGGATATTATGTAGGTTATGCTAAATCATTATTAAGACGGTTATAAATCGTTATATATAAATTGACATTTGAATGAGTTTGATACCTACATGGTAGTTGATTGTTACATACTGATTATAGAGAGTTGAATTTTTAACAAGAGTCATTCTCATAAATGGAAATAAATTATAATATACTATCGAATAAACCTATATGCAGAAAGATCCTGATAGTCATAGCCTTCTCAGTGATTTGGGTTATAGTTCGGTGGTTATAGATATCACGTTTCATTGATATTATATTGTACTGTATCTAATCATTCGTATATCAACGGTATAATTGAATATTTCTTCAACCAAATGAGTATTTCTCTCAACATTTGAAAAAATCTCGAAATTGCCTTCTATATGTACTGAAGTGATTTTCAAAGCGAGTAAAATTATTCTTCCTAAGTTATTCCCATGATCAGAATATGCAATTTGAACATATGCACTGCACTTCAGATTGGGTAAATTCCTGAAAATTTCTTCGCCGATTCAATGAAACCTCACAGATTGTAGATGCATTCAGAATGTCATCTTAGCTTTGTTTTGGTTTTCCTCAGATCCGTTCTTGAACCGTTCTAGAACGGTTCTGTTCATGCGCATTTTCCTCAAGTGAACAATTTGAAGACAATGCGCATGAGCAGTATAGTTCCAGAACGGTTCTGAGAAGAACCAAATAAAAACCTCTTGAGTCGGAAGTCGCAAAAGGAGTTATGTCATATGACAATTATCGTTTTTTTTTTCAATGTGGTAGAAGTTGCGAAAGTTAGGTTAGGTTATGAATGAAATATATCTGAATTGATTTCTGGAAATGACATCATGTAACATAAAAAAATGATATCCAAACACAAGAACGCGTTCTTTTTGATGGTATTATCAAAATAGGGTATTGACATTTAAAAAAATAATAATTACGTCGTAACTCCAACAGTGATGACGTCATCGAAGATATGCGTAGACCAAAAAATGCGCAATGCATATCAACGAGTATCAGCTTTTTTGCTCAATGACCTTATCAAGCTTTCAACGAATTTGTTTCACGTGCTCACTGTAGAATGGGAAGTATACGATGTAGACATATTCTTGAATGATAAGCGAAACTACTCATTAATATCTATTCATCGTGGAAACATGGAATATGTCATTAACAAAATATTCCCCATTCTGGTGGATACAGCATCGCCAACATTCATGTGTATTATTATTGAAACATTGACATTTACAGTGATTAATTGGTGTATAGCATGCTGTTGAGAGATGTAATGGTCATTGGATGTGTCTGAACGTGATGGATCTAATGCCAAAAGATAAATGGTTTGCCGATTGTAAATCATCAGAAATGGTGAGGAATGATTTCCAGGTTTCTCGAGATTAATGAAATGCCAGCCAAATGGGGCCAAAAAATCATCTCGGTATCCACCACACACTCGTCGATATTCCTTCAACTTTGACCCCTTGAAAATGATGGTGAATGTCAAATTCGGGGAGCTGAACAGATATAGATTAGCCATTTTTTTTACATGAAAATGTTATCGTGGTTATTTTGAGGAAGAAAATAATCAACGAATGTCGCGAAGTAGGTATATCTCAAAATTCAACTGCATATGTCGCTTATGGAATGTCTAGAAGAAGCAATTTATGTCTTCAACATGTTATTGGATGATTTGAACGATTGTTATACTTATATTTATATGTTCTGAATATTACTATTATAAGTCGAAAATGTTATTCACAACTTGATTATCGACTTGTGATATATCAGATATATTTTTTCATATTCCACTGAATTAATCAATCAAATAACATCAGAAGAAGTGACTTGTTGTGTATAAAAGCTCGCTCAAAATAATTCAAGGAAATGGAAAGAAGAGTTTGTCGGTAAATTAATGAAAACTCTTTTGTTGACAACCTATATCTCGAAATTCAAGAATCTTTGGAAAGTTGATACTTGGTAGAATTTGTACTCACGTTTCACGTTGGATTAAATTTTTTATGAAACTGTAAAATGACTAATTTCATATCGAGTCTCGGATACAGGGTTCAGTCAATTTGTATAACCTGTCAACCTATATATTGTTGCGATTTTTGGCATGTGAGTATATTTCACCAAGAAATCCACCTTGGATTTTTTTCAGAATAATAATGATACGCCCTACCTAAACCAATGCCAAGATAAATAAGAAATAAGTATATGAGCAATTTCAAGACATACTTACTGGAGGAACTTTTTCTACACACATACATAAGAAAAATCAGATGAAACGTTGGACGTGAAAAATGCCATCTTTCAAAGTTCAAACCTACAAAACAAATAACCTAGATACCGGATTAAACGTAAGCAAATAAGATCTATGCATTTCACAGCGCAGGGTGCAGGCATGGGCGCTGCCAGAAAAAAACTTAGGAGAGGCGGCATGATAAATTCAGGAGGGACATAATAAATTAAGGGGGAGGAGCAAAAGAGAACGAAATGTTGAAAACATGAGGTTAACACCTAGAATTACGGAAAATTTACTCAAGTTGAGTTTCCCCCCATTATCCCCCCTACCTTACCGGCGCCCATGAGAGCAGGAAATCTTGCATGTTAATCAGCTGTTTGCAGCGCGACATCTCCAGTCCGTCAACGGAATCTCCAGACCAACGCTCAACTGTCCGAAATCTGCCCGCGAACCGCGATCGCCTCCTTGATCGCTCCTCCGTCGGTCCCTTCAAAGTCGACGCCCGTCCGACCGGAAGTAAGGAACTCTCACGCGTTTTATACGCTTTTGAGCCGCCGCCGCCGCCCAATCTGCATACCGACGCTCACTTGGATCCAACGACCCTTCCAATTCCTTGACCTTCAATCCAACCTCCGCTGTTTGCCAGCTGAATTAAGCGGTGGTTGAAACGCGAACCGTCTTATTGTCACGATATCACATTGTCATTCGAGATGAAAAAGCCATGAATTCGAGGAGTTATCGAAATTGAAAGAGAGACATATCTCGTCTTATCCAATTGAAAATATCAAACACAGTCTGGAAGACCACGGGCAAAAAACAACTACTTTCCTAGTGGCCAATACCACGCATAATATTGAATTGTATCTGCTCGTAGTCCATGCCACGATTCGCACAGTGAATGCAGATTCAATAGTTGTATTTGGATCAAAAGTCCCTGAGACAGCTGGCAGCGAACAACCAGGTCACTTTGTTATGGGTGCCAAGTCGTAGGGAGTTGAAGGCAACGAGGAAGCAGACTGCCTTGCCACAGAAGGGGCAAATACACAATTTCGCGGCCCAGAACCCTTTTGTGGACTCTCCAAGGCCCACTTGATAGTAGAGTTCCGACGCTGGGAAGCGGATGAAATGAAATCTCACTGGAATAAAGTGCCAGGACAAAGACAAGCGAAAAGGCTAGGCCTTTCGCCTAGGAAAGCTAAACAGCTTCTCGAGTTGGACAAAAAAGACTTGAAACTGGTAACGGGACTCCTCACTGGACACTGCAATCTGTGGTATCCACCTCAAAAAGGTGAGTAAAACAGAGAGTACTAATTGCTGCTACTACGAGAACTTCGCTGAAACTGCAGAACATTTGCTTTACGAATGCACAGCTTCCAGTAAACTGATAAACTTAGCACGAAGTTTCGGAATCCCGGGCCTCGAATAGATCAAGGGTTATGCACAAAAGATCTGATACATGCTTCATGAATGCTGAATTTCAAATTTTCCTTGTTTCATCTCACAGATGCCACAATGATATGACATAGGTAAATGAATTCCACCAAAGCAAAAAATATCAATCTTATTTCAAACTCTTTTGTGCTACTCTAACTTACAATTTCCCTTTCTCCATCTCTCAGATCAAACGAATATTTTTCTAGGATGCATATTCGAGATATCCCTCAATATATATCCCTCAATATATAATTTTTGAGTTGAATAGCTGATTTTCATAGAATGTACCTTCCAATGATATGGGTCTGAAATTTCTAAATAAGCAGTCATTCATTGGTACTCTTGTATGCTGAATGACCTCATTTCCTGGGAAAAAGCCACCATTGAAATTCGTAATTCATTTCCATTTGAACAGTTAGTTAGAAAATACTCTTATGTAGAAAGAAGAAGGTATCTACTATCTACTTATTAGTGTTATCATAGCTTGCAGCTTCTAACTTCCTTGTTCATTTCATCAGCGCTAACATATTAATTATTATCATCCATGAAGATCTCTTATATTCTCCAACTATTACACATACCAGCCAACAAGAAAATATACCCTTCAATATATGCGTATAACATTGAAATTTGGACGGTGATATATCCAGCATCAATCATTATTTGAACTCTGCTTCGAAACATCTTAACCTAACGCCTCAATCATGACTAGATGAAAAGCTATTTATTTCGGAGCAAGTTCCAGAGTATTGTGATAAAACAAAGATATCTGCTTAACCCTCCTTTGATAGCACTTAGAAATGCCTCAATCTGATCACATTGATGAAACACTCGATTCAAATTTCAGATTCAAATTGCTATGTTCCAGAACTTTGACATGTAACAAAGTTCTTTGACTGATCTCACTTGTGATATAGAGCTGAGACAAGGGTGGTGAACTGGGCAGTATTCTAGGATGACGATTATATGGTTGTATTGACATTATCAACAGTCCTTAATATTTCCTGCATTAACTTTTCCTTGCATCTTTTAATCTTCAAACTTGAGAGTAAAAACTGCTGCATGAATCCACTAGGTATATGAATCTGCAATCTTATAATCTTAATGCCTACATATCTAGGGTGCTGTGTGTTTCAATTTCCCCCTACCTGCATGAAGTAGCCACAGAACGAGAAGGCAAAAAAGAGAAGAGCGTCGCGCTCCCACGCAATACAAGGGGAGCCTTGCTGCCGGACCAATGGCCGACCTTCCGCTTATTACTTCCATAAATCCATCATATTCATAGCTCGCGGTTCCAGCGGCCGCGGCCATTGGTAGATCTGGCGCAATGCGGGCATCTTTCTCTCCGCCCTGCTCTCCGATATTAATATCGAATTTTTGCCCCAAGAGTGAGGAGGGTGGATAGTCAGAGCGCGGTCAGCCGCAGATCACTAGCGCGATTTTTACCGTTTGCTCAGAGGCGGGTATCCTTTGAAGGGTGTTCACAGTCACAAGATTACTCGAAGGAAGGGATCACAAGAAATTGGCTAATTGGCATGTGACGTTTTGTATTTTTCATCTTTCGAAAACACGAAAAGAAAACCTATGATGTTCATAGAACAGAGCGCAAGTCAGTAAAATGATAGGTTAGGTTAAGCGTTAGGTAAGACTTCACTAGAACTCCAAACCTGAGAGCAGTAAAATATAACCGAATAAATGTTTTAAACTTTATTAATCATGAGAATCTGTGAGGTAGCTCTTGACACACAAGAGAAATTCAACTTTCTGTGAAGCTGTAAGTATAATTGAGTCTTAGTGGGAATTCTTTATTTTCCACCTGACAATCGAAAATTGTGTTGGATTCGTTCTTACAGGTGAGTAAAATATAGTATAAAACACACTTTCAAGTATAGACTTCCGGACTCCTATTGTCTGAAGCCCTGAAGGTATGAGGTATGAAAATTCGATTCCTGAGAAAAGATTGGTTACGCTGAAACGAAATGAAAAATTATCAAGTATAAGGTGGAAATGAAAACTACATAGATTATTGAATCAAAGATTCAAATGTCAATAACCTGACAAGATGAAATCAAAATAACAAGATAATATAACATAAAAACCTATAGTTGCAGAAAAAATATATAGACTTGAATGGGAATTTAAATGAATCAGTTGCCAAAAAAATGAGATAGTTAAATTCATTGATTTTCCAAATAGCTACTATATCAAATGATAACTTTAAACGAAAACTTTTTGTTTCACCCTATATGAATGAGAGTGGTATTCGATTATTGCGCCAAAAGATATAAGAATTATTCGTTTTGATTCTATAAAAACAGAAAATATTTTAAATAAAGGGCTGATACTAAAAATATCTCATGAGTATAATATATTTTTGGAAAGCTCGAAGCATTTATGTTTCAAATATTGAAAAATATGCAGGGTAGTAGATGATTTGTGCCGATTCTAGACCTCCTCCCAAGGTCACACACCCCCCACGTGGCCTTGGGGGGTCAATGACCTTAGGGGGGTCAATGACCTCGGGAGGAGTGACCTTGGGAGGAGTGACCTTGGGGTGAATGACCTTGGGAGGAGTGACCTTGAGAGGAGTGACCTTGGGGTGAATGACCCCGATGTGATCTTGGGAGGAGTGACCTCGAGTTGGCGACCTTGAGAGGAGGGTGCCCTTGGGAGTTGGTGTGGCCTTGAGAGGAGCGCGTCCTTGAGGAGGGCTTTCTTTTTTTCTGTGAGCGTGACCTTGTGTTTCCACACCCCTGAAATGGGAGGGGGTGCGACCTTGAACACTGCTGCTGCGTGCGCATGCGCCATTCCCCCACTAGAGTTCAAGATCGCGTTGGTGAGAGTGGGGGAGTTCCTATAAATTGGCGATTCAGTGCTATAGTTGCCACAAGCAGTAGCAGCAGTATAACTAGCAATCAATAAAAATAAATATTGACTCGTAAAGCGTGTGCGTATCCTTGCGTGATAACAAGTGTTATTTTTATGTAAGTAAATTCCTATATTCTATATATTCTTTTGTACTCTCTTTCACGTGTTTAATCTAGAGATGGGTTCACCTAAAATTGATTTGATCGCGATCAATAATCAAATCGCTGAAGGGTATGAATTCACCAAGCAAGTGTTGATATCATCGCTGATCTTGAATAAGCCTTATCTGATCAAGAAAATGACAATATTTGAAACTAGATTTGGTAGATCTGCCACCGTTATATTATTAGATGAAGAAAGTGGGGAAACTGTGAAATGTTGGTTGCCCAAAAGAGTTTCAGATGTGATTGAAGAAAGCGATCTCCATTTGATCAACTCCCGCGGGCTTTATACAATAGCATACCTGGGGCAGAGTGAACCATCATATGCTGGTGCGAAAACGCGAACGCTTATTAGGTTCGGCATAAAAGAAATACCCCTTAGCGAGACTTCGCCTCAGTAATTAATTGAATTATTTTTATGATTAGTTTAGTATTAGTGAAAGGGAGTTTAAAGATTATATGTATATAGTAGTTCTTACATTCTCGCCACCCTCGTCGTCGCATTTACCATTTTTGGTGAGTAGTTTTTTTAAGCTGAGGGTATGAGCTATGTAATATGAAACGTATTTGTTGAATTATCTCCTAAACTCTTTTTTTTTGTTTATTTATTTGTAGACTCCAGTACTCAACTTCTAAGGATATGTGGATGCACTATTCTAGCCAGTTTTGGCCAGCTGCTGAAGACATCGAATCAGCAGTCAGCAGACTTAAATGTGAACTCATCGATTTGGAGCGTGATTCACTCCATGCAGCCAACTATGATATGAGCGCATGTTTCAATCAAGAACGAGCTCGAGAGATTTTAGCGGATGCTGATCGATATAAAATCGGTCATTTTCTATGCAGTCGCCTAGAACACGGGAGTATAACTTTGGAGAAGTTTCTTGAAGAAATGGTGAAGGAGGGTTTGGAATGCTTCCTTCATGATTTAGTTGAATTCCTACCAACTATCATCATCGAAAAATACGGTTTGAGGGAAGCTTCAGAAGAAGAAGAAGAAGGTGGAGAAGGCGAAGAAGGGGAAGAAGAAGTTGGGGAAGAACAAGAAGGTGGCGGGGTACAAGGGGGTGTCTAGTATGCTCTTATAGTCTTTAGACTCACTATTTCAATCATTGTACATAATAGGAAAAATAAAACATTATTCAACATTTTACATCTTTTATTATCCGAAAAAAAACTGCTACAAATATATATATCTTAAACTATGGTGGTAGTGATTCATCTGATCATAGCTTCATAATTCTTCGTTCATACACCCATCTGTATGGAGCCATCTAGAGCGCTATATGTCATGACTGCGTCATGTAGAATGAGCGCATACACTCTTGTATTGGCTGGAAATTTTGATTTGCGAGTCTCAAATTCCAATTTGATATCTACTGTTGAGGATTTCATGGCGTCGGCTTGATGGCTGCAATCGATGATAAATAATGGGTTCTTCCTGAATTCTTCTATACCCATCATCGGCTCACTCATATCTTTACCATAGTAACTCTTTTGGAAATTTTCGTAAGCATAATAGGCTATAGCATCCAACTTCCTGTCGAATTCTAAATTCCACCGCTCGTATGGGTATACTTCTGAATTCAAATACACTCGAATATTATTAATGTCAGCATTAATGAATTGGGTGGCATCTTGAGATACATCATCCGTATTAGTAGATTTCTGGAATCCTATGATAATGTATCGCGGTCGCTCGAGGCTGTTGGTAGTTTTGACAGCCCAAATGTCTGAAGATGTTTCACGGATAGTTGGTAACTCATACAAATCCCACATCCTATATGCTATTTTTATCTTCGCAGTGGAACTTTTATTGATGCGATTCAATAGTTTGAGTTTTTGTTTATCTGACGGCATGATATGCCTTATTCTCCATTCAATCTTATCAATTTCTATTTTCGCATTAACTACTCCCATGTAGGAGTTTTTGAATGAGCGAGCAATGATTAGTATCAACTCTTGTTTTATATTCAAGACACCCTTATTATAGTCCTCAGCGAATCCCATCAAGTATTTGAGTGGTAATTTTCCGCTGAATACGTGATTGATTTTGTCTAGGATCGGTTGATTATCATCATCAATTCCCCAACCGAGGGTCTCTAGAAATTTTTTATTCGATTCCCCATAGGAGATCATACATTTCATAGCTGTAGTGATGCCTGGTTTTCGAATCATACACACTTGTTCGCCACCCATCTCATAGCGAATTTCGTCGAAGAGGAATGCTAGAGCATTATTGGATAAATAGCAATCTGCTGTCAAATCATCTGGCATGAATTTTCCTTCGATGTAGATGTAGCTCTCTGCAATATCTAATATCAAATCTTGAAAGTTGACAGCTATTCTTATTTCGTCAGAGTTCTTGAATGATGGTGAACCATATGGTTTGTATGTGTGTTCATGCAGGCTGATTAGGGAATGATCGAAGATTGGTTCATCAAACACTTCCAATTGGAGGCTAGTAGAAGTTGTGGAAACCATCTCTATTTTTTCTGTAGCACTTTCAGTCCGATAGATTTCAAGAAATCAATATCGCTCTCAGATAGGTTATGATGCCGCCTTGTCTGATTGAGACGTCGATTGCGAATGAATCCGCGACCGCGTTTACACTTCTTTTTATTATTTCTGCGCTCATTATGGGGTGTGGGGGTGGATATTCGCTTTGATTGGTTACCGAAGCAGAACCCCATCTTTTCTCTGCTATTTTTCGAGATCAATCTAGTTGTTTCAGTTCAAGCTTCACAATAATCTTCTCTCCTCGGAAATCGACCAAACAATTTTCATCATCCAAAATTCTCAGTGTAATGTTATCGATAGACTGACGTCCGGTCGGGCTGATTGGTAGATATATAATGTTTTTCGGTTCCTTCGACAGCTTATATCCAGGATCCACATTGATGTCGAATTCATACAACGTGTGAACCTCTTCCCCATTCAGGTACGCCCCGCTCGTGATATTGCAATCGATGCGTATTAGGCGAACTTTAATAATTTTCACCGGCTTGGTGGATTTATGTAGAAAGTTGGATGGGTAGAATTTTTTCTCGAAACCCAACACTTCGGCTATGGAATTCTCAACTGACAACATAATTCCATATGAAGATTTCATTTCACACATTAGAGTGTTATTATTAGCTCGAAGATAAAATTCAATATTATTTTTACTCTTTTTACTATCAGAGGAGGGGTTCGAAGATGCTATAGCTTCTTGTATAACTCTATTGATTTCTTCTATTTCATAGGCGCCTGGTGGTATATGAATCATTTTCAAGTTCTCAGAGATGCGACCTTCTTTCTCATCCCAATAACCCAAAGCGTTATTAGTCTCATCTATATTGGCTATGGAATTGTAAGAATAAAAGCCGTGTAATCCCAAACCGTAAGTTCTTCTCGCATCTAGTTCAATTGGTGGGTAAAAATCAGCGCTCAAAACACTATGACCACCCGATATGGTGAATGTTTGCGACATAATGTTGGTGGTGTGTAAAGAAAACGGCGAAAATGGGTAACAAACCTCAATGAACATTCAACAGCTGCAACTTGATCGCTATGCGAGACATTGAAGAATGTTTTTATTTTCGCATTGATAATCATTTATATATAAAAATTTTTTATTACATATTGCCACATCTACATTTTCATTCGACAAAAGCAGCAAAACACTTTTCGTGGTATTGGTCCATCGTTGACATCAACACCGTCTGGTTGATTATCGCATTTCTCGTGATGATGATCCTCACAAAATTGGTATTTCGACACCTCTGGATCGTCTTTCAATCGTTGCGGTAGCTTATCCCATACTAGAGCTATTTCTTGGGAGGCCAATCCAATCAGTACTTCCTTTGGTAGGTCGGCGAGTTCTTTCTCAGTCATTTTTAAGAGAGAGCGTGATTTAGAGTAAGCTAACAACGCATGGGCCATTTCTTTGATGCTTTCTCGATCCATGATGAGCTACTTTTCGTTTGTGTTCTTCTTCGAGAGAAATTTCAAGCACAAATGCCCGCACCAGACTGTGTTGTATTCTTGTTGGCGCTCATAGTTATATACTATTTTGGTAGCTCTAAGCGCCTGCGGCCCTCTATTCAGATATTTCACCAACTCTTTTGGTGGGGGTAAATCGCCATAGCTATCATAATACTCGACTACTTTACCGCTTTTTTTATATGCAACCCAATGTGTGCCATCACCTTGTTCGCTATCTAAATTCAATATGGCGGATTCTGTACGATATGGGCCGGATGAGGGTAAATTATCCCTCATATATATACCTCGAAAGTTTGGTATTCCTATCTTTTTTATATGTCGTGATAGGTCCACATCTGTTAAAGCCCTTCGAGGTAGGCCATCTAGTTTTTTGGAGTTTGGGACTTCAAATAGATACCCAACCCTTTGCGGTATGGTTTCAGATAGACCCCTTTGCCCATTTTACCTAGAGCAATTGCCTCCATATGTGTGTTGTGGCGGTTCGCCTCAGCGAGTTTCTCCTTACTTTCTTTGGCGGAATTGATAGCACGAACAACGCTTGCACTGCCTGCAGCCAAACTACCCAATGCTGATAATCCCGCGAAAATTGGGATTAGTGGGAGAATGCCGCCAACTTTGGGGATTGGTATTATGCGGGGTGTTCGAATATTTCTCCTTCCTCCTGCCATTCTCACGAATTTTTTAGCTGCACCGACGGCCTTTAGAGTTGTTTCACCCAAGTTTCTGGTGAGCGTTCCCCTGTTCCCCATTTGGCGTAGCGCATGTCGAACTTTGTGCACTATTCCCGATCCAAAAGCTATCTTTCTCATGCGTTTGGGCGTGGTCCGCTTCTTTTTCCTTTTCAGCACACTACCGCCGCACCCCATACCAAAGCGCCTTTTTCCCTTCATTATATTTGTTGTTTTCCCCTTACGACAAATACGCCAACTTTTTTTCTTTGTTGAAGTGTATCGCTTGGTGTTCATAATATAAATGAGCTTTGCGACACTCGCAGATCATTATAAAGTACTTAGCAGTCGCATGATGCAGATTGTTCGACAAAATGAGACATTCAGTGTGGAAAATTTTGATGAAAAAGTTGGGTTAGGAAATAGTGCAATTCCACAGCGTAGGCATGGGGATCTATTTCCCAATACAATTCGAAGTTTGATTATTGGTCCATCGAATTGTGGCAAGACGAATGTTATGATATCACTGCTCACCAATCAGAATGGCTTACGATTCGCCAACATATACCTCTATTCAAAATCATTGTATCAACCCAAGTATGAGTATTTACGTAAAGTATTGGAACCGATAAAGGGGTTGGGTTATCACACTTACAGTAATAATGCAGACATAGTTGAACCTGCCGATGCAAAACCTGAGAGTATATTTATATTCGATGATGTTATATGTGAGAAACAGGATGTGATTAGATCTTATTTTTCGATGGGGCGTCATAGGAATGTCGATTGTTTCTATCTTGCGCAAACCTATTCGAGAGTGCCTAAACAACTAATTCGCGATAATGCGAATTTCATAATCATGTTCAAACAGGACGAAATGAATCTTCATCACATATTTTCCGATCATGTATCCCCAGATGTGACATTCAATCAATTTCGGGATATGTGCGCACATAGTTGGACGGATAAATATGGTTTTCTCGTTATCGATAAGGATAGTGAGATTTGCGAGGGACGCTATAGAAAAGGGTTTGATTGCTTCATATATCCGTGATACCCTGATGTGGTTGAATCATTCGATCGCTGGATGGCAAAATGAGCGCATCTAGCAGTGAAAAAATGGATGAAATATGTCTCAAGCAGAAACTTGTCGAAGCAACTGATGCGGTGAGAAAAAAATTCAAAAGTTTGAAGAGCGCCCACCTCAGCGATCAGACAATGCTTGAGAAGGTATACAAACCGCTAACGAAACCATTGAAAGCTATCTCAGAAGCTGCTGCGGTAGCGATAGCCCCCTCCCAAATATCGGGTCTGAAAGTACCACCTATCCTTAAAATACCGCAGCCTACGCACCATTCTACGCCGAAGCGTAGGAAAACGGTGGGAGATGCTACAGAAATGTTTGATAAACATTTGGAATCTGGAAATTCCAGCAAAAATTCGCAATTGATGCAGAGCGAACTCGATTATGTGACAATGATGGAAACACCACCAACATCATCAACTTCACATATTTCTAGCGATAATACTACCGCTATTGATACAACAACTCTACAAGATCGAGTGCAGCAGCATTTGGATAACTTGAAAACTGGAAAATCTAATTATGATACAGTATATGGTGTTCGTATCGATCCCAAAACGGGTAAATTAAGGATGGGTAATATGGAAATCCGTTTTTTGAATGATCAAATCGAATTATGGCGTGATAATAGAAGGAGTAAGGTATTTCCAGCTTCTTCTGAACTATATGATTTGATTTTTATGAATCAAGCACCTGGATCTATTAGCGATCGAGATAAGCAGATATATACCTCCATTCTGAAGACTACAGGATCCGCATATAAAAATTATGATATTAGAGGAGGTTTGAATGCTGAATCCTCTAACTCGAAAAAGAAATATCGACAAATCATCAAACCTCTTATAGATAGTCCACATTATATGAGGAGTAATCCTCAACGATTTGATATCAAAGGCGGTAAAGGAGTAGTGGAGGCAATACCGCGCAAAAAAGTTCTGAATAGAAAACGGAAAGAATTTGTTTATTGGAATGATGCTGCAGAATTGGTGGAACGTCTTCGATTATTGTGGAGTTCTAAAATGGTTGGTCATACAGGGCATGATAATGAAATAATGTCGATAATAGAGGAATTGCGTGAAGAAGGTATCATACGTTGATTTTTCAAAGTGCGAGCGCCATATGTATATGTGAGTTTGGAAGATTAGTTATTAGTATATGAATGAAAGCCGAAGTAATCGCAGCGGGAAATCTACGAAGTGGAAGATGAAAATAAGCCCAACCAAAAGGGCGATTGCTAATGAATTACACAAACCCGCGAGGCGTAACTTCAAAAGGAGGAGAACGATAATCAAAGGATTTGCTGACCTGTGGCAAATTGATTTGGCTGAAATGCAAATATATGCAGATGAGAATATGGGCTATCGATATATACTATTCGTTATCGATTGCTATTCAAAATATTTATGGGTTGAACCGATAAAAAATAAAACTGGTGTGGAAGTGACAAAAGCTATGGAAAAAGTGCTGAAGCGAGCTGAATATTCTCCAAAAAATATTCAAAGTGATTTAGGCAAAGAATTCTACAATTCACGCTTCGAAAATTTGATGCAGAGATATAAGATCAATCACTATTCAACTTATAGTATAATGAAAGCAGCTATTGTGGAGCGAGTAATTAGAACATTGAAGACTTGGATCTATAGAGAATTCTCCGCCAGAGGTGACTATAAGTGGCTCGACATTCTCGCAAATTTTGCTAACGAGTATAATAATAGAAAACATAGAACAATTGGTATGAAACCTGCTGACGTAACACCTTCAACAATACTTAAAGTATATAGCCACCTGAAAATAGCGCCACCAGCAAAATATAATGTTGGAGATGTTGTCAGAATAAGCAAATTCAAAGGAGTTTTCGAGAAAGGATACTCAGCCAATTTTTCCACAGAATTATTCACCATATCTAAAGTGAATATTACCAATCCGACGACATACAACATCAAAGATGTCAAAGGTCGCCCTATCAAGGGATGCTTTTATGAATTGGAATTGTTGAAAACAGCTGAGCCAAATGCATATCTAGTTGAAAAAGTGTTGAAAACGAAGGGGAATAAGATACTTGTCAAGTGGCTAGGATTTTCTGAAGAGCACAATTCTTGGCTTGATAAATCTGCAATTGTTTGAAGTATTTAATTTTTTTCAATAAATGAGTCTGTTGACATTTTCTATCGTCTATTTCTTTCCTACCCAATTTTCACCCAATAAGAAAAAGTCGCATCAGAATTTAATATATTTTATTATGAAAATTTGCAAATAATATGATGAACACAAACATAAATATATATTCACAACTATATACACCTTTATTTATATTTATAAAAACTTTATTTTCAACTATATACACAATCATCTTTATATACACACATCTTTTACTAATATTTACAATAATTTATTTACATACTTACAACTATATATACATCTTAATTTATATTTACAAAAACTATTTACAATTAGGGCCTTAACTAAAATTTACAAAAAAACTATATACAACTAGGTTTCCTTCCCCAGTAAAACAGCACTCGCGTCGGCATGTCCCCCATAACGAGAAACCTCCGCATCAATTTCGGCTATGCTCTCTTTCTGCATGGCAGAAATTCGCTGAAGTTCAGCTGCCTGAGCTAAAATCTCAGCCAGCTGAGCTTCAACCTGCGCGTTGTCGTGAAGGGTTCTCGTTTTGCGGTCGCTCATCATTGCCAACCACCGCACCAACTCGTCATTGTATCTCCTTAGTTGGGTAGCAGGCAGTAATGGTCCCGGCGGAATGCTGTTTGACGGGGAAGGCGTTGACGGGGAAGGCGTCGGCGGCGCGGCATCCTCACTCTCCGCCTGTGAAGGCGAAGCCGCACCTCCAGCTGCCGGTGAAGATGGCGGCGACGGCTGCGGCGGCGGCACATCCTCCCCTAGCGGCGAGGGTGACGCAATACCCGCCGGGGATGGTGTCGCAACCTCCGCCTCAGCTGCTGGCGATGGTGGTGGTGGGGATGATGGGGGCGTCGCCGCAACCTCTGCCTCCAGCGCCGGCGATGGTTGTTGGGGAGGTCGCGGGGTGGCATCTCCATGAGGTGGCGCGGCGTCGGCGGAAACAATGATGGTGATGACTTCGTCATCAGGCGGCGGAGTGGCGGCAACTGCAGCCTCATGAACGATGGCATCACCACCATTGTTTTCGCCAACATCCGCGCCCTCAGCAGCAGTAGCACCTTCATCGTCGGAGATGGTGACGATGCTGATGCTTCCAGACTGTTCAATTTCATTGGCATTAGCCACTTCCGGTGCATCACCCACGGCGCCTACTCCACTGGTTCCCTCATCAATGGCGGCGATCGCATCACCGTCCGCATTGGTTCGAGCACTAGCCGGCTTGATCACGTCCACTCTGAGGACGTTGATTGCCGGCTTTCGCTCTTGTTGAGCGGTACGCCGTTCCGCGTACCACTCAGCAATATCACCTCCGCGGTAGGGGTTTGCCTTGCCACTATTATTGAGGAACTTGCGGAGTATCATTGAAGAAGAGGAAGATTTGCCCTTCTTGCTAGGGCCGGCCTTAGAAGGCCCCGCAACCGCCTTCGGGCTAATCTTCCTCTTCTTCGAAGGTGCCTTGGGCGACGCTTTCGAAGACGTCGATGCCCTCGATGATAACGCCCTCTTTCCACCAACACGGCTACCAAAGATCTTTTTCTTTGGTTGCGGTGGTGGTGCAAAATCATCCTCGCTATCATCGAGAAAGATATGTTGAAGGGGGTTAGCAACCTTCCTTTTTGACGAGGACATGCTTTTCCCCCCAACAGATCCCGATGATTTCGCGCCACAAACCTTCATTTTCTTGGTTTGTGGCGCGAAATCATCAGCATTGTCATCTTCGGGCAGGCTTTCAACCAACATTGACGCTTTGTCTGAAAGCGCCATATCCTCCTCACTCTCCGACGATGAAGATGATTCACTCACCCTGCGACAGCTCATCTTAGCCCCCTTGGAAGATGCCCCTTGCGACATCGCCGGCCTCTTCTTACCCCGGGTGCCAGCCGCACCCACGGAATCGTCGCCGCGCATGCTGTCCCACGTGTCAGTGAGAAGAGCTCTAAGATCAATATCATCTTCGGGAACATCAAATGCGTCCATGGAGATGTTCTCGAAAAATGATGAATTGATGCCTGAAAAAATTTCGAGAAAAATATTAGGATGGTGTTACAAGAAAAAGAGTTGAAAATAACATACTTAATTGCTGGAGCTCCTCAGAATTGTCGGGAGCGGCAGAGGATCCAGCGGCGGCGGAGTTGTTGAAGGCCATCTCGTATTCCTATAACAATGAAAACATGTTAAGTCGTGTATTGCATTTTATAGAGAAATTATGAAATTATCGCAAAGAAAAATATTATAAGTTATAGGTTATTATAGCACTTAGCAAAACTCGACTATATCACAATGAGAATGAAGTATGTTATAGAACTCGAAAATTTATATTTCACTATATGCACTCACAAGGAAATACTTACAATTGGTTCAGAAGTAATACTCCAAAAAAATTTGCCGGTGGTGTGGTAGCTCGAGAGGAGGGCAAGCAACGGTGTCTTCTAGACCGGGTCCAAAAAACACTTGAAGATTCTACAACTTGGAAAAAGATTCAATATTAGTATAATGAAAAAAAACAAGAGTAAGAGTTTTCCACTTCGGAAAAATAATTCGACATTGAAGCAATGAGGAAAAACATTCAGAGTTGGAGAAATAGAAATAATCTGATATTATCACAAGGAGAAAAAAAATGTTCAAAAGTCCCAGCTTCTATCACTTTGAAAATGATTCGATATCAATGCAATGAGAAAACATTCAGAGTCAAAGAAATAGAAATAATCTAATGTTATCACAATGAGAAAAATGTACAAGTCCTACATTCACCACTTAGAATATAATTCGATATCACAAGTACAAAAATATGAAGATGTATACAAATTCACTATACACACTTCAAAGGTAATACTCACAGTTGGTCTAGGAGCGTCTAGTCTGAGTAGCCCAACAGGAAGGCAGCGAACAGAATGAGTTCAAGATGAAAACACTCGAAGATTCTATCACTTGGAAAAAGATTCAATATTAGTATAATGCAAAAAAAACAAGAGTAAGAGTTTTCCACTTTGGAAAAATAATTCGACATTGGAGCAGTGAGGAAAAACATTCAGAGTCGGACAAATAGAAATAATCTAATATTATCACAACGAGAAAAATGTTAAAGTCCCAGCTTCTTTCACTTTGAAAATGATTCGATATTAATGCAATGAGAAAACATTCAGAGTCGAAGAAATAGAAATAATCTAATGTTATCACAATGAGAAAAATATACAAGTCCTACATTCACCACTCAGAATATAACACAAAATCACAAGTACAAAAATTTAGAGATATATACAAATTCACTATACACAACCAAAAGGTAATACTCACAATTGATCTAGCGGCGTCTAGTAGGCAGGTCTAGTCGAAGAGGAAGGCGGGCAGCAGAATTAGTTGAAGATGGTAACGGTTTGCAGATTCTATCACTTGGAAAAAGATTCAATATTAGTATAATGCAAAAAAAACAAGAGTAAGAGTTTTCCGCTTTGAAAAATAATTCGAAATTGGAGCAATGTGGAACAAACATTCAGAGTCGGGCAAATAGAAATAATCTAATATTATCACAACGAGAAAAAAATGTTCAATCCCCAACTTCTTTCACTTTGAAAATGATTCGATATTAATGCAATGAGAAAAATATTCAGAGTCAAAGAAACAGAAATAATCTGATGTTATCACAACGAGAGAAATCTACAAGTCCCAGATTCACCACTTAGAATATAATACAAAATCATAAGTACAAAAATATGGGGATATATACAAATTCACTATACACAATCAAAAGGTAATACTCACAATTGATCTAGCAGCGTCTAGTAGGCAGGTCTAGTCGAAGAGGAAGGCAGGCAGCAGAATGATAAATTCGAGTGGGCGCTTCGCTTTTGTACTCTTTCCTCCCTCCTAGCTGAGAGTGGGAGTGACTGATGGCGGGTGACAGATGATGATGGCGCTACTGATGGCGGATGACAGCTGACACGGAACACCTCAACGACCAACTACGGGCACGGAACACTTCGCGATAGTTTGGTATGGCAAATAATAGCGATTGTGATAGATGGCGCCCCTGTTTCAAGGTCATTAGCCTTAATAGCAGGTGGCGCTACTGATGGCAAGTGGCGCTACTGATGGCGAGTGACGCTACTGATATCGGGTGATAGCTGGCAGATGACAATTGACAGGGCGACTGTCACGGCGGCCATCTTAGTCGGAAAGAGTATTGAAAAGCGGAGGTCATAGCGGTTTCAACTCCTGAGTCGACCACTAGTTTGAGAAGAACTCCTCAATTATTCTTCAGTCAATATGTATCCGAGTGCCTGGGATAACAAGCCAATTATTGCAGTGAGGCCGCTTATCGCGAATGGGGCGATATGCTGCCACAATTGCGGGGACGCCTTCGTGCCAGGAGACCTTAATCCCAGCACGGGAATGTGCCAGCGTTGCTCGTTGGCGAATACGACAAGAACGGGGCCCCCATCTCCTGTACCAGCGCAGTCACCAAGTTCCGGAGCCCGATGCGATAGGTGCTGTAAAAAGCTGAGGAATTCCAACTTTGGAATCTGCCGCCCAACATGCCGGGAATGCAGCATGGGTAGAAGGCTGCACTTCCATAGATGTAGAAGCTGCCGGCAATATCGGAATGATTGCTGGCAAGGGATTTGCAGAGGTTGCAATTTCAGCAAGAAATTCTTTTGCGAGGTGGTGGGCCACTTTTATAGGGGGCCCTCCGAACATTTGGACAAGTGTTGGTGCCTACCCCTCGAAGAGAGACTTCGAAGAAGGGCTAGGGATTTGGAGGTGCCGGCTCCAACATTTAGATACTATAGGGGTGATATTGAAGGAGACTATTGAATTAGTGTATATATATATTTGATTATTTATTTTTCTATTTATAAGTTTTTATTTTGTATATATTTATAGTTCATAAGATTTTATTTAGTATATTTGAAATTTGAGGGTATATATATATATATATATATATTTATGTAAGAGTGTACAATGAATAAATGAAAAAAACTAAATTATCGATTTTATTTTATATACAAGAGTTTCAAAAATTATATCGCCCAGTATTAAATACAATATTTTCAATATTTTCACATATAACATTAATATAACTGAGAAAACTATGGTGCTCCCCGGGGGGGGGGGGGGGGGGGGGGGGGGGGGGTGCTGATCGAATTCCACCTTGACACAAATTTTTTGATACCTCGGCAAGGATTTTGGATTTCATGGGGGGGGGGGTGCTGATCGAATCCCACCTTGACACAGATCTTAGGGGTGGTGCTCCAAGGGGGGGGCGGAGTTTTGGGGGGGGCGGAGTTTGGAGGGGGGGCGGAGTTTTGGGGGCGGAGCTTCCTCGGGGGGGGGGGGGGGGGGGGGGGGGGGTGGGCGTAGCCAATTTGAGACCCTCCCACTTGTTGAGGCCCAGCCCTTTGGCTTCTCCCATTGGTCGTTACGCTCGGACCTCATTACACTAGCCCACTTCTTGTTAACGCCCACCACTTTGGTTTCTAATATTCGCCCTACTTCTCAGACATCATTTAAACTCCGTCTAACATGGTTCGCGCGTTGGAGTATCAATGCCCAGTTACATCAAGGCGTTATTGCTGCCGCAGAAAGTGTTTCTATCTATTCGAATACAACGATGTCGTAGATGGGCTTGCATGCAGGAAATGTATGCATTATTGTTATTGCGTGTGCGACTGTGATTCACATAAATATGGGATTTTCACTTCTTTTGTGAGAACAGTTAGGCATCTACGAGAGAAATTGAAACGGTAGACACTTGAGGACCACTTCTTACTTATTAATGGTGTATTCATATCATGACAAACAATTTGTATTATGAAAAAATTTATTGAAATATATAATATAAAAAACGATATATATTTGTTTACTTCACTTTCGGCTTCAACCTTTTAGCCGTGTAAGGCGGCACTCTCGACTTCTTCTTCCTACGTAGCTCCCTTCTTGTGATAACGGGAGATAAAATGATGGTTTCATCAGAGTCTGATCCAGGGTCGAGTTCTGGAATCTCCACAGCCATTATCTCCCGCATTGCTTCATCGGCCCGCCGCTCGTCTAAAAACTCCTGTAGGATCTCATCGGCCCGCCGCTCGTCCAAGTGTCTCTGCACCATTTCGTCGATCTCCACCGGGTTGGTGCGTTGTCTCTCCCGTATGGCGGCCACCATTTGTCTCATGGACATATTTCGATATTGTCCAGACATAATTGAATGCTCACTTGTAGATGCTTCTATAACAATTCAATGACTACTGCTCGACTCAGGAGTTGAAATTGCTATGGTTAAAATTGCTACCTCCTCCGCTTTTCAATGCTCTTTCCGCCTAAGATGGCCGCCGTGACAGCTGCCCTGCCAATTGTCACCTGTCACGTCAGTTATCACCAATCATGTCAACTGTCAATTAGGAAGTGTTCTGTACCCGTAGTTGGTTGTATTTGGGATGCATGAATTTTGACAGAAGTGAAGCGCCATCTACCGTACCAACTATAATTTACCAACTACCATCTCCCATACCGGATGTCACCAATCATACCAACTGTCGCGTCAGACATTCTCTACTTCACCCATAAGGAAATTGGCGTGGAAGGTGTCAGGTAAAATAATCTCGAATGACAATATATATATATTTATTTATTTACATCATTAGTACAATATGTTGGAATATAAATGTTTCATCACCATTTCAGATGTTGAGAGACCCAACTCCATACTGCGTGCGATTGCCTCAAGCTACAATTAACCCTTGCAGATAGCGTATGATTCATACATAGAGCAGCTTCTTTTTCGAATACTGGTACAGGGTTTTGAAGACACATATCATGCTGATATTTTTCAATATTCACAATGTATGGCTTATAGGCCAATTGTTCTACATACTGTTGTAAAATCTCAAACTTTTGATGCCCCTTCACATAAACTATACTAGCGCTCGCAATAGGCTCAAGCACCTCACCCATCAGTTGATCATAGTCGATGAGCCCACTCGAGTATCTTATACCGTGGATGTTTCGTTCCACATAGGTTACTTGCTTTTTTTCACTCCGAGTTAAACTGTTATAGGGCTTAGGTGGTTTCAATATGTAATGATTAGTTTTCTCCCCATCTGTGATAGATATTTCTTTGGGGTGGAATACACTATTATCACCAAGCACGAAACCTTGCATGTCAACAGCGAGTAGTTTCATGGTGGCCGCCTTTCGTACAACTGACTCTAACACACCTTTGCGGTGAAGAATATCAAGAATGGCTGAGGGGTGGGGGGATTATAGCCTACTGCGCAATAATATTACAATAAATGTTTCGAGTATAGAAAAATATTATTACTTCAAAAATGGTAAATATAAACTTCACTACATATATTGCAACAAATAGGAGCAACACCTACCGCAATTGTTTCATGAAGTTTTCGATTACATAACTTCAAAAATGGTAAATATAAACTTTGCTGCGTACATTGCAACAAATAGGAGCAACACCTGCCACAATTGTTTCGTGAAGTGTTCGATTACATAATGTACATAAGAATGACCGAGGGACATTCATAAATTTATTTCGCCCAAGTGCTTTCTCGCTGCATTCGACGTCATCGTATCCTTCATCCGTGAAATTGTCTATGCCTTGCTGCCCAACAGCGTTTTTGGAAGGCTGCAACAAGAAAATATACATTTATAATATGGAAATGATTCCCAAAATCGAGAATATTATCGAATAAAAAATATACTCACAGCTTTCCCCTTTTCTTTATCATGCTCCTGAATTGAAAGTTTCGCAAGCGTCTCGCTGACCTCGGTAGTCATCTCAACTGCTGTTGCCAATATCGCAGCTAGTCACCAACTCGGAGGAATGGAAATATCTTATACCCCTTATAGGGCATGTAGCAAACAATCCTCCCCTCCCCCTACCCCCTCTCCCGGTATAGAGCTCACTGCTGAGGTTCTAATTGCTCCATCAACATTTCAATTAGCGAGTCTAATCTTTTGGACCGTTCATTATCCTCCCCCTGATCATTCTGCGACAAGTCGCTTATTGCCTGATGTAGCCAAATTGAATTTTGCTCTGGACTAAATCGATAAAAATCGATATCATTATGACCCCAAGGAAGAGTTCTGACAGTATTGGGAATAATAAACCGCTTATCGTCGTGATATGAAAGAGCAACTTTGTTTCTCATCTCCGTGAAGATGTCATGCTTATAGCTACGAAAAGTATTCATCTTGCGAAATATCAAACCACCTTTCTCAACGATGTCTTTATAACTATCTAGAGATAGTTCGTTTCTTATAACAGCCCTGGAAACACCTTTCGCTTTTTTCACCTCGCTAGTCGTTGATTTGACGCAATAAGCTTTGGCGCCAGTACCATAAAAACTAATTAAGGGGTTGTTTGGGAATTCATCTTTCATTTTGCCGACGATCGATTCTGTGCGAGGCATGTTGAAGTTATTTTTTACAGGATAATTAGACGTGTCGAAATATTCTATGTTTTCTTTCATAAAATCATAGAAATTTTCGCTATCAATTTTCAAGATGAGGGAATCAGTATCGGTATACAATAATGATGAGGATGTTCCAGGAAAATTTTTCTTGATACAATCATATAAGAAATCATAGATTACAATTTTCGACACATCTAATATGCTGAAGCCCACATAGAGCGGTTTATCATAATGCACGCTAACCCTACCCATGTGAATTGCAACGAAATTTTCATGAAATATCGTGCAAGTCTTATAATTGGGAAGGGTCGTTAATGCATTAGCACCCTTCCGCTTCCCGATACTCTCCCAATGGGTCACAAGTTTGATATCGGTCCTTCTATCGACATTTTCCATAGTTTTACCATACACACAGTTGACCATCTTTTTAAATAATCCATTATCGGCTTTGTTCGTACTTTTATTGCGCATCTCAGTATTGAGGTCTACATATTTCTTCAACCAGCGAGATTGATTGAATTTAAGAACTCTATGTATTCGCGTCAAGATTAAACCATTTCTAATCGCCTGTTTCAAATTTCGATAATGGATTATATAATTTAACTTATTCGATAAATTCGGAATCAGTTTCTTATGAGCGGATTTTGAACCTGGCGGGCTGATGGTTTCCACAAGAAAAGGTAAATCCGAGTGTGCATCATGTAAATTTTCAGGGTAGTGAATATCTACTTCGAGAACATACCCGAACGGATCATCATCTGCAACATTCGAGATATCCAAATTTGAGATTTCAACATCAGTTAACCATGTGAAACCAGATGTAGGTAGTGGTTGCGACATACTATGACCATACAAGTTGGTCGCATCCAAATACATTATAAACGACGATGGATCATCAGGGTTGAAATTTGGGAGGAATTTATTATTAGCTACATGGCTTCTCATACTACACTGGCTGACACCGCCTCTTATTCCCTTCTTAAAGAAATTCACCATGTCGATGTCAGTTAAGAGTTCCAATTCCACTTTTGTGTAGCGCAACATAGCATCCCACGATAGACCAGGGGCTGTATAATATTGACATGGGTCCAACTTGTATGTCTTCAAACTAACCTTCCGAAAATTTTCAAAAACATCGCATAATAACAAAACATCCGATTTCAGATATACGTCTGAATAATCCCCAAGCGTTTTACATTTGAATATCTTCCAAATACGCTCAGCTCTACGATAATCCTCATTCGAAATGTGTTCATTCGATAAATTATCGAAAAAGTCATTTTGAGAAGGTAAACCTTTATGCTCCAATTTATCGATAGATGTAATAAAACTATACGGAAATACGCCTTTTCGCGTCATTAGCTTAAATTGTTCGCGATCTTGAAATGCTCTCGCTGTCTCAACACACTGTTCCGTAGTCAGATTTTCAGCTAGAGAATGCAGCGGATCAGAAAGAAATTTATAGCTATCTAAAAAGCGCAACTTCATGAACATTTTATGATTTTTCCCATCTTTTCCCAAGTACTCATCAACAAAAACATGTTTCGTGAATGAAACATACTTTTCCTTAGTTTGAGCGATACAATCCACCCTCTCTTCATGCTCGAACAATTGTTTGATGAAGAGGTGGCTATCATACCCGCTCATATTATGGAAAAAGATGGGGATGAAGTTAGGTAGCTTGAAATTCAAATTACATTTAGAATGTGCAGCGCCATCTCTCTTTTTACCAGTCAGGTGACAATGGTCTCTAACTTTAACATCTGTGGAATCAAGTGGCTTATCACAAATGTTGCAAATTGTAGCGGTAGCGAAATCAAGCTTCTCTGCAGCACTCAATTTAGCCATAGGAACAACACATTTCAAATGCATATTATATATAGCCTTAACATTATCGACTAAACTGGAGACAAACTTTTTTGCTACACCTTTTCCTCGGAATGAAACAAATTTAGTGAGGGAATCATCGTAGGAGCATTTGATGAGATATGCAAATGAATGCGGCTCGTGAGCGAATGTTTTATTAGTATACGACCCCGTAGGATCTGGTTCACAAGTTTGGATGGGTTTCAGAACAGATTCAAAATCCGCATATATAACGAATGGTACTTTCATCTGTTTCTCAAAACTTTGGAATTTTAAAATATTCCCGGGAGCGCTATTTCCGAATTTATCAACCTTGATTTCTGGAGATGGAACCGTAGTGTATGTATGATTGCAATCATTCAACTTATGACGTAGCAACTTCGACTCATCGGAGAAACATATCAGACACCCATCGCAAAAGAAATTCCTATGCCCTCTGGCATTTAATTGACTTGACACTAATCGCGATAAATTTTTTATCCAGCAATAATGCCCCTTATCGGAATCGTCCGAGATATAAAGTAAGTTTACATGCCTACCCAACCTATTCTTAGCATAATGAAGCGGCCCAATAACCCTATATTTCATTTTTTGATCATCGAATACGCTCTCTAACCCATAAACATTGATGGAGCAATCATTTTGATTTTCGAACTTTGGAATATCACTTACTTTCATAGGAAACTCTATACCAACCAGATTCAATACTGTAGAAAAGTGTGGGTAGGAAGATGTTTCGGTATTCCTTATCCTCGCAGGATACAAAGCTGATGTAACTGCCCAGGCGAAACAATGCTCATCCTGATTAATAATGTTTACCACCGCTTTCTTGTTCGCAATATAGGTGGGCAGCTTTATGTAAGACCCGCCTCTTAATGGACTATATTTATTAATATTTATTTCTAGAAACAAAATCTCTTCTAAAGCCCAACCTGTAATATCAAAGTAAAAAAAAGAAATAAGCAAACTTAGTCGACATCTGATTTTTTCAAACAACTCACCAGAATCACGTTCCTCGAATTCGATAGCTAGATTCGAAAGACAATCCCGAAATGCGTCAACGATATCTTCCAAATCTGGCGATGAAGCAATTATGCGATTCGGAGCCATGAAAGATTTCACATCTCTCACATCTCGGGTTTCAATGACATATCTACCAAAAACTTCCATGTTCACTTTAATCGAGTGATGAATCAGTAGCATATTATCTAATAGAGATATAATTGTAGCTCTATTCTCATTGAAGAACGCATTGTAATCTAAAATGTTCGTTCTACACTCTAACCTATAGCTAATAATGCGGCATTTGAACGCGCTCTCGATCGCATATACGCCATCTCTGTAGTGCATGCACGCATTAGAGCGATGCTCCAAGGTTCTCTTATGAGCACCCATCCTATCTGATGGAACATCTTTAGCGCAGGGCACACATCTTTGCATACTTCTAGATGTCGATGGCGCTGGCGGATTCGAAATATCCAATCGAGCCCTTTTTGCACTAGGCTCGCCCAAATCACTCAAATCACCAACACATGAAATTCTTTGATGGCGGCGTAAATTATCACTACGCGTAAATGTTTGGAAACAAGCACTGCAGGTCAACATGATGATGATGAATAAAAAACGCTTTTATCACTCACGAACAAACAACAAATGCTGATTAATATGTGATTCCCAATAAACTGTGCTCCGCTCTGCGCACCCTTGAATTTATAGAAGTACCGCCTCCCCCACTCTCACCAACGCGATCTTGAACTCTCGCGGGAGAATGGCGCATGCGCACGCAGCAGCAGTGTTCAAGGTCGCACCCCCTCCCATTTCAGGGGTGTGGAAACACAAGGTCACGCTCACAGAAAAAAAGAAAGCCCTCCTCAAGGACGCGCTCCTCTCAAGGCCACACCAACTCCCAAGGGCACCCTCCTCTCAAGGTCGCCAACTCGAGGTCACTCCTCCCAAGATCACATCGGGGTCATTCACCCCAAGGTCACTCCTCTCAAGGTCACTCCTCCCAAGGTCATTCACCCCAAGGTCACTCCTCCCAAGGTCACTCCTCCCGAGGTCATTGACCCCCCTAAGGTCATTGACCCCCCAAGGCCACGTGGGGGGTGTGTGACCTTGGGAGGAGGTCTAGAATCGGCACAAATCATCTACTCAGGGTGTTCTGTTTTAAAATACATAACTTTGGGTTATATCTCAATAATGACAGCTCATTTCAAAAAAATGACTACGCCACTGGATTCAACGTAGTAATATGTATAATAGTAATATTTTACTTCTTTCATAAGTTCAAATATAGCTGAGATACAGAAGGGGTCCCAAAATGCAATATTTTCAATTTCGCCCTGTATCTCAGAAACGAAGAGGGCTATGAAAATTTTGTTTGCGGTATCGTGAGTTTCACAAAAAAAAATAGCCAACTTTCGCGAAGACCGCAAATCGCTATATTTTAATATAAGCGAGATATCCCGTGAGGACATCGAAAATGGGACTGCCTGTACATAAAAATTATTTCGAACAGTGTTTAACCTTTAGACAACGGAAGTCCCGAAACTCTACTTAAAGACATTGTCAGCCACTTTCGAAAAACACAAATTACCTGATACTAAACAGAAAAATCTAAACAGAAAAGTTGCCTTCATAATACATTATTAGATATCACACACACACAGAATCGAAACATTCTGTCACTATATGATTTTTTTCAAGCTATATAGATGTTTTACAACTTTTAATTCCATGTGATAATGAATTGTATAATTATCCGATATGTCATTGTTCTAGAGTCTATAGAAAAATAGTGTTCGATTTCGTACTATACTGAATGCAATAAAGAAGTGATTTTCTGGTTGCATAGAATGCATTACATTCAAGAAAAAGCTTCCTTCATTCATCTGAAAGAGGTCTATCAGAGTTACCTATATATATCTGAGATTATCAGTGACGTATCATCTGCATACATGCTGAAAGATGACCAGACTGGGTGGCAGTCCAAATCCTTTATAGTTAGAATATAAATATGATGGGTCCCAAGACCGAGCCTCTATCCCAGGATAGAGTATTGTTGATGGTTATAGAGAGGTATGGATATTGTAGACTTTATAGGCACAGTAGTTTCTGACAACATCGTATAAGTCATTTCGAAGTTAGCCTTCCTGGATAAAATATAAGTTTAAGTTTTTGGTTGCATTAAACTTAATCAAATGATGAAATAAATAACTCAGTATACGTGTGCTTGGGTGGTTGGCACATCGCACTCGCACACTTGATGATTTCCAAAATCTGCTTTCTATGTATTTTTTTCATTTTCTTGAAGAGCGTACTGACCAGTGAGAAGGAGAATTATCTTTATCGGTAAGTTTTTGATCTAACTACGAACTTTTCAGCTTGTCTTCGACTAGAAGTAGGTTAGTTCATCTTCTTTTTGTCTTATTTGCCTCTTCCTTACGGTAAATTGGCCAAGGTTGGATTGACACAAGGCCACAATTCGCGAAAATCACGGAGTGGGCGGCATCTGGTGTCAAATTTTCTAAGCCTTCCGAGGGTGATCAACAAAGCAATTTAGCATTGTATAGCATAGGCATTCGTATTATTTTTAATGAAATTGACTTGTTTTGAATAGTTTTCGGACTTGTTTCGTGCTTATCAGCTAGTGAGTAATATTATCGAAACATGCAGCAAGTTCAAAAGGTCGTAAAGACGAAATCGACAAAGATTTGTTCAGTATTTCAGCGTACCTCCTACCGTACAGACATCGTTCCTTTGGCACAAAATCCTGAATTTCCTTTCAGGATTGTGTGAAAAATTGATGATCACGTTGAAAAAAGGAGAACTTATCACCACAAACATTTACGTTTGTAGTAAGCACTTCCTATAGAACTGGATTTCTCAAGTGAATGCGAAGGTATGTCTTTGAGGTTAAATCAAACAAATAAGATCTGGTTTAAGTGTAGTTGTGTCCCTTGTTGTTTGTAATGAAAACCTTGATTTTACTTTAGGACCATCAAGGAGAATTAAACCAAGAGATAGGCTCAAAAATAATGCAATTCCTTCAATAAACATCTGGAAGTAATCACATGCAAACTTCAAGAGTGAGGGCAATGTGGGCTGAATGAAATCAAATCTTTATTCAAAATGAATGAGCTGTGAATTGAATGAAGTATCAATTGAAATAAATGAATTTGAATGACTGATAGACCACAAGGTCTCAAACTTTTTAAGTTATTCTTGGAACATACCTACTCATCTATATTATATGAATTATCATTTTATTGTTAACATAAAAATAATAACCTGTATTGCCTAATTAAGATAGGTAGGTATATCAATATAAGCACCCATATACTTACTTCTCAGAGAATAAAGTTAATTGACTACAATTCTTTGTTTTTATTTTGCTAATCATCTATTTTTGGGTTAGGATAAAATTATTACAGGTTTACAGATAAATTCACACTTCCAATGCTAATTTTTCCATGGAACTATTTTAATTTCATATTAGAGCTACCCTAGGGCTGAAGTTTGTGAACAGGAGTTTATTTATATGTGTTCGAGTATGTGTTTGACATCTATCCCACAAAGTATGTGACCAGCTTTAAATAATGCTTTTCGCTATTTTAAGGGTTTCTTCTTATCTCCAATATACTCTAGATACTTATTTCAATCTTGGCCATTCTTGAAATAAAGAGAAATCATTGAAATACAAATACCTTAGTGGCCCCATTGATTTTGCAGAGGTGGTTTGAAAAGCCTATGAAAACATAATAAATCCACGAATCTCACATAAAATACCTGTTTTGAATTCTATAAACGATAATCTATCAATAGCGCCCCTTTTGGATACTCAGGATTATTGATTTCTTCCCCAAAATTCGAATTGAAAATTGACATATTACCATTGAAAACATATACCAAATGTTTGTTGATCACCCTCATGTCAAATTTTTGACATTTCTCGAGCGCCATCTGTTGGTTCGTGATTTTCGCGAATAGTATGGTTACTTCAACTATCTATGAACTTTTCATCTTCTTTTCGACTAGAAGTAATTTCTCCTCCACCTCGACGATAATGCGATTATAAAGTGGACCCGGCATGAAAATTTGAAAATCATCTCATGAAGCTCCTCTCCCATTCTGTCGACGACCACGCAGGGTCCAGCCACTCGATTCCAGAGTCTCGGTAGGCGCGCGCATCCCTTCGGACACTAGCTGGACCTCATTATAGAAGAGGAACGATGTTTACTTGCTGGGGAAAAAGGGGGTAGAGGGCGGAGAGAGGGAAGGCGAGCTGCTCCTGGCAGCGGCGATTCTGAAAGATTTCAATTTAGCGCGCTGATGGCTTGTATGTGTGTTATTTGTGCGAGCAGAAGCACTGGCGGAACGAAAAGGAAACTGGATCAAGGAAAAAGAGGGGTGCTTCCACCTACAAATCTCTGAATATTTCTGATGGGAAACAGAGGAAATGTTTACTTCATTCCAATTCACTCCAAAACGTTAACAGTTGTTTTCAAAGTTTGAAATTAAAATCGGCTCTCTTCAAAAACTGCTTGAAAACAGATGGTGTTGAGTTTTAAGTCGCCAGACAACAAAATGTAGGTGATTAGCTAAGATAATAACAAATTCCTGAAAATCGTTCAACGGTGCCAAAATACCTACCCACATAATATATCAACTCCATGGATGAAATTGAAAACAGATATGGCCAGACAACCAGGAGGAAACACAAAAGCCATTTCAGTGAATGTCAGAATATGAGTAGTATCGTGAATCTGACAGAAATCAAAATAGTATCAAGTTCTATAAGACGCTATTTTGTCTTTGACAACGTGTCTCCAATGCAATACCAGCGGTGAAAAATTCAATGTTTTTATTGTTTTTATTGGTGAATTCAAATCAAATTACACTCTTCTGACTTTCATTTGACAGTTCGATTGTACCAATCTCCGAATAATAAAAAATGCGTATCGAAATAGAGGCTACTTTGCCACGCATTTGCGTTGCACAATTACTTCATTATACAACCAAAATAGAAAGCACATGATTTTGCATATATGATTGGTTGTCACGGGTTGGTACGTAGACTTTTTGACTGTTAACTATCCCTGAGGTAACTGACAGCGAAAAACAAGATCACTTCGATGTGGGTTCCAGGTCACACAGTGGGTTAGAGGCAACAAGGAAGCAGACTGCCTTGCCAAAGAAGGAGCAAATACACAATTTTTCGGTCCAGAACCATTCTGTGAACTCTCTAAGGCCCACTTGAAAGAAGAGGCTGGGAAGCAGATGAAACGAAATCTCACTGAAATAAAGTTCCAGGACAAAGACAAGCGGAAAAGCCACAAGAAAGACTTGAAATTGGTAATGGGACTCCTCACTGGACACTGCCCTCTGAGGTATCACCACAAAATGATGGGCAAATCAGAGAGTGATAGTTGCCGCTACTGCGAGGACTTCGATGAAACTGCAGAACATCTGTTTTGCGAATGCCATCAGCGCTTTTCTGCAAAAGGCTCAAGTTCCTGAACGTAGCTCTAAGGATTGCGTTTATTATGATTCAAATTTTTTTCGAATCCACAAAGCTCTGAGAAAAAAACGATTTGAATTAGTTAACAAGTTTGGGTTAGTACTTTCGAATTATGCGATGTAATGCTTTTTATTGAACATACCCTATCCTTCAATTGGGTACATATTCAACTAGTGAAGTCTACAGAAAATACAAGAGAATCTGAAGAAATAATTCAACGTGAAATACATCATATACCCACTGAACAACAATTAATTCAGTTATATGAATGTAGGTAACATTGCCAATAGTCGATGAAAACAAGAATAAATCTTGCTTGGACGAAATATCTATTTGTTGATAATAATATCTGACACTTGGATTTCATCGAATTCGCGATTCTCTGCCAACGAGCCCTTTTTTTCTGCTTGCCCCTCGGCCTACCGTCGATCCCACCGCTGCCCCCAGAATCGGACAGGACACGCCGTGCGCTCGGCCGCACAACTTGAAAATCAATAACATCTTTGAGCAAACACTTGGCAGTGCACACACGCATCGCTCTCCCAGGGGCGAGGGGGACGCTGCCGAGGGTTGAGAGGGGCCAGGGGGGGCGAAACGGTCAGCATCCCCGTGTGGACGGACCGGACTGGGGGTTGCGGTCGCTGGCCGCCGACATTGGGAGGTTAACGACGTTATCTTCGTACCTCGGTGCTGAATGACTTACCATCTATGACAAAGAAATCGACAGGGACCACAAGAACAAAAGTTTTAATGACAATCGCATCCAAAGAGCTAGATGATAACTTCATCGAAAGTGGAAGCTGAAGAGTTCAAGTCTTGATCAGAACTCAAAAAAAAAGTGGAGTCAATAAGAGAATGCTAGCTGTCAATTGAGGAGGGCTCAGCAGTTCCTGTCGGTGGCCGCAGACATTGGGAGGTTATAACGATGTTATCTTCAGACCTCAGTGCTAAATGACCGACCATATATGACAAACAGCGACCTCGCCAAGGGAAGTTCTTATGGCAATCGTATTTAGAAACCTAGATGATAACTTCATAGGAAGTGGAGGCTGAAGAGTTCTGATCTTGATCATTACTCAATTTTGTGAAAGAAGACCCATTTAAAGAAAGCTAGCAGACATTCGAGGAGGGCTGCAGCAATAGCAGACGTTGCCAGACTGGGACAGGAATTGGCCACTTTCATCAGAAGATTAACATTATGTTTAGACTTCAGTTGGTTGAGGCTTAGCTGGATGACTAATGATCTATATTAAAGAAATCAACGGCAACGAGGTCAAGGAATGTTGTAACGGCCATCACATTCAGAAAGCAAGATGATAACTTCGTAGAGTTCAGATCTTGATCAACACTCGGTTCAAAGAAAGTAGACCGAATTCGAGAAAGCTAGCAGACAATCTGCAATAGCAGCAGCTATCCAAATCTTCTGAAGAGTTTGGGACACTTTCAATTCTATTTCCTCTAAGCTGCCTTACCTACATGACCCGAAGTATGTGATGTTTTCTTGGACGTAGAGGGAGCTTTTGACAAAGCTCCACATGAAATTAATACGAAAGAGTACTACATTGAAGCCTCTGGTAGACAAACCGAAGAGGTAATATTGAGACATTTTTGTTTTTGGAGACTGATATTCTGGTTCTTCTGATCTCTGACCATATAAAGATGATATACTTGGGCTAGTGGGATTTGACGTGTGAGAGATAATAATTCGGCAGAACATCGTCCATGGTAGAATATGTGAAAGAGAAAAGATACTGCAACATATATCATGAAGTGAAATATTTTTGACGCGGAACAGAACTGATGCTGCCTGTGCTGTGATGCTGCCTGTGTAAACAAATTGGTCATGCCAATACTAACTGGCTGATATTGTGATTTTCATCATTGAAATGGTGTGTATGGGTATATTTGATAAAATCTGGAATCACATTGATTGATTACTTTGAGAAATCTATTATGATTGTGTTATCGATGCATTGAATTATATCACCAATCTTGAGCCATATTCAATTCGTCCATCTCTGCAGTATGCACAGATTTGTTACGATCGAAATCTATTTCCATGTCTATTCATTTTGATATCTACCCTTTCTGCGAAATTTCAAGAAGGTAGTAAGACTCAACTATGATTGGTATAAGCATATTTTTTAGTCTGCACATGGCGACCAAAACGACAACCGCTCATTAAAACCCATAATGTTTCTTGGACAACCAGTAGATGAATTAGGAGAGGATGGTGGTGGTGATGGTAGCTAGTGGAATAATTGTTGTAATTTCCGAAGAGCATACATATAGACCAAGAAAATATATATAGAAGAGGCTACTTCTCTGCGACGTTTTAGAACATGTGAACATTACTCCATTGGAAGCTGTTCAGGTTCAAAGTAGTTTTAGGCACGAAACAGAAAACCAAGCCTCTGCAATTTTTTCCGATTCTTCGTTTTGAGATTGCCTCCGGTAGTTAGGAGATTGATCACGAACTGCCCTGATTCCGGTCCACGAAATTCAATTCTAGAGACGAATTCTCCTGTTGCATTATAAAGAATGAGAAATGCAATATCAACATCTTATCTGGGAGTCCATCTCGTGAGATCCCTTTGACTGGACATCGCGCTTCTAAAGCGCCCCATTTTTCTCCTGGATTCCCGTAGGGCATGAAAAGAAGTGATGTCCCAACGCAGACGTTAAGTGCTCTCAAAAATTTGACTTTATCGCATCACTCTACATCTTAAAATACACCTACTGACAATGACAAGTTCAGTTCGGGAAAACGGCGAATGTTGCATGTTGCAGAAGTAAAAACATTCTTATGATCGCAGTCAATATTAATTAGTGGAGACGCCAATTGAAGATGAACTACTTTTCTTCTGTCGTCTGTAAGCTTTTGAAGTTTCTCCTGATATTTCAATACTTCAAATATTCCTCTAATAATTTAATACATATAATATCTATTCAACAGAATTCCATCATGAATAAATTTCAATTCCTTATATCAACACAATCATCATCTTCTGGATGTAGCTTTTATTTTTTGGTTAGGTAGATATATTTGAAGTTCTTCAGAAAATCTAAGAAATATGACACAGTATGCAAACCATATATCTAATAATAACTATATAGGTAACATGGATACCAGAGCTGAAGCCGAAAAAAAAAACAAATGACAGTCTGCGGGACAAATCGCGAAAATGCGCATGCGCAAGTTTGAATTAAGAATCGACATTCGTTTTCATCATGGAGGAGAGTAGCTTTCTAGTGAGCGACAAACGTATGATAATTATTGAAAATCAAACAAATGTGTCAGATAACCTTCAATTCGATGTTTTTATTTCATCATGACATATATTTTTCAAATATTCATTTATCGATGGATTGTTGGACAATTTTGGATAATAGTTGATGATAGATGCAGAAATGGATGTGATCTACAAAGCGATACTTGCGATTTGCTGAGAAACCTGTCACGATAAAGTCATCGGAACAAGATTCGTGGGCTAATTTTTGATCAATCACTGTTATCACTCACTAATCACCTGTAAACAATCAGTAAGTACATTAATAACTATATTAACGCTCTTTCACATAATTTGAGTCAACAAACATACCTAACCTATGAAATTCTGAAAACGTCAGTGGATTTCAACTCGTCAAAACCCGCGCATGCGCACAATTCATCATTAGCAAGCCAGACAGTCTTTTGTTTTTCCAAAACTGACTTCATTTTCGCGTGAAGAGAAGAATAGGTGTTATCCATATAGTTGTTATTATATATATGATGCAAACAGTAAAATAACACAAAATCAGATTGAAAGGTCCACTTGTCAACATGCGCAGTTGAGTATCCACACTTGATTAAATAAATGTACCTATTATTTCCGTCTAGAGGAAATCGAAGTTTTCGATCTCGTTCCACTATTTTTGCGCAGCTTGTGATTCTTTCAATCTGCGATGTGCATGATAGAATCCACTGCGTCCCATTCTGAGTTTTATTTTGCCTGCTGCCTCAAAATGAATCGAGTTAGGCAGAATACATCTGTCACTTTACCTAAAATAGTTTAATAACTTGCGAAGTAAGAGTACGGCGCTTTCACAACAGATGTTAGCACTTTATATTTGGAATGAACGCACTCATATTTCTCGGTTAGATTACTTTCATTCCGAAATTTTGAATTGCGGGATTACTGGAGACAACAGATATAGACAGCCAAATAATCGACACCACCTGAAACTATAGACGCCGATCAAGTTAGGTAGGTGTAAAGTGTAAAGGATAAAACTTGTTGAAATCCCAGTATAATGAATTGGCCTCCTCGATGTTCAGACATAAACCCTATTGAACATGTTTTTGATGCTCTAGGGAGAAAAGTACGATCTCGTTTACTAGCTCCTGCAAATTTACAGCAGCTCAGTGAAGTTTTGATTGAAGAATGGCAGCAAATCGACCAGTGTTAGGTATATACAAAATTTGATAATGGTCATGCCAAGACGAATTGCAGCAGTTATTCGTGCACGTGCAGGGAACACGTCGTACTGATTTCATCACAATTTTCTAATTTATTCTCAGGTTTCATTCGTTATATTCATCATTGCTTATTTTACAAACTTCATTATCACCATGATGTAGTAATGTTACGTTTTATCAAAACCCTTGTAACTTTTCAAAAAATGAAGTTATCGTAACAAATGAAATAAGAAAATGTATGAAAAGAACGTTGTTACTTAATAAAATAATAAATTACACGGTGTAACAGCTTCGCCACTTCAGGGATTATTTTAAAATTCCAATAAAAATAAACTCTCCGTGTCACCCTGTATAGTTTGGAGATATATGACTAATTTCTTAAAATTTCAACCTCGTTTGAGATTCCGTTTGAGTTTACCAACGAAATGAAATAAAAATTAATCGAATCAGACTTGAAATAATGGAAGTTATTGTTGAGCAAATTTTATCAATATTTTGAGTGGACCGATTATTTTGCGGGTGAGTGTATTAGAAATTCTCGTTTCTTGGGATATTTCCAAAATTTTTGAAGATAATTGAAATCTTGTCTGAGATTATATGGGATAGTGGAACTTTAAAAATGGGCAGCCTGTATATTATCTCCCATTCTGAACAATTTCAACACGCACAGCTCATACATCAACCCGTCGTAGTTTGTCACTTCAAAAATAACGAATACGTTTTGTGTTCTCCCATTCACTCATTAACTTTAATAGACGCGCTTCCGAAAATATATCATTCCCAGCTTTCATTACCCCAAAAAGTACAACAATCCGAATCCCCGCCATACGTCATTGTCATAAAACGATAAAGCCCGCTCGTGTTTTTGAGAACTTCATAAATTAGTTGGAAAAATATGTAAACAAAGACCGGCTGCGGCGCGTCCCGAAATAGCGAAGGTCAGATACCTCTGACGTCGCGACGCCATGCCTGCGCCGCCGAGTTATGATTAGGGGCGGCGTCCCACCAATCATAACTGGGACTTATGAAATATCATAAGCTTCGGGGGATAGGCGCGGCGAACGCGTGCGCCAATCGAGGTGAAATATGAAATCATATGCCGTCGGGGTTGGACGATGTTGCGACGCCAGGCGTCGGCGCGGGGAAGACGGCGACAGGATGTGTGTGGTAGGTGCTTCAGGAAGTTATCTGGAAGGCCTATGCACAGAGTGTTGTTTTAGTTGTTGATGGGCAGGGCCGGATTATCCATAAGGCGGATTAGGCAACTGCCTAGGGGCCCCGCACCGACTAGGGGCCTACGGGGGCATAATTGATGTTGAACGCACCAAGAAAAAAACGTTTCATTCGGTTTCATTCGTGACATTTCCGATTATTAACATCCGGTAATATCACCATAGAAAAAATGATGGATGCGGGGACAGATAACATCGTTTGGATTGATTTTTGAGAACATGGTACAATCAACTTTTCCGAATTCAATGATAGCATTGCAAGTATAAAGCTGTCTGATTATATAAAACGTCACAGGTGAACGATAATAAAAAACTGTCTTCGTTCAACAATATCACAGAACCGTTTTAATTCATTGTCGATAATGGCGATTGAAAATGGTGTGTTGAAAAAGGTCAACTTTCAAGATGATTTCAACGATTTTGTATCTAAAAAGTTACAGGAATTGCTATTTAAACTTATATTGTACCTACTCCACAAAAATATTTTCTTTGGATGTGAAAATATTTTTATGATCAAAATCATTTCATTCAATGAAAGCAAAAAGCAGGAGTCGATCTGACTTTTGTAATAGAAAAAATATATTTCGAAAAGAATGAAAATGGTAAAGGAAATGAGGGGCCCCGAGAATTGCATTGCCTAGGGGCCCCGATAGGGTTAATCCGGCCCTGTTGATGGGGCAAGATTTGATTAGGCAGTGTTGGTGCGAAACTTCGATCCAAAACTAGATGAATAACGCTCAATCCTTACCACAGTAGTTGTTTGAAGCCAACATCTGAGTTCATAGATCTAAAATTATTCAACAAACTTCCCAACCCCATACAAAACATGAGCCAAAATTCATTCAAAAAAGAAATTAAGAAAATATTGTTAGGAAAGGCATATTATGCCGTTAGTGAGTTCCTAGACGATTCCCTAGAGGAAATGTAATATTGTTTGTATGTGTTACCATGTTATCACAACATTTTTTTTCTTGTTTATATGTATCTGTACTATTTTTGAAGTGTTCATAAAAAATCATGACGTGTATATCCATCTGTTGTATGGCTGCTGTTGCAAGTACTAATAAATATATCTATCTATCTATCTATCTATCTATCTATCTATCTATCTATCTATATGCTTACGCTAGATCCGGTACACCATGTGCTGGATAGAACATATTAAACTGCTCTGTGGCAAGCTTAGTAGAGTTTGCTACTGTCTGAAGGAACTCCAAAAAGTCGTCAATCAGACTACCCTACGAACGACATATTATCATAGATCTTATTGCTTACGCTAGATCCGGTATCCATAGGTTATTTGTTTTGTAGGTCCGGGGGGGTTGAAAGTACTAAGCCATTGATTGGTCGTTTTAGTTGTTGACCATACAAATGTGTTGTCCCACGTGAACATAGTACCTATTTTCTTGCAGACCCATGGACTTACACGATGCCGGATCTAGCGTAAGCAATAAGATCTATGCATATTATTTTCATTTTCACTCCATCATGTACCATCACGGAATTATATTCTTGGGTAGCACACACAATCAAAGAGGTCTTTATAATCCAAAAGAGAACAATTAGAATTCTAGCTGAATGTATGAGTACTTCGATGAGTACTAGAGAGCGTTGTTCACCCAAGATCAAGTTTTTTCGAATGTTCTCAAAAAAATCAAATGGAATGCTACAAATTTCTATCATTACATTTGAAGAGAATGAAATCAGCTACATTTTGGTGAAAACCGCGATTCGATATCTTCATACGTTTTTGAGTTATTCGCAAATAACGAATTTAACCTGAAAAAATGAAGTTTATTATTGAAAAAAAAATTGTATGATTTCCGTTATCTTCAGTAAGTCTGCATTGCATGCAAAATATAAGGTATTTAATCCTATTCGCCTGTACTAGTGATTAAAACGGTTATTATTCAAATGTTCAGCATTTTGGTGCATTTGTGCGTTGATCTTATATTCCGTACTATACCCAAAATAACAATTGATGCAAATGCCACTTACTGAAAATGAAGATGTGGATCCTACTAGTCAAGAACTAAACTGCGATAACGGGAAGTGACTTCCAATAATAACAAATAAAAGAATATCAAATACCCACTACATTCTGAAGCCATTTCTATTCAGCAATGTCATTACGGAAACACATCTCTTTCGACAAGGTGGAACAAAAAATGTCCCAAAAATGTTCAAAATGCATTCCATTATTTTCAATGCAACTATTCAATCTTCATTGGCTGCTCAACACAGCTGTTTCAGCTCTTGGAATGCTGGTAATAGGTTTTTAGATCAACGCACAAATGCTCCAAAAGGCTGAACATTCGAATAATAACCGTTTCAATCACTAGCACAGGCGAATTGGATTGAATTACCTCACATTTCGCATGCAACGCAGACTCACTGAAGAAAACGGAAATCATAGAATATTTTTTTCAACAAAAAACTTGATTTTTTCAGGTTAAATTAATTATTTGCGAATAACTCAAAAAGGAATGAAGATATCGAATCGCGGTTTAAACAAAAATGTAGCTAATAGCATTCTCTTCAAAAGAAATGGTAGAAATTTGTATAGCATTCCATTTGATTTTTTTGAGAAAATTTTAAAAAACTGAACCTTGGGTGAACAACGCCCTCTAGGTAGACGTGGTGTGAACTGGAGATCAACATCGAATGGAGCGTTCGAATGATTGTGAAATTTTCTTTCAAACGAGCCCAAGTTGATCGTATTTGGAGAAAAGGTAACAGTACCTTGATATAGTGATTTTCCGAGAAAAATTGAATTTTCAGTTATGTCATAGTAGTTGCGCCCTCTAGCGGTCATTTTAGGAACTTGAAAATATTTCCATCAATTTCTCTTGGCCGATTTAGTCCTCAATATTTTCTTCTCGGAGCCCTAAGGTTTATGGTTTCCATAATATCGTACCTCGCCGACCTTAGTGGGACACCCTTTATATGTGTATGAGTGTCTGAATTATGTCTTCAAAAATAAATCACTATACATATACCCTATGGAAATGACCACTCGCACAACACAAGAAATAAGAATATGTTCTGCTACCCCCAACATAAAACTGCACCCCTAGAAAAAGGCTGTTTTTATGAATGTCCGAAACTTTACAACATAAAAGACATTAAAGTGCACAATGTATTTAAATACAAACTAAATGCGAGTTTGTCATAAAAATTGACCCTCAGACACAGCCATCAGGTTTCATCTATCTGGTTTGAAAAGATAACTTTTCCTTCAAAAGTTTAAAACCAATGTATAAAAATCGTCTCACAATTGTATAGATACCTATACTTCAAAATATCTTCGGAGAGATAGAAATGGGCGCTTTCTCGAAAGGGCATATGGCGTTGTTTTCAAGAGGCAAGGCGCGGCAGATTCTTAAATGAGATGCACTCTGTACCTATAAAATGTACATACGTGATATAAAAAATATAAATATAATGCGGAGAATTTTGGAAAGGCAGATATATGCATTACCTGCATAATATTGGTATGGGAAAAGTTAGATTTTTGGCGGAAGCAGCCCTGCAAATGTAGCAGTAGCAATAAGGTAGCACTAATACTGATGGAACTCAATTAAAAGGTATGATGCTCAGTGAAGTAATCATTTTTTGTAAAGCAACAATATTTTCGAAGCAACAATTCAAAAGAAGACGAATAAAATAATCGCATTCGCTTACACACCAACAAGTTGATGTTTTGGCGAAGGCCATCATGGTCCTAGAGTACACCAAATTTCCACTTATCATCGAAAATAAGCCAAGAAGAATTCCAAAGCGAAACATAGGTAATATTTATCAATATAATGTAGGTAGGACATTTAACTACTTTCAATTTAATGAAACCTATTGAAATCTGGAATAACTAATATATTTCACTTTTCTTCAAGAGACGTTAAATCGAGCGTTAAATACACAATTAGATCCGGTATCCAGGTTATATTTGTTTTGTAGGTCCGGGGGGTTTGAAAGTACTAAGCCATTGATTGGTCGTTTTTATTTTTGTCCATACATATGTATTGTAACCACGTGATCATAGTACCTACTTTATTGCAGACCCCTCTAGACCAAACAAATACTACAGGATGCCGGATCTAGCGTAAGCAATATAAGATCTATGACTTTCACGATACACTTATTGGATGTTTACATCGCACCACATTTTTTCAAATATTATAAAAAAATATTGATACACACACACGTGGTCTAGATCTAATAGAACATATTCATGATGGAAATGATCAATGACGACTAGAATTATTTGATCAACACACAAAAATGATGTAAGAGAGTAGGTAATCAATCGAGCTAATGGTGTTAATTGAGTGTACCATTGCAATAGAATTGCTCTCATCGTAGCGTCCATTTATATACGTATTAGGTAGTGTTTATTCAATGCAATTTGGGAATTCACGGAAGGGTGAAAAATCGTAATGATTTTCCATTACTGAAAAAACGATGTCATATCAATATAATGTTTAAAGATTACACATAAAGTTCAACGAAAATATAGATGTCATGTCCAAATTCTTTTTGATCGTTGACAAATATTACCTACAGTATAGGTATATGCGAACAATTATATCGATAGGCTATCGCCGGTTATATCATATTTGCTGATGGGAAACGTCTCCAGATATATATTATAATTAACATCAATCTTTGAAATTTTACATACAAAATCAAGTTTGGACAAATAGTATATATGTCATCGCACATTTATTAGATGCAAAGCATTATATTATCCATACAGAACTAAGTGATTAGAAAATATTTTCACAGTGTAAATGAGAACGACCGTCGTTTTCAATCGATCTTTCTTCGTTTTTTTATTGGTCCTCTGTTTGACATTTAGATTTCCAGAAGAATAATTAAAGCACCGCTTCGAAAGAGCATGGTCCAACAGACGCTATACGTTTTCATTAGTTTTCTATCCAGCCCCTGGATTATCCGAACCAATTAGTCTGATCCGAATAAACGACCGAACGTATTTCTCATAGGTACCATTCCGGAAAAATATTGACATCCGAGGCTCGGCCACTGTCCCTCGCATAACCTAATTTGGTCCATTATCCGCCCTTATGACCCTCGGACAATCGGGCATCCATCTAGCCAATGGTCACTTCAAGAAATGCTAACGCAGGAGATGGAACAATTAATGCCACTATTTTTCAATCAGGAAGTCGAGTGAAGGTGCTTTGGGTTATCGGGAGAGCCGGTTAAATTAATTATTAAACTATAAACCCACACGTGGATTAAGTATATCATATTTCAGGTGAACCGGGAGCAACTTTGTGAAACAATGAGGAAGAATATACTTACCAAATTCACACAAGCGCGTCGCTACGGGAGGGGTAATGGGGGTAATTTCCACCCCCAGGGAAATACTGACCTACAGAAATTAAAATATACAAATACACATAAATTTCATTATTCATTTTTACATCCATCAATAATTTCTAACCACTTCTGTAAATGTTACAAAATTCATATAACATCTCTGTTTTGTTTGGCTCATTTTCTGAGCTCAACAGAAAACTTGAGCAGAATTCTGCAGAAAAAAACGGTCGAAAAAAGTGTCGACCAAACATTGGTTGAAAGTATAATTTCGGTATAAAAAAATAAAAGGGATATGTAATATCGATATTTGCTTCCATTCAATTTTCGAAAAAGTAAAAGATCTCCACGGAAATTTTGACATTTCGATACACCTTATTCCTAGAGTCAATGCAAGACAAATGAATAGGGCGAATTATGTTACCAAAGATCCTGAGGAATATTACAGAATCAGCATTTTCATCCCATCGCTCGATAATGTATTACAGGATCGCAATTTTCGGTTTGCTTCAATTTTTTCCTCTGCCATGGAAATCAATGGCCTGTTAACCTTCTCTGATACTCAAGAGAAATCGAGCCGAAATTAAAAAAAATATGAAAATTTGAGCCATTATTTCGAGCATTATTTACAGCCTTTCTTAAAGGAGAGTTAAGAATATATTTTCAATAAATTGCAGCTAGAAATTGGGCCGTGGTTAGAAAATCTAAGAAAAACCGAAGGGTCATATCGTCTGTAATTTTCGATTACCCCTCCCAGAAAAAAAAACCTAGCGACGCCCTTGAATTCACAAAACATGAAGAGGTATACGTGAAGAATTCAATTCAGGGTTTTATCGAAAGTGATGGTGCAATTTTCAGTTTTTCATCTGATTAAGCATATAGAACCAAATCGCAACATTCGCAACTCATTTCATCAGAGAACGATGGGGTAATATTGTGACATCCCATCGTATTGTCAAATTCAAATAGGAGTTCTACCTACTATATATGCATAATACAACCGCGTTTGTGAAATACACGCAAATTCAACAGATACTTACCGGACTTATGTTTTCATGGTTTCAATCGCTCTTGCACAAATAAGAAAAAGAGAATTCAATTGTTTTTTATTCTCAACCGTATTGTTTCTTTCTTGAAACGCTGAAACTGAGGTTAGGGAAGCAAAAACGGAGAAGAATGACAGAACGCTCAGGTCTCAGACCAATCAGTACAACATACAAGTGTATATTGTTGGTTGCATAAGGCATCTTAGTAGTACAGTAACAGGTACAGTATAGCAATAGCATTGTTGAAGACTTAATTTTCTGAGAATCTACAACAACAGGATATATCGCGTAGATTCTACTTTTCTAAAATTGATATTCTGCAATAAAATGCATACTTTTTTTTATAAAACACTGGTTGATTTAAAAATGCGTGTGCACGACTTTCGCTAAGGCGGCTGAGATTCAAAATTCTCAAATTAAACTAGCTTCTATAGGAAAGCAAGATTTGCTACGTTTTTGAAACTGAAGAACCCTGAATTATACACAGGCCATTGCCTCCGAAGGCCCTCTGCTATTATTTGTGTCAGCGGAGGAGGTGATATCACAGCTGTAAAAAAATGGCGGATGAAAATCTACTTCAGTCACTGAAAGTTATATAGACGATAACTTAAACAATAAGTTGGAAAGAGGAAACAAATTTTTCATAAAAACAACGAAAAATGATAACTCATTCACTATAACAAGCTCCAACAGTATAAATAGCTCTGAAACAAGTACTTTCATCTTTAAAAATTTTAACATGTCGGAGAATGCAACTCCAGGAATCAATTTCCATAGTAGTGTCAATAATGTTATTATCAATTATTATGTAAATAAAAGAGTAAGGTCTGGCAATGTTTGTAACACATTTCTTATTTAGTTCTTTTGTTTTGCATTGCGGAGAGTTTATTATTCAACAATAGGATGACGTATAAATAGACGTTCACAAATATACCGGATTAAGTCTTCCCTCCATTCGTTCTTTGAATCAGCCTATATTTTTTAAGTGACGTAAAGCTATCATCTTATGGAGTAAATTTAGTTATATTTAGGAAATCCATGTATTTAATAATAAATAAATAATATATAACAGAAATACATATATTCAACCTGATCTACCTCGAATTGGTAACCTCACTTCTTTGCTGAGTCCCATAGATAACAGAGGCATAGCCACCCTTCTTCTCGTTCACGCTCCCATCATAATAAGAAGAATACGGATTGTTCCCCTTATACCCACCCCACGTTCCAGAAACCCGATACCCATGGGGTATGTGATTAAAACCATACCCCCACCTGTCATGGTCCTCCTCACTCTCGTATTCATCCTTACGCAACGGCAACGTCACAACCTTCACCTTGGGAGATTTATCCCCACCGTTCTCGAAGAGCTTCTTCAAGGCCACTCCCCCCACTATAATCAAGGCCGTCTTGGCTGCTAGTAAAGACTTCGCAGCCATCGCGCCCAGGACCTGCATGACCAAGGGACCCGTCAAGCCGAAGATGCCCAGCAACACCATGAAGGCGTACTGGTAGTACTTCTTTTCGCGCCTGACGGCTTTGCTGTTCATGTTGAAAAGACCTCCGTTGCCAGCACCTCCAAGACCGCCTCCTCCTCTCCTGGGGGATGGTTCTTGAGACCTTGGTTCGGTTAAAGCCAGGGAGAAGCTATGGGTGTCGAAGAAGTCCGCTATGGCTCTGAGGAATCTGTCGGGGACTCCTAGGGATTTGCCTGCTCGAAAGTTTAGTTTTTTTTCGTTTCTGATCAGGTTTATCCCGAATAAGGAAACTGTTTTGTTCATGGAATGTTCTAAGGCTCGAGAGGCTTCCATGGTAAGGCAGGAGATGCTGTAAAGGTAAATGTTTGACATATCAAAATAATGTTTTGGGGTGATAGCTGTTGCAAAAAAAAATTCAAGAGCATCATGAGTCTGCATGTCGGTGTCACAGATCACAAGGGAGTTAGAAGCAACGAGGAAGCAGACTGCCTTGCCAAAGAAGGGTCAATTTTCCAGCCCAGAACCCTTCTGTGGACTCTCCAACGCCCACTTAAATGAAGAGTTTCAACTCTGGGAAACAGATGAAATGAAGTCTCACTCTGATGGATAAACGGAAGGTGGATATAGGATGGTAAAACAGATTTCGTTAGACCATACCTACTGGTCTAAGCAGCTTCCTCAAACACTAGAAAAAACAGTAGACTTCTGCCAACTTGATTTCAAACCGTAGTTTTATTTCCTGAAGTTACCAGAGATGGTGCCGTAATTTAGTAAAACAGGAACTGTGTATCTGTGTTATTTCTTCATCAGTGTCATCTGTTCTAGGGGAAAAAAGACGGAGAAGAGTCAAAATAACAATAATTATTTCACATCCCATATCACCCTTGGGTGAACGGGGATAAACGTGACAGGACAAAGACAAGCGAAAAGGCTAGTGAGCCTAATAGCCAAGGAAGGATGAGCAGCTTTCCTGAGGCACCTCAAAACGTCAGAAACTTTTAGCTCCCAGGAAACTGATAAACTTTGTACAAAATCGAAATCCCATGCCTCGGGGTTATGCACAAAATATCTAATATCGATATGCTTGTGAGGCTGCATAATAGCCTTCATAGCCCCCTCAGCCTATGGTATTATACAGTGAGGGCCAAAAGTAACGGATAAATTAATTTTCGTTATTAGCCATTTCAAGAAAAATCCTGAAAGACGTCGATTTATGTTTTTGGAAAGACATCAGACAGGAAAAAGTCTTCGATAGCTAACTCGCCAATTTTTTAAATGAAATGGGGGTCGAATGGGGGTCACTATATAAGCAAACTATAAGTGATACTTCATTTAGAAGAATATACTAAATTGCCTTTTCAGACACATTTATTTTTTCGAATTCTGTTTATGCGTCATATATTTTTAAATTGAATGTGCTATTGAAATAATTTGAAATAACGTGTGGGAGAGTGAAATGTCACAACGTCGTGTTTAATCGAAAACATAAATCAACGTGTTTCAGTGTTCTTTCTTCAACGTGTAAAATTGATGTATCCATTACTTTTGGACCTCACTTAGATTCTAAGCTAAGAGGTTACCTATATAGGTACTAGGAGTTTCTCCTCCTTCCATTTTTTTTGCATGAATAAGTGAAATTCGGTGTGTAGAATAATACCTACATACTTATACATAAAATGTATATTTATTTGTTTTCTACCACCTCAGGTTTTGACCGGAACAGACTTGCTCCTAGTCTCGTATTTTAAAGAAGATGTCCGGTATATTTTCACTACTTTCAATATAAAATCACATTGCCATTTCTCCTAATAAATTATTCAATTCACAAGACCGTAAGTACCTACCTAATTATGGTGTTGAATATCGATTGTGTGGCATCAAATTGTTCCAAACAAAATTCCCTTTTTATATATCGTAATGAGCCAGCTTTATTCCATTTGAAAAACTGGAGTAAACATCATCATTTACCTAATTACGATTTTGTAAACTAAATCAACCAGTGGAACATATGAATAGTGAAACTCGACAAATAGTTTCCCTGGCAACTTGATCCAAAATTAGCCGTGTCAATTAATTCATGGCACTCTGGATTGAAAATTCCAAATTCAACATTGCAGCATGATGAATGCCAAAAATTGAAAAGTGGGGTAATTCACTCACAATGTGATTTTCTACACACATAATTGAAAAAATACCGGGTATCCCATTTTTATATTGAATCGCATCAAACTCAAGACATCCTGGTAATCGGAGACCAGTGGCGTAGTAACCAGAAACCTTTTGAGCCCCCAAACTTACAGCTGGTTGAAATCAAAAATGAACAAGCAAAAATGACATTGTGTGGTTTCCTAACAATAATATTAAATAAGTAGAAAATCAGAGTGACCGCTGTAAAACCTTTTGAAAGTCACCCTGGCTGAATGTAAGTGTATCAATAAATGATTTCAGTTAACATAAATAGGTAACTATTTTATTTCCTCACCTCATATCGGATTCCAAGCATCCTAACACATTTTCAATCCCAATTTTTGAACTATTCTCAACATTATGTGTCCTCACCCCAGCACAACACAAAAAATAAAAAACTGTGGCATATTCCAATTTCTTGGCCCACATGATGTAGTAATGAATAAGATAAGAAAAAATCACTAATGGTTAATTTATGATGATCACGAAGATTTTATAGCTTCTTGAGAGTTGCATGTGAGAGTCATCCATGCAGATATTGATGCATCTCGTGCAACGGTGGTAACTTTTCTTTTGATAGGAATTAACCTATTTTCTCACTTTTATATCCACATCCGTTAAAATTGAGATCATATTATTGTCTATTCATCTACAGGGTGAAACAGCTCCTAATATGCATCTTATTTGATGGATTAGAATGTGTCCTAAGAGCCCTTTACAATGAGTAATAATAATTGAATAGTGTGGTGTGAGGTGAGCCTCGCTTTTCATGTTTCAACCTAACCAGAAAAGTAAAAAATTAACGAGGTCATATTTGGGTATACGTATATACATAGGACGTATAATAATAATTATATATTATAGATGTTAAAAGTACGTCTCGGGGATTTCAAGAAAAAGATTTACCAATTGTTATTATTCATCGAATGCTCGCAGAACCAACAGTTGCACAATAAATGCTAAAAGTACCAAATTTGGTATAGGTACCTCTGGGTATAGATTGTGGAATTTAAAAGAAGAAAAAATTATATTGGCAAGAGATGTGAGATTTGATGAAAGAACCTTTTATTACAAGGCAAATTATACAAATATTCAAGTTAAGAAGGGGTTAACCTTTACAAACATGTCAGAGTATATTTGCGGTGTAAAGGGGGAAGTAAAAATCTCGAGCGAAAGGGGCGGAGACCAATGTCGAACAAAAAACGCTAAGCGCTGTTGGCGTCTCACTCCAACTCAGTGTCGCGTAAATTCGTAGTAAATACGTGTAAATAGTCTTGCCCTGGTCGAGTGGTCGCTCGGAATCTGTGGCTCGGGATGGCTCGGGTCTGCGGCCGTCGGCCGGCCGTTACAATTCTCAGAATAGGCCTCCGGCTTTTCATCACTCATCAGTATATTTTGAACTTACTGTGTCTATGAGGATAATTTGATATGATATGGGAAATATAAAAAAACTTGTCGAAACAGATGAAACCCTTTCGAATATCAAAAACAGTAACACAAAAACGTCTACACGAGCTAAATTGAAACTTATAAATACACAAATTAGAAAATGTCTCTCGGTCGTGGGAGAAATGGGACTTTCGATTGGACAAAAGAGAAAATTTCAAGCAAAAATTGGTGAGCTAAAACGGGTTAGATTTCTCATTCCAAAAATAAATCGGGGGCATGTAGGTTCAGGATTGATACCCTCTGTTCGGTGGCTAAATGTAGAATCAATTTGCAACTCGAGAATTCAGACAGGGCTCGTTATCAATTTGAATCACGATGAAATTGAATGCTTTCTCATTGATGCATCGTATGATGAATATGGACACAGAATAAAAAATGCTGTTTATGGAGAAACTATACTGAACATTTTTATACACAACAAAATATATCGAAATATTCTTCTTCGATAGGTATGAATGAATGACATTTTTCAAGGTATTCAGTATATATCTTTACTGAACTTGAAAACTCGAAAACTCACCTGATATATTTGAAAACAAAATTTACAAATAACATCCTATTTGTCTCTTATATTTTGACCCTTACCTACAGCATCAAGTATACGAGGTGGAAAAAACATTGAATATAAAAGTTGTAGGGTTTCATCGGTCCTATATTTTATCACTTCCAAAACGAACAAATGCGAATCGCAATTTTTTTTTTCAAATGGATCACCCCCGGTCATAGGTTTATAGTCAGAAGTCCACTTGTTTGTTTTATCTTCTGGTTTCCATGGTATATTGTATCCATATGCAAGGAAAGGATCAAATCAAAATTTCATTGGAAATTTTCATTCAATATTGGAATTGAAATAAGTGGAAAGCGGCTTGAGGAAAAAAAAAGTATTTCATTCTGGTTGAAAAAAAACTGTATTTTTTTCAATTTTGCGATTCGCATTTGTTTGTTTTGGATGTGCCAAAAGATAGTACCGATGAAACAGCCCGAAGGTAGTACAGAAATATCTCTTATTTCCATATTACTCTCGTATCTACTGGTCAACTATTTCAGGCAGCAAATATTTCATGTAAAAATCTACTAATTTTGATTCCATCTTATCTTGCCAAAATCTATCATTACGATGAATTTTTTTAATTTTTATTCCTTTATTTGTCCATACCGCGAAATAACCTGCATGAAATTTCGAAAAAAAAAAGTCGATGGCGACCCTCGAATGACGAAACGTCGTATTAAAAATTCTATACTGCTAAGTTATAGAGCATGAAATACAGTTTCAAGAAAATGTCTGCTCTTTTCGTATCTATTAAAATAAAGCCAATAAAAAATTAAAATCTAAAATCTAAAATTTGTATTTCTTTGCGGCTCATTGTTGCGCACATGAATACACAACTTTTTCTTGATTCAACCGATCCTGTATCTCTAACCGTTATCGAATTCCCAATGTAGGGCTTCGAATATGGGACACCCTGTACATCGATTCCAATTATTTCTTATAAAAACATTCGAAAATATTTACGTACCTTATCAATCTCAATATCTTTTTTTCGACTGACAATTTCCTCACAGAAAGTCTTTTACGATGTTTATCGCCAGTTCGATAATTTGAACTCGACATGCTTGATCACAATAATAATACTAGTTCACAAACTAACAATAGTGTCACCATCTGAATGCAATCGCAAACTATGATACATGCATATCTGGACGGTCCTTTGATGTGCACATAGCGCCTGCCGCCGCCGTTCGCAAAAAATGTTTACGTTTTCTTTCACCTAATTAGTCTTATTCGAGAATGCAATGAATCCTTTTCACAACTTCCATTGATATCATCACATGTGCTAAAATTATTGGAATAGCTTCAGTGCTATTTTTGGTTTTTATGAATGAAAATACGATTCATTCATAAATTCATAGTATCCATGTAAAAGTGCTTATTTGGTGCGAGGGCGCTCGAATCAGTCATGAAAAATGCTCCGTAATTGAGTCTGCAGGGGTTCAGCAAAAATCATTTTTGAGCTAGTAATTATTGATGGATCGCGATAATTTTTTTTTTCAATAGAGACAATTGTATGATTGAGGCATCTCTCGGAGTACTTTTTCGAAATACGATATATCTTGTGAGATAAAAAATAGTGAATATGGGAGAAATTTCGCAACTTTTTTACTAGTTTTTTTTCATAAAATCAAAAAAGTACTACGAGAGATGCCTAGATCCAACCTTCCTCAAGCAGAAAGTGAAAAAAAAATTCGATTTTTTTCAGCGAGGTCCGAGTAATATGATTTTTGCCATTCCTTGTTTCACAAAGTTTTACCATCAATCCCAAATAAGGTTAACCCCCTCTTAATAATAAGAATGAAAATGATAGCCCGGATGTGACGAGAGGTATGAAAGAGATGGATGAAAGAGATGAAAAAAAGGAAGAGAGTTCAATAGAAACAGAGAGACATAGACGTACACAGAAAGCACCTAAAAGATTTGACGATTATGAACTGTATATGGCATTCAATGCATGTAATTTTATTAATGATGTACCAAAAGGTTTCAGGGATTTGGAGTATAGAGATGATAAGATATTATGGTTAGATGCAATGCAGAGAGAGCTGAATTCGATAAAAGAGAATGAGACTTGGAGAGAAGTAAACAAACCAAGAGATATTAAAATTTTAGATACAAAATGGGTTTTCACATACAAAGATATGGAAGAAAATGATAAAGATAAATATAAGGCGAGATTGGTGGTAAGAGGATTTGCCCAAGAGAAAAATGAATTTTTTGATGATGTTTATTATTCTCCTGTCGCAAAAATGATAACATTGAGAGCAATTTTAATAATGGGAAATCATTTCAAATATCATTTTGAACAGCTAGATGTTAAAACCGCGTTTTTAAATGGACATTTGGAAGAAAATATTTACATTTTTGCACCAGAGGGTGTCAATTTGACTCCAGGAAAGGTTTTTAAACTTGAAAAATCATTATATGGGCTCAAACAGTCCTCTAGATGTTGGAATGATGAGATAAATAAGTTTTTATTAACGATAGGGTTTTGTAGATCAAATAATGACTATTGTTTGTATATTCTAGACTCTGAATATGGAAAAATTTTTCTTTTACTCTACGTTGATGATATTATTTTATGTGGCTTAAATCAAGGCAAATTGAAAGAAATAAAAGAGAAACTGATGAGAAAATTCAAAATGAAAAACAAAGGTAGTTTGAAACATTTTATAGGACTGGAAATCGATTATAATAGGAAACAGGGGACATTGAAAGTCAGCCAGAGTAAATACACTAGCAAATTACTCAAACGTTTCAACATGGAAAATTGTAATCCCTGCTACACACCTATCGAAAAGGACTTGAAATTAGAATTAGGTCACGATAAAAACTTGACAAGTAAACCGTTTAGGGAGTTAGTAGGGTGCTTGATGTATTTAATGATAGGTTCAAGGCCAGATATTTGTTTTGCCATTAATTATTTTAGTAGGTTTCAGGGAAAAGCTACCGATGAAGCCTGGAATCATCTAAAACGTGTTTTAAAATACTTAAGGGCAACAACAAATACTTATTTAGAATTTAATAGACATGATAACTTAGATTTATTATGTTATGTAGATTCAGATTGGGGCAGCGATACTCATGATAGAAAATCGGTTACTGGTTTTATTTTTAAACTTTGTGGAAACACAATAAGTTGGACTACAAAAAAACAATCATGTATTTCGCTATCCACAACTGAGGCAGAACTAGTAGCTTTATGCTCTGCAGTTTGTGAGGGTCTCTGGTTGAAAAAGTTAATATTAGACTTAGGAATAGATTTAAGATGTGTGAAATTTTTCGAAGACAATCAAGGTTGTTTGGCAATTATCAGAAATCCAGCGAATAATCGAAGAGTTAAGCACATAGATCTAAAATTTCATTTTGTGTGTGAACATTGTAAAAATGGAAAGATTGATTTGATTTATATAGAATCTATTGAACAACAAGCCGATATATTGACCAAAGGCTTATCAGTTGTTTTTTTTTAATAAGTTTAAGAATTATTTGGGTTTAACAGATTTTTAGCGAAGGGGGGTGTTATAGAATGCGCTAAAATATCTATGAATTATATATATATTTGTTTTGTATTCTGTGGTGTAGTGAGAATATCTCATTTATCTTATTTGGAGTTTTATGACTATGACAGGTATGTTGTCGTTGTACTGTGTTCTGTGACTTATGATTGATAGAATGATTGCCACGTAAGCATAGAAGTAAGTGATGTCAAAAATACCACGATATACCACGCCACGTGTTGAAGTAACAGATACAGATAAGAATTGTGAATTGAGTTATAAGGAAAATATATTATTATAGCTACAGAAGGAAAATAGTTTATTATTTCAATCCCATAACACAAAACCAAGGAAAAAACCCATCTACGCGCTTGGCTGAGAACAATAATTTTTACTGATTTTTTCAACAATTAACACAACTTAAGGACGCAATTTGTAGGTGTATGTTGTACGAAATATCGTACGATTCATTTTTAGTGACTTTTCTTATTAGTCAGTCCAGAATAATAACCCAGTAGAAAACCAAATAGAAATACATGTATATGATAATAATCGTACTAATACTTAGGTTTTTCGAGGACAGGCACTAAAAAGTGCCACAGAAAGCAGAGGATGATGTTTAATAAAAATAACTATATTCTTCAAACGATTCATTTATTCAAGTTGTGTTCAAACTATATGGAAGATAAAAAGGCAGGCACATTTTCTACTTTGGCAAGTTTCTACATATCATCACAAAATTAACTGTCAATGTATTGACAGATACATTTTTGCCGTTATGGTAAATATAAATTATAATAATGGCGGTGATATTAATAGTTGATTAACTATAGGATGGCTCAACCTTATACCGATTTAGTGTTGCCTTGTTCTCATACATATTAGATGTAAATCAAGTTGTCTACTGTAACATTTGTGATCTATTTGTGACATAACCGCCCTGATAATTGAGATATCAATCAACGACAGAACGCGCTGACGTCACATACAGCATATTGAACCATCCTCTAATACTATAGATCCTTGAGTAGTAATGGCATCAAAAATGTATCTATCAGAAAATAACAAGTTTAACATATAGGTATCACAAGATGTTTCCTTACAATAATTTGTACTTTGTAAAATATAATATGATGTTAATTGATGCATTACATATTCATTTTATGTCTAAAGCGAGATTAAAAGTGCAACTCCTTCCTCAACTAGAATATTCTTTCATTAGTGTTTTTTGAGACTGATCTTCAAGTGCCACTCATGAATTAGGTAATGGAAGAGTATTAACTTGAGAATTAATTTCATACTTAAAAAATATTAACTGTTTCAAATGCCGTGTGATTCATATTTTCATTTTCTTATAATGGTTATTATTCATTGATAAAATTTCAATCACATGATTCAGGTACATCTGAAATTATTCTCATTCAACACAATAAAATTCGTTTTGTTTGTGAATTAAAGTCGCCGAAATCATTCTCACTAAATACCCCCTCGTTCTTGAAAATTATCCAGATAATTTTCAGCACTCGTGATATACTCAACTTAAAATATTCGTCAGATGTCATTCGATATTTGGCATTTGATAGTAATAGAAAAGTAGTTTTTTCGTTAGTTATCACTAAACGACTATTTAAAATATTCTTCAATTTGATTCAAATGAAAATGAGAACATCACTTTCCCTTGCATAATCGGTCTGATTCTCTAAGAAAGTGGTTATATCAACAACTGTTATTTGGGTGGCAAGGTGGCAAGGTCAGTTGTTATTTGAATCACTTTCCGAATCTTCAATTCTCTAACGTCAGAATGGAAATTTTTTTTAACAACTTGTCGTTGGTTTACCACTGATAAAGTGACTAATTTATCCACCAGATTTTACTGGTGGAAATGAAAAAATAATTCATCATAAAGGTGATATATATTTGAAGAGGCAGTTATGAAGGATATTTGTTATAGTTTTTAGTATTTGAGTCACTCAGGAAATAATTATATGGTAGGATAATCGATATTATTGAGAACCTATACCTTCCTACTGAAAAATATATCATAAAAATATCTACATATATATGCTCAAGAAACAGATAGCATCCAATTATATAGAGCCTTATGAAATTATACAAACCAATTCTTGACCTAAAAATTTACCCAAGATATATCACATGCCAAGAATAATAATGTTAATGATGTCTCTGATAGAACCAATGATGTTCAACATGGTAGAATGTATTGCTACTGAAAAAATAAATACCTAGCTGAATAAATGAGCAATGATTCTGTGTAATGAAATGCATTCCAGGATATATTTATACCTACCTCACTAAGTTCATTAACAAAACATATAATTATTATTCCTGCAATTATTCACGGAAAAATTGGCAGTCCCTGACACAGAAGACCAAAAAGTTTTCTGTATGCCGATATTAATGAACTATATGAAATAACACCATATTATGCAACTATGAATTCGCAACTGATTTTAATGACAATCAATAATTTTGTACTTGTTTCGAGGTTGGCTATAACCCCTAGTCTGTAGTATCCATCATGTGCTGCAAAAATAAAACATGTTCAAAGATTGTGTTCACAATTGCAAAATTATAGCTTACCTTTAATAAGCTATAAGTCGTTTTCACGAAACTTCTGTCTCCCGAAACAGAACAATAAAAACACAATCGGACCTCATTCCGATAGGTTATATAGAAAATAAATTTGTTGCGGAAAATTTTTCCCCTCGTTCGTGATAGTGAAGAGCATAATTATTTGCAAAAAAATTGGCAAATTCGAAGACCATTATTATTAACAGTATCAAATAATTGATTGGCAGTTATCGAAATAATTATCACTAATATCAAATCAAATGATATAGTTTGAATAAAGTATTACATGTAGTTTTATATGATTGTGTGGCATGATTTGATAATTTTGTGAATCAAGGTCACAAAAACATTCAGCACAATTTATTTCTATCAAACATTGATGCAGTGGAAGGCTTGCATGATTTTGTGCGAGGACTTACGCATTCATCATTAGAATCTTCGCTTTTAATACAGCAAAATTCATGGAACTAGAAGATTAATGCTGTGCCTGTGGTTAGAATGAAATTGTATCCTAATTAGCGAATGTGTTGAACTGGCCAAAATTCAATACCTTCATGAGTTAAACCAAAAACATCAATTACTGAAACTATCAATTACTTTCTCAATCACAATTTAGTTTTATTATGTCTTGAACATTGTCCAGTTCAGAAACTGTTTTAGTGAGCAAATGAAAATTAAGGTTAAATATAAATAAATCAATGCGAAAATATGATAAAATCTCATTTTACTAATAACATCATGCCTAGAACTAGGGCTTAATTCAATATGAGCAAAAATTCAACTAATTATACCAAAGTAACACACCTGTGACAAAAAGGAGAGAATGATTTGAGTTTCCTTTTTGAAGTTCATTACTGATTCTAAAATCAAGTGATATTCAAGAATATGGAATAATGGTAACGATCAGTTTGAATTAAACAATGGATTTGCGTGAGATTTACAATACCTCTAAATGAAATTAAAAAATCCGTAGTTGAAACTCAAGAGTAATATAAAAACTCCGATTTGTAACCAAAGTAAAACATTAATAAAACCACAAAAACATCTCGATTGTGTTTCCAAAGCAAGAACCACGAAATGGAAATATTCATGTGATGAATGCTAGGTACTGAATGCTAGGTACTGAAGATTGACAATAATTAAGGTTTTCAATTTCGGATATTTCAGGGCATTGAAGGGACACCTTGAATGACAGTCCAGACTGCAATTAGAATTGTTTCTTCTTATTACATGCACTTATGCCGGGTTACATAAAAGTTCATCAAGCCTTCTGTTAACTTAACGTGGGATCAACAAACAAGTTTTATAAGACGCTATTTTGTCGCACGCGTTGTTTGGAGTACGACGAGCGAGGCGAGGAGTGCTCCAAGTGAACAAGTGCGACAACGTGTCTTATAAAACGTGTGTCATATGTAATTTTTTCTATTTTGAATTGATTTGAAGAAAAAAATGGATTTAATATCGATAAATAACAGAAACATCTTCGATTGGTAACAATGATGACATTGACATAATTGAAATTTGACGCACAAGCGTAAAGCCCAGTTAACAGTTGAGCGATTTCTTTATTATTCTTTTATAACTTTGATCTACATGTTTTCATCTAGTTGTTTCAACGCTCAATGAATTGTATATTTGTGGACTGTATATTGATTTTTATTGATAATTAAATACAATATTTGCCTGGCATAAATTAATAAATTATTTTCACAATTCTTTTTGTATATAAAACAAACGAATATATGATTAGAAACATGATCTTGTAGATCCTTCAACAGAGCAAATTCTTTCAACTTCAACATTCTGCCCGCCTTGAAAGACCTGCTTTCAACGAGTTTTCGAACAGCATCACTTGATTCTGTGTCAATTGCCAACACAAATAATTTGGTAACAGCACGACGAAAAACACCATCCTGTATATTGATGTCCACAACGACTCCGTCACTCCCAGGGTGACGTGATATTATTTTACCAAGTTGCCAAGTGTAGCATGGAGAGAAAATTTGAATCATCTACTGAAAATTGGGTCATCAGGTCTCATGAAAAATTATTGTATTCAAATAGCAATATCAATAAAATCAATATACAGTCCACAAACACAAATACTCGTATTGATCGTCGAAACACCAGTTTAGAACGCAAATCAGTTTCACTAATAAATGTGAGATCCTTTCATTATCATTATTTATTTTCGTTAGAAAGTTGCATAATAGTTATAATGAATATCTTTAAAACATTGTTTGTTTAATATTTGTTCTCATCCTCAAATTTATCAATGACGAATAAATTTATTGGTACGATAATTGAAATTCTTAGAAACCATGTCACTTTACAAATGAACTCGAGAGTGTATATCCACTTCCATGATAACCTTCATTTAAACACTTGAAACCGAGAGTGCATAACTGATACAATCGTTTTCCAGTCAATGAGAGATGGCTAAATGATTTTATTTCTTGACTCAGTTAATAACAAAATGTGTCTTGTACATTTATATTTGAACTCGGCCTAATGTCTTTTTATGTCTGGTATCTATCATCCAAGGTGTCATTAAATGCTTGCATACCACAAAAAATGGATCCAAAACACAAAACTAAAAAATTACATTTTTTTATATAAAACATCGACCATAGATTTTTTGTCTTGAATTTTTCTCATAAAATAATTAATAAAAATCTCAAACATTTTCATCTATTGGCAACAAAAGATAAAAAGTATTTTTTTCATAAAGCATGGACCACCAATTTAGTGTACATCCCTCAATATTCGCAAGTAGCTCCATATGTGGAATTTCAGAGCAACCCACTATGTGTTGGAAATTGTTACTCCTTTGAAACATATTAATAGTAAATAAATATAAAACCCCATGTACTTCCCAATGAAACTTCAATCTGTTGAATACTAAACATTACATAGGTTAGGTTTGGATACTTTTAAGGTTCGAGCGGTTTCGCTGGTGAACCCACCAAACAACCATCCTCACTCAAGAGCATATTCACTAAACTTCAATTGATTTTGAGTAAAGAGCCCATCCATTCTCACTACTTTTGTATATTGAAGTCGGTGGTAGAATATATTGCCTCCCGTGGAATACTATAAAAATTACACCAACGCTGTGAGATCCTTAGGAGAGACTTGGTTGACGGTGCTCTCAAATAACCGTCCGTTCAACTCATAGATCTTATTGCTTACGCTAGATCCGGTATCCAGGTTGCATTTTACCGTTTCCTATAGTGCTAGCGCAACCGAGTGCGCTAATCATGTAGGAAACGGATGCGTGAGACCTGTATTCTATTTCCTTAGTGGTTTACGCATCTCACATATTCATTAAGCATGCATGCAAAAAATATGTGAGTATGCGCCTATACCATGAACTTGATAGGTGGACATTTCAAATTTCGGGCACGCGTGCTATCTTGTTTTCTTGTTTTATTTTTGCAGCTGTGTTGACAAACAAAATCTTTTCTAAATTGGAGTCTCTTCAAATTATTATAGGTTTGATACACAATCCATTGTGTTTTCGTCACAGCAGAAAATTTATTGATCCAATCGATACACTGGCTGTTGCAGTCCTCAATAGACATTTTGGTTCTAACTAGTACCTCGTACTCGCTTTCATTTGTCATATCACATTTCAGGATCCGGCATTCAACATCAAACTGCTTTATGATACCTTCCATAACTTCCATTGCAATAAGGCTCAATTGACACTCACCAAATGAACCACTACCTAACCACAATAAATGGACACAATTAGCTAATGGCTTGAAGTCGCGATCGCGAATGACGCAGCATTCACTTTAGGGCACGCGACTAATAGTTGAATAAGGTGCTTTAACCACTTAGGAAACGGAATACAAGTCTCACGCATCCGTTTCCTACATGAATAGCGCACTCGGTTGCGCTAGCACTATAGGAAACGGTAGGTTACTTGTTTTGTAGGTCCGGGAGGGTTGAAAGTTCTAGGCCATTGATTGGTCGTTTTTATTTTTGTCCATACATATGTATTGTAACCACGTGATCATGTAGTACCTACTTTCTTGCAGACCCCTCTTGATCTAACAATTACTACAGGATGCCGGATCTAGCGTAAGCAATAAGATCTATGGTTCAACTCATCAATGAGATCACATAGTGTTGGCTTCACTTCATGAAAAACATAAATAAGAAATTAAATGGTAACCGGAACAACGATTAGTTGCTATTGTAGTTCAGGTGGTTTAGGAAGGCGAAGTAGGCAATGAAACGGTTAAATCTAATAACGACTATATAGAGTACTTATTATTCTCTTCATGTGAAAGTGCAGCCTGTCTAGCTTGGTAATGATGCATTTTGCGCATGTTGAGTTGAAATTTGACCACCATTTGTTTTAATTTTTCGTCTTTAGTTTTGGGATCTTTTTTACCTATATAGTTATTATTAGATATTTGATAAAACGTTCTTGATATATGAGTCATATCATGGCTTGCCTTGATTTCCAAACGAGTATAAAGGAAAACATATATAGGTGCGTTCACATGCTGTCTGCTCGCTTCTTGGCTTATGATCATAATTATGCCAAAATGTCGATTACATGCCAAAAACAAGCTCCGATTTTCAGGTTAGTCATAATCATTATTGGTGTCATTCAAGTTTTCCACTTGGCATATACCAAAGAGCCGATTAAGTTCCGACTTTTTGCCTGGAACAGGCTCCGATTTTCAGGGTTTCCTCTTTTCAGGTTAGAATCACCCTAATTAATATAAATCATCATCATTAATGGTATTAATAAAGTTTTCCGCGATAGGCGAAAGATATCATATGAACGCGCCATCTGTCGGGTCTCACCAACGTGTTATTGCCTATTTCGCCTTCCGAAAATGCCTGGACTTTTTGAACGTTCAGTAATGTTGGGAATTTATCGAAAACGATGCGTTATTCTGGAAATTCTCATCGACCCCTTCATGAAAATAATGGTTTTAGATACCTCGAACCAAAGTGTTTTCATTTCCTGTAGATTTCATTATCCAAGTATTTTGTCAGCGGCTGAGAAATCGCAAATTAAAATCAAGATTTCGATGTGCTATGCTTCTTTCATCCAAATTTTTAGATTCGCCATGAGAAATTATGTGAATGATATCGAATAACACTTTTGCTCAGGTAAATATAAGAATGCATCATTCTCGTCTTCACTATACATAATTATAAGAATTTGGAATCGACTTCCCCACACAAGCGTGTTGAATACCAAATATAAAAAGGCTGGATCTGTGCAAGAATCGCAAAAGACTCGCAAAGAAGCAGATACCAATAACAATTCCTAGATGAAGGGGTGGATGGGTAGACAGAGAGAATGAGTGTTCAGAAGTGGGATTCCTCGTGGTCCTGAAGAATTTCAAGAATGAATACCTGGCTTGACCTGTTAAGAACAGCACAAACGGCACGTTATATTCATAAATTACCAAACCTAACATAAAAGACAAGCCCCAATATTGGTGACATTTCCAACACGCTTCCATTCCATCTCAATATAACTCCTTCGTCTCGCACAGCAAATGTATAACAAGGAATCACAAGCAGACTAGCTCTCCTTGGCGACAGAGAACCGGCTCTCCAAGCTCTCGAGCGACGTCGCCGTCGACACGACGTCCCCCAGCTGCCCCCTGGCGTGCTCCGCGTCGAACACCGCCTCCTTCAACACCGGCTGAGGCGGCGGGCTTTGCGGAGCCTCGGAGGCGGCGGCCGCCAGCAGCATCAGCTCCTTCTGCGACCCCTTCGCTTCCATCAGGAAGATGCTCTCCTTCACCTCCTTGCTGGAGTACTCGTGGATCTTGTCGTAGATGACGCCGTGCAGGCCCAGGTCCTTGAGGAACTTGATGGTCACAGGGTCGGCGTTCTCGTCGCCCCAGCAGAAGATCACCAGGCCGGCTTCGGTGGCCAACTTCACCTGGAAGGGAGGGAGTCGAGTACAGGGTGATTGGCTATGGATTTCACGACTTAAACAGCTGATATCTCATTTGTGAAAACCTATGTGGGAATCACCCTACATAAGGATCACTCCTTACTATGGTTGGCATGAGTAGAGTTGTCGCATGTTACACAACAAGTGTATTGATGATTATCGAAACACAAATTCCTTCGATTTTGAGAAACAAATCGTGTTGCTTGGAAACTACACGAGCGCACAGCGCGAGTGTGGTTTCCCAATACATATTAATAGTGTGATTAGTGTGTGTTTATCATGGTTCAGACGAAAATTTGGTGTAGTGGCATTCATTTATTTACCAGGGAATCGCAAAATACTATGACAGATTGCAACATTTGCAACTAGTAAGTCGTTGTTTAATTAAACTACTCTACTGCCTACGAATCAGAAAGCGAAATACAGAAACGAAAACACAGCATGTAGGTATCCAATAGCCAATCAGGAGCCGAAATACAAAATCGAAAACATGGTGTTATTGGATTATCAACACAATCATTTCAACCAATCAATAACGTGTATTTTAGCATGAATGAAATAATCATAATAATCGGTCTGATTCTCTAAGGAAGTGGTTATATCAACAACTGTCATTTGGGTGGCAAATAGGAAGGTCAGTTGTTATTTGAATCACCTTCCGAATCTTCAATTCTCTAACGTCAGAATGGAAAAAAAATTAACAACTTGTTGTTGGTTTACCACTGAATAAGGAATTTCGTAATCAAGATTCTTACGAAATTGTCACTGGGTCCAATATACACTTTTTGCGATATCTGCATTATCAATCCAATATATCCCATAACCGGGTTACGGATTGATAAACTCTGCATATTGAACTGTACGACTTCATTTCCGTAAGAAGTAAAGGGTACCGTGCATACAGAGCATACGATGAGAAGACGATGAGAAGACGATGAGAAGACGATGAGAAGACGATGAGAAGACGATGAGAAGACGATGAGAAGACGATGAGAAGACGATGAGAAGACGATGAGAAGACGATGAGAAGACGATGATAAGACAATAACAAGACGAAAAGAATACAAATCAAGATATCTTTATGTATGAAAGAGTCATCTTCAAAAGTGTTTGAATTGGTGAATCAACTATGCAGAAGCCCATTGTATTGTAATATGGTTTTTGCTCAACACACATACATGATATTGATAATACGATTTTGATTACTATTTTAGTACGGAATGTTGCCTCATTCCGCATAAAAGAAATAATTTTTGTCGAATTGTGTTCGTGGCGTTCTGATACCAACCATGTATTATAGCAATGATTCAATGAGATATTTGGTACAGTCGCGTTTAACGCGTGAACGCCAATCGAAAAGGACTGTTTTGCCTTACAGAGTGGGGCAACCTCCAATGTGGAGCAAATATATGCTATCTCGGTTGACGATATTTGTTTTCAAAAGCCATATCGCCGATATGAAATAAAATTGCTTTCCAGATACTCAGAATAAACGATAATTGACTGCTGAATTTTTGTTTCCTTTCTTGGGTTGAACTCGATCATTCTTCTGAATGATTTTATTTATATTGGAGCAACTACTTTAGATAGTGGACAGTAAAATGCAATGATCGAAGTCCGTGAATCTCTTGAACCTAGTGCAGATCCTTTGAATGGCGATCTCCAAGCACCGCTACAATATATATCCTCGATAGATGAAATCCAGTTACTATAGATTTTCATCAAGTGACCGCCAAGTCAATTGCAAAAATCATAACGAACAAGTAAAAAGGGTCTCACCAACGCCCCTGTTTACTATATAGATCATTCTACATGGGATGGATATTGAAAGTTCATATTTCATTAAAAAAATTCCTTGTTTTGTGATCCAATTAACTTTCACTTCGATTTTTTTTATCATGAAAAACGAAGTGCTTTTAGTTATCAACGCACTTGTAGATATCATCCTGTAGCTCATAACTCAAACGATTTGAAAAACAAAAGAAATATGTGTTCCAGATGAGCTATCAAAAACTTTTGAGGAATTTAAATTACATATAGTATATTATATATGCAAAGCAATGAAAACGAACGAAAATTCGTTTCTTCAATTACAATTGAAATTGAATTCAATAGGAAAATGATCATTTCATTCAATTTCGCTCGACCCCCGGTTCAAATGTTATTTGGTACAAGTATTTTGTTTGCTAGACATTTTTATTATCTGAGCATGTGGTTCGATAACATATTTTATTGTTAGATAACTGAATAGGTCATTATTCGAAATTGTTATCAGGAATAAATCAACATTTACAAGTAACACATTATGCTGAATAAACAAAAAGTCCATTGTCATTTTCTTGCTAATAATAATGATGCAATACAACTTTTTCTCCAAAATAGATTTGTTCAATTCAATGACATGGAATCCATCCAATCTTATTTTAAAAATTGTTACATGTCTATTTGTGATATTTTTAGCTGTATATAAGTTGTATTAGAAAACTTGTGGTTGTGAATAAGGTTTCCTCTAATCATCATCGTATGGAAAAATCAACAATGCTGACCAATAAAATGAGGCATATCTTCCGATAGATACATGTTATATGGCGATATAACATACATGCAAATTATTATTATGTTATTATATTTGCAGATTATATTGGATATTGTATCCCAATACAATATTCAGAATAGCATTTTTAATTTAACACACATTCTATTTTTTTATATAAAAATCGTTACTGTGGAAATGCAGATATTGATTGATGTACATTTGATGAAAACAATTTACTTTGTTTATGTTTAAGACAATAACATTTCATATTGTTCATTACATAAGGAAATATATTCATAATATAATGTATCACATTTTCGAAATCGTCTACACTACAGCAAAATGATCCGGGAAAGTTCTCAAAATTTCATCGAGGAATGAAAAAATTGATAGCATATGGCACTATTAAATAACTGAAATTGTACTTTTACCTCAAGAAGAAAAAATATTTTATTTACAACATACCTTACTCATTAGTAAGCTGTAAAAGTGAAGCATCTATTTATCCAAGATGATTGTGTTATGACCTCAAAATTCTTTAAGTGTTGTAGAAACATTCGAAAGTGATCCAAATTATTAATACCTGTAATAAATAATATGATATCCATATTAATATTACATCAATCATAATTTGAAATGTAATAAGTTGAAAAACTTTAAATAATATAATTGGAACATTCCATCAAATATGTTCACTGTCAGCTAAAAAATAGTGTCTTTAAGTTTCAGGAAGACTTTGGGTACCTTTTTCTTTCTACTTCACATTAGAAAAAGATATCGATTGCTTTTTGTAATCATTGTATTTTCCATGTAAAATGACTTGATTCTCACCAAAGAAGGATCTCTCAATAAATCTTCAGTATGGACGTTCACACCCAATATTTCAATCATCTTTGCATACTGTGTGGCAGCTCTAATAGACCAGCACCTGGGATCCTTGTAGCGTTGATAATGTTTGCTCTCTCCAACAGTTAGGAACATAACGGGATATTTATTCTGCTTTAATCTGATCACCTGCAAATGTATAACTGATATGAAGTACACTAATCTTCAAACTAACTATTTTTTTATAAAAATCCATGGAATCAAGATGGCGGCTCCAAGATGGCAGACGCATTTTATGATTGTGATCCAATTCTATTCAAATCTGGTATGTGGAGGTATGCCCTTCAGTCCAATTGTTTTATATCAAGTAACAGTCTGACAAAACAATCAAAGAATGGCCCACCAAGTCTCATTTCCATCATCCAGAATACTATTATTACCTGACAAATATCTGCATTGAAACAAGAGAAAATTATCCTCCTATCTCCCCCATATCTCATCACTACATCCAATATGATATCAAGGTACAGGTTGAGGTCTGTAGGATGGTACAGCTCATAAGTTTCATCTTGTAGTTGCATGGTCCACTTAATCTCAATATTGAAGCCAGTGTGTGGGTCAAGCTGTTCTAGACACTGCTGCAAAGTGGGGAAGGGCTGATGGTCATCAAGCTCTTCATCAAAGAATCTCTGGTTTTTGGATTTGCCCTCACTCAAGTGGTACACCTGAAATATTCTTCTGATAGATGGAGCAGCTAGAATCCCTCTGTAGTTCATAAGTTCACTGGTGATTCAATAAAAGAATATTGTTGAAAGTTTCAACTCAACTCAAATGTATGTGAGTATAAGCTGAGGAAACTAACATCCTAGGAGATACATTCCAAATTGAAGTCATAAAAATAATTTTCAGTATTTTTGATTGTTGATTGAGATTTGTATATGCTGATTCTAAAAGAGGAAACAGGAATAAGTAATATGTGATGTCCCCAGATTATAACTAAATGAAACTAAATCAAATACTTCCTGGCTTATTGAAAATATCCTGTTATTTTTCTTGACAAGATTAATTAATTGATGCAAATTTTCAATTAGCAAAGAAAGTATTAAAGAGAATAATAAATACTTATGTTGCTTATGTTCAATACTTTGTGATTATATATTATTCAAAGTAGGTACTGTGTGTTTAACACTGTATACCTAAACTTGAGCCTAAACTCAAAAGCTAAAGAATGTAGGATTCCTTCAATTATTCAAGTATTATTAAGGAATATACAGGGGCACTTCTAATGACAGTAACATTAAAAAAATTAATTGAGCCAATAATTTCCAAAATACTTTCAAATTATGAGATGACAGGTTTTTATCTTGAATTTGCTTACTGTGAAATATGGATAATTAGTTCAATGTAAATACTCACTTTCAGAAGTCTCAGCTGATCTAAGGTGAGTTCTTTCAGAGGTATTTCTAACATATCACTCTCAACAATCTCTTTTTTCCTTTTCATAGAAATGCACACATGAAAATCATGATAAATAATGGGCATTAGATCTTTACTCAGCTGGACATCAAACTCAACAAAATCAGCACCATGCTCAATGGCATTCCTCAAACTAGCAATAGTGTTCTCTCTAACTTCAGCACAGTTCTGGACTTTATTTTTGAAACTAGATCCAGAACCCCTGTGACCAACATCCAAACCTGAACGGGTCATATTCCAGTGTCTGGTATATGAAACACTCATATCACATTTGAAATTAGGCATAGGCCCTATCACTAGATAATCAATTTTAATCTGGCCCAATGGTCGATGTTTTGTGCTAGTTACAGGTAATACAACATTGCCCTCAGAGGATTGAAGGGCTGTGGGTAACAAGTAACTGAAACCAGCATGATAAGGGGGCTCATCATCCCCACACCTTGAACTATACATATAAAGATCTATGAGGAATGCTATGTTTGTAGGAAACAAAACAGTAGACTGGAATATCAGCACATCATCTACCTGCAGCTCATGGCCAAATTGGTTTTGTGGTTTGAAAGTGGGGTCTTCACCATGTAGACTAGCTACTTCAGTAAAAGCATGTTTACATCCCTCTATGGAGTCCTGAGTATCTGCACTCAATGACTCTTCCAGAGCTTCTGACAAAGATTTTGGAACACTTGAACCATGACGTGCTAAATTCACTGGTGTTAGTTTAATATTTATAAGCCTGTTTTGATACTTTGGTCTGAACAATACTAATGGGTTATTGCAAAGTTTTAGTTGGATAATGGTCTCTTTATTCAACCAGCCTCTATCAATGTGTTCATGATTATTGTAATGACCATACTCATGAGGTTCATCATTGTAAGTAGGAGACTTATCAGAACAAGAATCAATGATTCTAGATGTAATGTTTGTTTCCCAGCTGCGGACAATAACTTGTATGCCAGAATCTATAATAATGCAGACACAGTATCTGAACTGAATCTTTTTTTTCTCTGGAATTTCAACTACTCCAGACCAGACCATTCCATCATCCTCTCTCTCCAAGGGTATGCACCTTTCAGGCTGCCAAGAGCCCAGCTCTGGCAAATCTCCTACAATACATACCCTTTCTTCTTTTGGCAACTCTGGTAATCTTACTCGAAACAGCCAACTTTTTGTGGTATACTGAACTGAATGAACAGATGTGTCAGAATGTGTTCCTTCTTTTTTTCCAGTACGAGTGTCCTCGTTGCTGGGATCTTCCAAAAAAAACCAACGCTGCATATTCACCTCGATATTCACATAGAATATTTGAAATAAATTATAGTCACTTGGATGAAATCATAGCTGAAAGGGCATAACCAATTGTCACCTCACGATAATAACAAATTTGATATCAAACTGACAGCAACTCATCATATTCACATCAATCACACTAATCACATTTGGACATAAAAAATAAAAATTTAAAAATTACATCAGCACTATCAGCAGTATTATGAAATCTCAAGTTCAACATAACCACACCAGAACACCACAGAACAGAGAGCTGCAAATGCAATGCAATGCAACTAATGCAAGTGCTGCAAGGCGCAAGCTGCAAGCAAAGAATAGAGGTTAACCCCTTCTCTTTGCTGCAAGTCCTGCAACTGCTAAACCAAATCTAAACTGGCTAAACTCTCTGCTCAGTGTAGGCAAGTGTAGGTACTGTGCTGACACTGCTGACTACTGCTACTGCACTGCCAAGTGCCACTACTGCCCTTGCCCTATTGCCAACTACTGCTGTGCTGCTGGGTCGCTCCGCTCCGGCTCGCTCCGGCTGCTGCTGAGTACTGACTGCTGACTGCTGACTACTGACATGCGACATGCCTGCTCTGCTAACAGTGCTGACTGCTGACTTGCTAAAAAATAATGTTTCGGGATCTTTCCAGTTTCCACTGTTTTCAATCATGTTTCATCTCATTGTCAGTTGCTTGTTGCCTAGGTTACCTTAGTGAAAAAGTTTGAGGTCGAAAAACATCCAGAATTCAGATGATGCGAAATTGAGAAATCGAAATTTTGAAACCAGTTCATTGTCGTAAGTGGCGTCATCTCTTAGTGAGGGATTGAATTAAAACCTCTATCAGGATAAGTTACCCAATGATATTTTCGTCTACAGTCGTCAAGGTGGAAATGAAATAGAACAAGCAAACTTTGTGCAACAGTTGAACAACAGGTAACAGGTAGGCAGCCCAGCTGTTGGCAAACTAGTTTTCGTGGAGAGAAAACATTGTCGACAAACTGTTGATCAACATGCCACTCAAAATAAAGCTATAACTTTTATGCACGACCGGGCGTAAAATGGCACGTTATCGCCCGGATATGCGGGCGTAAAGTAGCACTTTACCGCCCTCGGACTACTTTAACGCCCGCTGGCTGCTGGTCGTGCATAAAATGTTGTATGTAATTCGGGCGTAATTTGCTTTTATGGACCTAGGCGTGTTAATAGCCCTCGCTATCGCTCAGGCTATTACTTACACGCTACGGTCCATAAAAGCCTATTTTACGCCCTTGATACATAAATAACTATTTTCCACGGAAAGTTAGAGCGAAAACACAGAACATCAATAAAGTTCCAGAGGTTATCGTTATCGCAGAGTCATGTTGAACTCTTATCTCTGGGTATCGTAAGTGCTAGTCTTCGATGTTTCAGAGTGAGAACATCTTTATAATCATTTTTCACCTCAGCTTTAAGTCAACAGTCATATCATCTTGCTACTCTCATGCGATCATAAGCCCAGAGTTCATTCATAATAGGCGATTTTGGCTTTGGCCATACTCGCGGTGAAAAATGCGCTGTTCTTATTGGTCGGTTTGGATAGTACAAACTATCGCAGCCAATCTCTATTGTATCATTTCAAGGTCAGAGCAACTGGGCTTCATTCAAAACAGATCCTTGATCTGATATCAGTTCAAGACTACAAGACAAAAATCGTTACATATTTATATTGGAGCAAATTTTCAACCCATTGAAAAAGGGCCCCATATATGTAATTTTTAACAAGAATCGATACCTGTCGTAAAACTTTGAAATTTTGTTGAAAAACAGGCTAAATTTAGCAACATTTTCATGATTATTCACTCATCTATACGACCGTTGTCACGTCTATCAAAGTAGGCGAAATTATTTCATGTATTTCTCTTGGCACAGAAAACTGAGATGTTTACACCCTTTAGCGAACCCAAAGAGAGTTGCAATTCGTACTAGCAATAGATTAACTGGTTATTTTACACTTATTTACTTCTCAATGAGAATTTTTGTTTGTAGTATTCCATGTATTTTGACCTGAGAAATTTGAACTTAATAATGAAACTGTGAACAAAGTGTCCCTTTTCTTTTCGAGGTAATCCATGCCAAAATTCAAAATCTCTCCTAGAAAGAATTCATTTAATGATAACTATCCAGTTGAGCACGATGAAATGTGTACACAGAGTTATATGATGTTGTATATATAGTAATACTCACCAGGTTACTCTTCTGCCGAATCACATTCAAGCGACTAGATAGAACAGAAGGTTGAATGAAAGTGTACAAGTATAGAGTAGGTGTGAGGTCCTTCATAAAAAAACCAAAAACATGTTCACTTTTTATATATATATATATTAGTTTGAAATCATAGAAAATCATAATTGTTCTGGAAAAATTATACAAAACTTAATGTTTATCAACATAATATCGCATATTATATTTACATTTGAAATACATCTCCTTTTATGTTAAGCTGCCAAATAATAACCCGCAAATTATATTTACAAGTCAAACAATTAAGGGTTTGATACGATTATTATTATATACACTTTACAGTTGTATTCAACGATATCACAATAAATTGATTCGGTCACGGATCCTTCACTCATTCATTCAAATCAATCAGTAAAATTTGTACTTTTTCAATTGAGTGCTCAACACCCAAAACAGTCCATCATCGACTCCTTAAACGAATATCACAAGTTTTTGCACAATTTTAAAACAAATTGTGAGTAAGTAAATTGTCATTCAAATTCGCTTCACGGATGCACAAAGGGACAATTGTCGCCATTCCTACAGTAACCGTGATTCTGAATATTTTTGCAGAGCCTGCCACCTCTATGGCCCCCACCTCCTCCTCTCCTCCAGTTGCCAGACCCGCTCATGCGCACCCAGTTACCACCACTGCTGTTATTGTCCCTTCCACGGCGAAATCCACCTCCACCCCTATTTGGTCTGTGGTTATTAAAATTGTTGGGAGGGAACATGTTATTCATATTATTCATGTTCATATTGTTCATGTTGTTCATATTGTTCATATTATTCATGTTGTTTGGTAAATTACCATGGTTCGGAAATATTGGGTATTCTGGAACAGGGGCAAAGTTATCGGGCATGGGACCTTGTGCAAACATGTTGGGGTTCATCTGATTCATCATCATCTCATTAGGAGGACCCATTGGAGCAATATTGGCAGGCATCATATTCCCATTGGGAATTATATTTCCACTGGGTATCATATTGGAATTCACAAAGTTATTGGGAACATTCGGGATCATTGGGCCTGCAGGTCCAGGGAACCTAGTCGGCATTCCTTGGAAACCTGGTGGCGGCATGCTATTGAAAGCGGGGTTGAATGGTCCCTGGATGGTCGGGAATACCGTTGCTATTTGCGGTTCGGGCATAGGCTGTTGACCTTTAGATTCAGGCCAAGGTGTTGACCTCAGATCGATTTCCTGACTTTCTGGGTCTTCAAGGGGCATCACCACAGGATCAATAATTTGATGGTTTTCCGGGATTGGTTCCTCGGCACTATCAGGAACTCGTCTGCCGATGTAGATAGCTTGAAGAACACTCTTTTCGCGAGCAAACTGAATGTCCTTCTCCAAACTTTTATTTCCTGGCACAATCGCAGGATCTTCTTGATCTATAATAAAAGGTATCCTCCATATGATCTGTGGTTCCATAATATCATTTCCACCCAATTTTCTAGATTGTTGGATCGCCTCTCTTTCACTAGATATATCCATTTTAGCCATATCTCCGAATGTTTTCGTAACATTCACTCTTTCGGTTTCATCCAGTTCGAAAAAGCGAATTTCGACCAAATCTCCTTCGGGTTTCCAGGAAATCGATCTTTTCGGTCCCTTCTTCTTCGTGTACAGCAAAACTCCCCTGAGCCCGCCTTCCAGCAGTGGTCTCTTAGCTTCAACGATATCATCTAACTTGGTGGAGTCAGTGGGAGTGGTGGACCTTGATGGACTGGCAGGTGATGATGTTTCCTTGTTCCCTTCTGCCTCGGCTGGAGCTTCAGTTGAGTCTTCTGCACTCGGCACAGTACTATTTTCCTTGTTTTCCTCATCCTTATTTTCGGATATTTGTTCGGAAAGGGTGTCCTGGTAGAAGTTGATGGGTGCGATATTCTTCAGTCCCAGTGGAGATGTACTTGCGCTTTGAGTTGGCGTTGTAGGGGTTTGCGGTTGCTCTGGCCGAGGTGAAGCCGTTGGTGAAGTTGGATTCTCCTTGGAAACACTGAGTTTTCGTTTCCTCTTCTTGGGCTCTTTCTTTGTTGTTGCCGCGGTAAGGGCATCCATGAAAAGATCGCTCTCCTGTAGAACTGCTGCTGAAACAAACGAAAAGAATTAGTAATGCTGTGTGGATCTATTCAACATTAGATAATCATAATTTTTTATAACAATTGGATAGGAAATGGCATTGATAGTTTCATGAGCATTTTATGACGATAATCTCGTGACTGGCGAAAGAGAACAATAAACCTATAATAAATGTCAATACATTCATTCAAATCTACTGTATCTATATGTAGCATCAAGACACTGGGGAAATTATACACACATTGTTCGGACCCCGAAAGTTGTTGATTGATTTTCAATCTAGGTTTTCAAGATTTTTCGAAAACATAATATTAAAATAATAAGTTCGACACTGTATCATGAAAAAGAAGTATAACCGATCCTATGCTAATCTTAGAATCATCCAACACCCTAGATACTTCTTGAATCTATAGTGTGTTCAGGTTAACTATGTAAGGATAAGATTAAAACTTATATTCAATCTATAGTTTGAAATGCTATGTTGAAACTAAGATTAAAACCACTACACCTTTTCCAGTTGTATTTCAGAAAGCATCAAGTTTATTTCAGAAAGCGTCAATTCAATTTCAGAATTGTTACTTGTATTTCAGAAAGTATCAATTGTATTTCAGAATAGTGAGTTGAATTTCAGAAAGCGTCAAACGTATTTCAGAATAGCGAGTTTAATTTCAGAATAGTCAGTTCAATATCAGAAATCGTCAAATGTATTTCAGAATAGACAATTGAATTTCAGAATTCGTTATTTGTATACAAATGATATATTCTGAAATTGAAATGACGAAATCTGAAATTCAGTTGACTTTTCTGAAATACAATTGACGGTTTCTGAAATTAAACTCACAATTCTGAAATACATGCTTTCTGAAATCGAACTCGCAATTCTGAAATACATTTGACGCTTTCTGAAATTCAACTCACTATTCTGAAATACAAGTGATTATTCTGAAATTCAATTGACGCTTTCTGAAATACAACTGGAAAAGGTGTAGTTTCAATTTTTTGGATATGCTAACGAGGTTAGCGAAACACACGTGTCGAGGTGATAAAAATATCATTTTGGTTTGTGGTGGAACTATAATTATAGTGCCAAAGGTTCCAGCTTTCGTCATTTATTCGGTATGAATATATATACAGGTTGATTCACGGTGGATGGCTTCTTATCAGAAGTATCTGGACAACGGGAAAGACATCATGCTGAAAATTTATCCATATTTATATTTGTACGTGTGCTTGATTTTACATTCGTATTTGCCTTTTTTAGAGGTTATTTATTTCGGAATTATCAATATTTAGGTATAGGTAATTGAATTTTCAATATCCATAATAGAATTTTCAATACCTAAACTCTCAGAAGACGATATGATCCGAAACAGTTTTCGGGATAAAAATCGAATCAAATAAATTCATAAAAAAAACGTAGCTAAAAATCTTATCAATATTTACATATTGATCTGAATGACAAAGAGGTAATCTCCGAGAGCTTTCGATAATTGATAAAATATCCATATTATAACATAACATACATGATGGTTCAGAAATCAATATTTTTAATGATTTAGACAAGTAGATATCGGTGACGAAAAAAATTTTTTTTTCACGTATAGCAACTACGTTTAAAAGTAACATAGGTATTGTGGATGAACCGAACAAATATTAGTATTCATGAAGAATTTTTAATAGCTTGCTCGTTGAAAAATAGTAACAATATCTACATCGAAGAGACCTTACTTGACTATTCAGGTTTTTTAGGTGGGCATAGCAGTATGTACCTACAGGGTGTATCGAATTCACGAGCCAACATTGGGAACTTGGTAACGGTTATAGATTTAATAAGGAAAGATTTGTGTGTTTATATGCACAACAATATGTCAACAGTCACTTCTTTTGTTTTTGTGATATTTGAAAAAAAATTCCTTGCAGCTCTTTTCCATGCTATATAACCTGAAGTATAGAATTTGTAATACGACGTTTCGTCCTTCAACGGCCGCCATCAGTTACGTCGTATTTCAAATACTATACTGCCAAGCTATAGAGCGTGATAAACGGCTGCAAGAAATTGTCTTAATTTTTTCGTATCTATTTTAAAAAGCCGATGAAAAAAATGTAACTGTTTTTTTTTATATCTCAAAAACCAAAAAACTTTCTGACCACTTTTTTGCGGCATATTGTTGCACATATACATGCACAACTTTTTCCTAAATTAACCGACTCTTGTATCTCTAACCGTTACCGAGTTCTTCATGATGGCCCGCGCCACATCTTTACGTATGCGTACAGTATAGTAGATTGTACAGATTGATTGCATATTTTTGCTGGAATTGAACTCCGTGATGAACAATAATGAATAACTCTGAATTTGTTTATCTCTTGACTGCAGGAAATTAAAACCTAAATGTTCTTAAAAGGAATTGATAGTCTATCCAATTAAAAATATCGAATATAGTTTGAAATGGAATGTCTGGTAGACTACGAGCAGAAAATAACTATACTTTCCTGGCAAATACGAGCAGATATAATTCAATGTTCTGCGTGGTATTTGCCAGGAAAGCGGTTGTTTTCTGATCGTAGTCTACCAGATATTCAACGTCAAACTATGTTTGATATTTTTAATTGGATAGACTATATTTCCTTTTAATTTTTTGTACAATTCATGTCTTCTCCATTCTTCATTTATTTATGATGTTTTTTGCCTTTTTGCGTGAATTTTCTAAATTCTAAAATATTTTATAAATCGAATCATCAATGAAAATTTAAGCGTCATCAATGCAGAATTAATTAGAAAATGTAATAATATAATATAGGCCGTTTCACTGGAAAAACTAGACTTCTAGTCAATTTTCTATAAATTTCGATTCTTAGACCACCCTGTATATTGAAATGAAAAATTTTGAGTCAAAGCTCTCGGACCTGACCTTTTTGTTGATAAAAACTCAATGTAAAACCAACGTTGATTCAGAACATGAAAAAATTCACAGAATGTAATGTACGATTATTAAAATCAGCCCAGGATCTGTGTTTTTCGAGCCGGAGCAAAAACTTGACATTGGCGCCTTTTCCCTTTTTAGATGAATGATTTTAATAAAATCATAAAACAAATATACAAGGTGAGATTTTTCGAGAGCATGAAGATAAATTTAAATAAACCAATTATTTTTCAAACATTTCAATTTGGTTGGCGCCCACCCCGGATAGCCCTCTAGATCCGGGACTGATTACCAATTTTCAGCATGATCTGTCTTTCCGTTCTCCAGATACTTCTAATACGCCGTCCACCGTGAACCAACCTGTAACTGGAAAATGTTAAGCACTTGGTCCGTCTTTGTGGGATAACATCTCGGTGAAAAAGATGTCCCCATACAGTCTGCCATAGAAACTTCTCGGTCATCCATGAATTTTCCACGTCTTCAACTCCATACCAACGTTTTTCTTCAGTAACAAAACTATTCACAGGTTTCGGCAAAATTTGGCAGTTTTTGTATTGTTATTCTAGTTATTGAAAAGTAAAATTATTGATTTGACAGTAGTTGTCAGATGACTTTTCTTGTATTCTTCAATGAATCAAAATTCACCTAGATCAAGAAAAGAATCACTTGAAAATATAGAAATTGTTCTGAAAAGTCGAACTTATATCGCTACTTCAATGTAACGAAAAGCGAGACCAACAGCTTTTGATGCAATCTGTGCTGCTTCTAGGGGGAACGGATGTCCCTGAAACGGTATTTCAGTCATCAAATGTTTTCCAAAAAATGATCCATTAAAATGAAACGAAATAATATGTTGGTCAGAGCCACCTTTCAGCAATTCTATTGGGATTCAAAAAGTAGGAAAGTACTACAAGTATATATGAATTAAAAAGTTGAAGACGATGATTATCCCAGTAATAAAGGAAGAATTAGAACAAAAGTGGGCGGAAACTGAAGCCATAACACCGCTATCCATTATTCGATATTGAATAACGAGAAAGCAAGAAAAATTACTCTTTGAATACTGCAAGGTGGCACCAACAATTTTCTTTTCGAGTCCAACTCCAACGATAGTGACTATATGCATGTTCTTTAATAAAATGAAAATGTTAGTGCCACTTTGTAGTTTTTGAGGAAAACGAATGAGTCTAAAAAGTAGAACGGAAATATAACAAAATACCTATAAATGCAATATAAAAGTGTTATACTGTCGATTTCCATTTCGTGGGCTGATCAATCAAGTTGTTCGAAGACGCATTTTCGCATCACAAAATGTGATCGATCGGAAATATGAAATTCAGCAAAATATTAAATTCAAATTACTGACTTGTTAAAATATCTGACCTTGAATTATGTGCAAATATTCAAATTTTATTGAATATACCACCTCCGAAACTATGGTGATCAAGAACGTTTATTTGAAAAAACAAAACGTTGGATGCATGAAGCCATAACTAGTAGGTCCAGAGAAAACAAATTATGATAAAAAGAATAAAACTGATAGTCAGTTTTTTTAGGCCAAATATTTTTTTGAATTTGTATCATGTATATGAATATGACTCAAAACAAAAATCATTTCGGGGACCAAAAGGCAGTCGCTATGAAATCACTTCTTTTGATATTTTTTCACATGTAAAATATTTCAACTTTTCAAGATAAATGATTCATGGAATATTGTTAAAACTGGACGATTAGCAATTATTATGCCACATTCTCAATTTTTCTAAAATTCTTATCAACGTATGAAAAAATATCACGAAATCAATGTCGACGATAACGAAGGTTAACATTTTTATTCTTCAATCATAAAATTGGTGTCCAATCTGCAGGAAGATGGAAAAACGGAGAATGACTGTCATTTAAAAATTCACAATATATTATAGTCGCCTTATAAATTCTGCAAGCTATGCGCGTGGTAAGTATTATCACAAAAATTTCAAGAAATTTAACATTGTAAATTAAAATTACGTTCGATATACAATAGCTTCACAACCAGTTAAATTTTGTGATGAATATCGATTTCGATAAGATTTCCAGGAAAGTTATTTAATTTTTTTAAATCCGTTAGCGCAGTTGGTTAATATATCACAGCTTAGTCTCGGTCTATAACAGAGTTGTCAAATAATATTCTTTCTCTACAGTTCACTCGATATTCTAGGAATATTCAAATAAAATATCAATATGTCTATCTACAGCATCCTGAAGGGTAGATAAATAGATAGATAGGTATATTAATGAGCAAAATGCATAGTCTTACATCAGATAATTCTTATCGTAGATATAAGAAATATTCTGCATGGTATTAGAGGTGATTAATATTTCCTATAAAAATAATCCCAAGTGTTATCGATATCAAGTATAATCATCAAAAAATCTTGTTTCTTCAAAATTAAACTCAAGAGTAGGTACTATCACTATTACTACTATTATCATGCCTTGCTCAAGTTTACTTTTTGGGGCTGAATTTCTTTCATTTGCCACATCAATGTTTTCATCAAGTACATTTTGTGTATGTAGATTAGAACAACTTATTATTGTGTTGAATTACTGGAATTTTTGGCGAATAAACATTATTATTATTATCAAACAATATATGCGACTAAATCATTTTTCAATTAATATTCTTCAGTCAGATAGCTCAATTAATATGTTGAGAAATAGATTTTTATATTCCATTTCTTATTGATTCACGAAATACGCCAAAGCCGTTTCAAGCACTTATCGAATTCAAAGTTTTCAACATACTGGCCCGACCTAACATTAATAATTCAATGTTTTCTTTCGTTTAGCGTAATTTGAAGATCAAATAATGGGTAAGATTGATACAATCGGAAAACCGGATATTTCAAGAAAAATCAGTTCTCTATTTTAGAGATTTATCTTGCGTTATAAGGCAAGATTTCGCAAAATGTTGATGTCAGTCTCCTCTGGGCTCTGGAAACAACCTGTTTCACAGTATCTATCTCCTCGTATTCCACTTTCCACCATATGCAACCATGGATATAGAGTAGATACTCATTGAAGAGTTTTATAAATCTCTAAATCCACTTCTTTTGTCTTTTGCCTCTCAAAGGAAGCATATCGAGATCAAAATTAGATTAAGTTATTCTAATTTCGAGAACGACTGATATTTCGAAATCTTGATCTCGGCATCAGTGGAGCTGTTCACAGAAGCATCTTCAACAATATTCAATGTCATGAGATTGAAAACCCATTTTCATGAAAATTTTTCAGGAGTTTTCGTCACAGGATTGAAAATGCAGTTTTTTGTATTGACGTTCAAAGCTAGTTCTCATCCAATCGTTACACAAAATAATAAATTTTCAAACTGTTAGGTACCAGTTAGAAATTTTTGTTTTTCAGAATCCCATGTTGTTAGTTATATTTCAATCACATACTATGATTGAATATATATCTACTGAACTGCGTATTATTGACTTGTAGTAGACGATAATATCGTTGGGTATCACTAAAAAAATGCTCAAAACAATAAAATACTGTGAATATCCTCACGGGTCACTTGAGGTGGTTTCATACTAAGGCGACAATATCAATATCGCCTGTTTATTAGTTTTGCTTATCAATACTAATTGATATCTGAAATCATGTCCATTCAAAAAAAAATTCAAATCATTGTACAAAAATATCGGAATTAATTGGATCTCCAGGAATTTTCAATATTATCAATATCGTTTCATTAACTCATAATGCACGAAAGCAAAAATAAAAACCTACGGATTATTCTACAAAAAAAAGGCGTAACAGAACTGAAAATGATTGAGTAATGTTATCACAAACTTGAAGCAACCAGAACAGAACAGTGATTTAGTTATCAACATCTATTCAGCATAAGTAATCTATGGCCGATGCATTCTACAATATTCTGGCAACATCGCACGGAAGTTTCAACCCACATTGCAGCTGCTGCGACTAGGCACTAGGCGATAAAGCTTATGGCTTCTTTGCGTTTGTACGACATTATTGCCAGATGGTGTGTAATATCTGTGTGTAGTGATGAATCTTCAAAATTGAGAAAATATTTTACGTTTTAAAATTTAATGAGCCTGAACGCACTTCCAAAAGTATTTCGTCGTTTTTCATCAACTACTTCATGTATTATTCATATATCATCGCATTGAAAAGTATTCTTGTCTGTCAATTGTTTTTCTATGAAAGGTAGGTAAATTACCTACTGTATACAAATAGTGCCGCGGTTTTCGATAAAACTACTAGACGAGAAGATATAACAAAATGCGGTTTTCACTCTTCGGAAGATGCCTCTCGTTGGTATATTCTGAAATTATTTTGGCTTATATAGGGTCGAGTTCACATAAGAATGCAACTCAAAACCTTTCTTTTTTTATGAAACACCCCATTTTTCATTGCATTTTTAGATGCTCCCTGATTTCATCGATCTATAACACTGAGTCATACCTGAAACGATTAGAGATATAGGGTATGGAAAATCGAGATATCTCAACTTTAGGAACTTTTGTGTCGGAAACTATTCATTATTGGTCAAACCGACTCATTATATGTTCCTATCTCAACTTTTTTTGTACTATCAATTAAAATTTGAATGAAACAAATACAGGGTGGTTTAGTATTAAGAATTTTTTTCGAAGAGTGAAAACCGCATTCTGGTATCTCATCCCGTTTAGTAGGAGTTATCGAAGACTGCAGCATTATTGGGACGGAAACTATCTAACATTACCTAATTCAAAATTATAGTTGAAATTTGAAATCTAGACCGTCATTGATACGAGAATGGAATATACTCCTATTCAAATCTATCTCAATTTTTCTTAAATTTGTTTTTTAGAGAATTCATGAAAAACATTTAAAAACCAGAAAACCGCCGTTATGTTCACCGTTTTTGTTGGTACCCTTATCTGAAATTTGTTTTTCATCATTTCACGATCAACAAAACTTATTGTTTATTGTAAAACAAAGGTTATTGTTTTTTGTCCACGAAACGACAATGCTATTTGTACTAAAATAATTATTATTCGAGTATGAGCTTGTGATTTTAGTCCACTTAAATGTCAACCCATCATCACATAAAAAATCTGCGAATTATTTATTGGATCAATGCATTTAAAAAAAAAGAAACTTATTACCTTTTAATGAAATCGTTAATATGTTAATTTTAGTCTGATTCTTAAAATAGCTCGCTTGAATATGTATAAAAAAACTGAATTTTAAATTTGACTATGAAGATACACCCCTTCGTCATGGTATATATCAACTCAATTCAAAGCGGTCGGTACACCTGGTACCAGTCCCTCTTGATAATCATGTTGCCTTTATTTAATCGAATGCTCCCCTATGCTCGAACTCACTCCCTCTCCTAAAAACGCGTTAACACTACCGTACGTTATGCACTACCAATTATGTGGCGCCACCATGCGACTACTCTCAAAACTTTCATCAATGTACATAACCGATTCAAACTATTCCCGATTCAAATAGTAATTACTGATAATAGTAATACTGATACCGAATGATAATTGAATTTCGCCATCATAGGTAGGCCCAATTTATACAGAATGAAAACTAGTAAAAATCAATAAATATTTTATTGAATCAGTCTTTCATGTATCCCATACAGTCTTACAATATCGTGAATGGGCCTCAATAATTTATAGCAAATATTATTTGTGTACTCTTTCATAAACCACACCTTCATCATCAGTCAAATTATGAATTAATTTTAGTTTTGGAACCAAAAATTGTCGTGTACTCAATTTCCACTAAATAAACTAAATAGGTAGTTAATTCCTTGTACTCATACATATTAATTTGGTATATTTCAAATAGGACTACTTATGGCTTCCTATCAACTGAACTCATCGTCCCTATCATGACTAATGAAAATGAATGACTAGTTCAGAAATTGATTCAAGTTCGAAGTTATTATATCTGAGCTTTCCAAACGATTCGATTCCACAAGCTGATATGTTATATTATGAAGTTGAGGTAGCTTCAAATCAATTACCTTATAATGCCTCTTATGAATAATAATCGCATCTAGTGATCAGACGATTGCCGGCGTAAAAACAATGTTTAGTTAATGAAATTGTGGATTCGATCAATTCGTGAACCTTATTATTCAATTTGTTGAATCTCTCAAACAATTGTACAGAAGATACTGCATATATAAATTCAAAGTTCATATTGGCAGACCGTCAATTCATTAAATTGATAACCAATTATTATGAAAGCGTTTTCCAATTGGAAAGACTACAGAAAGTATATATCGATGAAAAACAGTGATTTCAGTTAGGAGTATCCATATAATTATCTGCAGTCTGTCACGTCTAATGTATGGACTCATGAATCAAATTGGATATGCCAATCTAGTCAGTTACATCTTATCAGCTGAAAATTCATCATCCTAATGAGATTTTTCAAGTTATTCTTTCCATTCCACTTCTGGATTTGCTAGTGAAGCTTAGATAAATAAGCCCATCACCAAACCAAAAGCTATGGCATCTGATGACAATTATCGGTTAACCTAACTGAACAAGCCCAATCAATTCATTATTGGAAACGGTAAGTTTAGTTTATGTTTAAACGCTACGATTATTATTCAGATTCAAACAGAAAATTGTAGCGCGTTATGTTGACATTTCGTCTGCAATAATTGCGGAATGAAAGTCGATAGAAGTCTGGCCAGAAAGATGGGTTTTTCGATGTGCATTAGTTTGAATGGACAATGATTCATCACTTTAAGCATATATTGCACTTCACGTGCTGCACTTAAAAACCACACGTGAAGCTTGAAAAAGTTCAAGGAGTATACAGTAGGTTCATGCAAAATTTACTGTAATCGCATCATCACTATACTTATTGAATTCATAAGTTAGCGTTTCCGCACCGTCACTATATTAATCTAATAATGTGTATCGTGTATCCGTGACAGTACCAATGTACCATTGACGAAAACGCCACCTATCCGTTCATGCAAGATATAAAGGATACACATGCCTTTCATGAGTAATATTGACAATTGACAGGCAATTAGACAAGCTGTCTAAGGGTATATCCGATCTGCGCATGCGAATTCACTCACTCATACAGGCAAACTTTTACGCCGTAACATTGTGAAAATTATGGAAATATCTTTTCAAGTCTGGGGTAGTGTTAATTTTTATGTTTTGAGCACCAACTTTGTCAATTTAACCTTCCTCAAAAGTCAACACCCACCCTTCCCAATGTAATAATAGCATGAATAAAAAAGGACCTGGTCATTTCTTATAATAGTGAATAATTTTCAAAATAATGTATTATAAATATCATCGTTATTATATATCCCCTATGTTGTCTTTGAAACACGACTTTTATAAAATGATTGTCATATTCATGATTACTATATTCTCCTGAGTTCTTGTGCAGTTTTGGATCATACCCTTAAGTATTGAAACTAATATCATATCGATATACAAGCTGTGACAATTATCATCAGGACATTAAAATTTCCGTTCAGTCGTTAGCTACAATCAAAATAACGCTGAAAAACTCCATCTCAACTTATTCATTAAGATATACCATGTTTTATCGAACCTCCACCATCCGCAACTATTGCACCTAAGTCTAGGCTAGTTGACTAAGTGTTAAATATTATGTAATGAAATGATTTTGATTGCTTTTAGCAATGATTTTCCCACAAACTGAAACGTTCGTCCCTAAAAAATGCATGTTCATAAATTCTTGTTTCATAACGTATGTCCTCCCTACAATGGTATAACTCTACTGAAACGATTCTCAACAGTTACTTTCTCCCATCTTGCAATCTAAGCCTAATAAATGGGGCATTTTCCATGTTTCATATTCAGTTCAAGAGGAAAGGAGTTGTCCCATATACCTTATTAAGATGCTAAATAGTTTTATTTACCTTCAAGTAAAGTACAGTCTGGAATTTACAGGATCAACTTACCACATGGAGACCTAGTCAACTTAATCGAGAGTATTATCAAAACCCTACAGACACGATCGCACTCGAATTAACGGCCTCTTGAATTTACTACGCGTCACTGCCACTGCGTTGATATGCATTCTAATAATGCACAATATATATAATTCAAAGTATACACAAATGCTCAAAAATAAACATTATGCTCTAGCTAAGCATATCGATTGGGTATTTTTGAACATTGGTAAACTGCAATGAAAATAACCATGAGAAATAAATAATGCAAACTTGAAACCATCACAAAATGCCATTTCCTTCCGCAGACAGTCAGCAAAGAAAAACAGTCCCCCGCCATGCGGCTGGAAACTTTCTCCTGCTTCCCGCCGAAACCTGAAAAATAAAATAACAATAAGTAGTGCATATGCGAAAAACTTACGTTTTGGTTTGGGGGGGATAAGTTTGATGGCGCCAGGCCTCTCGGGAAGGTCCACTTTGTCCAGTTTCAGTTTCTTCTCCGGGGGAATGATAGGATCCCTAATGTCCCTAGGAGGGGACGGTCTCTTGGTCGGAATCGTAGGAAGCTGTATAGAAGGAGTAGGTTTCTTCCCTGGTCTAGCAGGTGCCGACTTTATTTCTTCTTCTAGGCCTGTCGATCTCATCTTGGAATTGAAAATTTTCACCGTTTTCGGACGTTCTTCAGCATCTTTCCGGATACCAATAGAAAATGATTTTTTCTTTTCTCTCAATTCCTTAACCTCGGGAGATTCGACTACACTAGCCTTTTTAGGTATTCTTCCAAGTTTATCAATAGTTGGTGGTTTTACTGAAGCGAGAGTGTCTTTATCTTTATCAGATTGCTTTTCAGTTTCTTTCTTTTTGTCTTTAGAATCATTGCTTCTACTAGAGCTACTACTGCTTTTTGAAGAGCCATTTTGTCTGTATTTATCTTTATATTTATCACTTTTACTCCTAACCTTACTCCTCTCTTTTTCATCATCACTGCTTCGACTTTTACTGGAACTTCTACTAGTTTTTGATGAACTACTCGATTTCTTTCTGTCCTTGTCACTGTTTCGTTCTTTTTCCTTGTTCCGATATTTGTCTTTATCTCGACTTTTATCTTTATCACGACTACTACTTGATCTGCTAGGACTACTTTTAGAGCTCTTAGAAATTGATCTATACTTATCATCTTTCTTCTCATCCTTTGATTTTGAAATATCTGATGCTTCTACTGAAGCAATCTTCTCAGATTCCTCTTTCTGGTTATCTATAGAAGATTTTCTTTCAGATAATTTTTCACTGCTCTTGTAGAAACTCTCAGTAGTGATTGTATCTGACTTTACATCATCGTTTTCTTGTGTTGATGCATTAAGAGCTGGTTCTATTGTAGGGTTACTCTCAGGTTGAGGAATCTCAACTTTTTGAGGTTCAGTCGATACCTGTTGGGAAGAAACACTACTCGAGCCCTTCACAATAACAAGCCATTGTTGTACTAGTTGGGTAGATAGCTGGGAAACACCTAAAAAATACTTAGTCATGAGAATACAGATCGCGAAATATCGCGAATGTTGCTGATAGCACGATGTCTCATTTTACATGATTCATAAAAATAATATTTCATTATGAAGTTCTAAACGTGATTGAACATTTATCTATTATACAGTTTCCAATACTAATAATTTCATTGATTCATTACAGATTACAGATCTGCGAACTGATATATTGAACATCAACATACTACCTATAAAACTTCACTGAACAACCAAAAATAGAATAAAAAAAATTTAATTCATCATACTATTTGGATAGACTTTCAACGCCTATTCAAAAGCAATCACCAAAATGATCAGAAGTCCCAGTTTCACATCCAAATCTGCACTAATATTTTTCCAAGATTATAATTCTTCTATAGAAACATCATGATGTTCACACTATAAGTTTCATAATTACTTCAAAACAAATTTCAAATACATTATTTATTATAGATTTTTTTGTTATGGCCTAAGAAGACAGAAATGCCTTTATCATATTTTATACACATATCTCATCCATTAGACATTTTATAATAAAAGAATAGCAATGTAGATTTGCCCAAATTCAATAACTCAAATGAAATCTGTAATTTTCCCACTTGATAAATACTGATTTTAGCATTTATTGAGTATTTTGTATTAGGCATTTCTTGGAATGCATTGAGTTACAGGTAGTTTGGTAATTATAGATCTGTGCCAATCATATAAGACTATCTAACCCGGAGTAACCTCAATTGTAAAATATGAATTTAGCAAAGTTAATGAAATAGTTAGTTTTATCATTTACTTTCCTGATGATTCATCGGATCCATAGTTTTATTTATCAAAAAGCATTTTCCTCTGAATAATTGAATACTTGGTTTAAATACTTCAGCATCGTATCACATGGTTGGTTGTGGTTTGAACTACTATCAATAGATGACTAAGGAAACGTAATAACCAACGATTAAGCAGTATCAAGTTCACAAGTTGCATCCTTCATCATAAAAAGTGGAAAGATTGATGTATTATTTTTTATTCAGGTCGAGGTTTGGTGAACTGAAACAAGACTGTATGTAATAATTGTACTGGTAGATACAGTAATGTCCGAATATTACAATCTCAAGTGATCGACAAAATCAGTTATCTATAAAGGATTAATGATAATAGACATCAGGAATCAATTATTTCAAAGAGAACAATATGATCTCATCTCCATTGAATATGTCTTTTTGTTTGAAGTTTGCTCTAATTATTGACCACATATTTTGCAGTCTTTTGAATATCATTTATGTTCTTCAACAATTGTTCCGTCGGTTATTGAGTTATCTCTCAAACCTTTCTATCCTGATTTTACTAAATTTAGGTTGTTCATCTTTCAACAACTTCCTTCCATGGTAATCAATCAGCTTTCTACTGAAATATAGCACCACCAATGGCCATATTTTTATTTTTTTACAGGTAATACAATTTCAAGAGTAAACTCCAGAATTCGTTAGCTTTTCTACTTTTTCACATTCCTTTTTCGAACATTTTCATTATTTTCTCATTTTTATAAATTGTGAAATTTAAATGTAAAAGGGTAATTCACATTGATATCTCAAAGACACAATGGCTTTGGTGACTGGCAGAAGCAGATTGCAAGGAATACTCTGCTTGGTAAAATATCAATGTTCGTTATGACCAAAAAGTTATGTGAATATACCAGAAATTTGAGTTCGCTTTATCCGAATCAACACATTTAGATCGTACCTTATAGACTAGTTACTATAAACGATTATTATAAACGAACATAACTGTACTTTCAAAATTCATTTCAAATTAACTTATGCTGTTAATTATTTAAATGAGCGTCAATGTTATAATAAGTACCTAAATCTAAAAATTCTTCTGTCAGAATGTAGGTACGGTTTAGTACTGAAATTGGTTTCAAAAATTTGAAAAATTATCGTGACAATTCCTATACATATATAGTATCAAACGAGAATTCTAAGCCGAAAATTAGAATGCATTAACAGTATAATGGCGCGTTCACATGATGGCTTATGGCGTATTCTCATGCTAGCTTATGGCGTATTGTGATTACATTGGCCGATCTTTGTGAGCGCGCATCAAGGTCATACCAAAGTCGATTACGTTCCTACTTTTTGCCTACAGTAGATCCGATTTTCAGGGTTTTTATTTTTCATGTTTAATCACCGTTATTATTATAAACTATTGCGTAGTAATGTTTTATCCAAGCTTTCCGCGATAGGCGAAAGCTGTCATGTGAACGCGCCATCAGCATAGTGAGTCTGATAATACCATGTGATGATCATAAATGAAGGAATACTGGAGAAACACGCAACAACATGAAGTTAATGATTTCAATCCCAGACAAAAAAAAGTTCATGTCGGAAAATTATCTCTGAATAGGTATATAAGACGACATTCTCACTATAAAGCTATCATTAGATTATTGACATGGAAACTTTTTGATTCAAAATAAATTTACAAATCAAATTGATCCATCCATATATTTTGATAGTACTATCACAATCAAACATGAATTCAACTTGAGAAAAAGAATATTACCCGAAATGTATTGGTTGATCAAAATACGCAGAATTATTTACATTTTTTCAAGCACCTAGATCCCTACTTACTGAAGGAAAGTGGCCATTTGAAAATAATTTCGGAATTAAATTCATCCGTTAGTTCCTGTTATGTGATTGTTAAATGTACCTTTCAATTATTGGAAAGAATTCTTCGAATATTCTGCCCTAGAAGTGATTACTGAAAAAATGAAGTTCACTAATAACTATTATAAAACTATAAATGCAGTATTCACATTATATGTTGTGAAATTATCTGTAGATGAAAGATGAATACTTATTCATAATGTGAAACTGAAATGCCTTATTTCAGGTATTCCACAGAAGAATTCATTGTTTAGTACATTGTCTTTTTTGTTTCTGGTTCATACAAAGAAGAATAATTGACATGGAAATGTGTTGAGAAGACACAAATTCAATGAATATTGATGTTATTCTCAACACCAATAGGAAACGAGATTCTTTTTTCAGATGATGGTGTGGAAATAATTATATGGTGGAAAACCAGTAAGATTATTAAAATAAGAGGAATTATGAATGCTCAACCTTAATAATATGAAGATAGGAGTAATTGAACCTGAATTATATGAAAAAACAGAAGATAAATATTGAAAACAATGATCCTTCCACTGTGTTGACTGAAAAAACAAAAATAACTGATCAAGTCAATTATTAGATTGGATTTCAAATAGTTCCAGTTTCAGTAAGAATCATGTATCCACTTTTCCTACAGTTTCAATAATAGCAATACAATGCAAATATGAAAATTGACAATAAAGTCTTGAAAACTGAGTAAAGACATTGTTATATTGTTTTATTAAATCTAATTGAATGCACACATGAGCATTTCCTCGTAATTTGTATTTACCAAAAGCAAAAAAGATATTCAAAGAACAATAATTATAAAAGATAAAAAATCAATGCTTTCAAGTCAAAAATAGATCAGCTATAATGCATATAAATAAAATCTAACAGTTTTCAAAATCAAAAGTATACAGGGTGTTTCATTTCAAGGCATCTACTTTGATGTATAACAAAATATCTGTTTGATATATTTAACAATCCTAAATTGTCCATTTTCAAGTGTAAAAATGCAATGAAATTTCGTAATTTTTTTAAACAGTAGTAGACCCCAAAAGTCTCTGAATAAATTGATTTCCGAAAGAGACCAAATGATGCACTTGACTGGTGAACCTGTATCTATTGTGAGTAAGATAACAGGTATTGCTCACAAAATCCAAATCATTTGTTCTAGTTTGAACACTGGAAAAATATTGAGGCTGTCTTCCAGAAAAAAAAATCGATGTGATTATCTAGAAAACAGCAACAAAGAAGAAGCGGTAATATCTCATTGCCAACAATATTTTGGATGTGAAGAATTGGTCACTAGATGACGATCATGATAACTTTATGCTAGTTCCGGCAATTTTATCACATCAAATATGAACACAGAGACATCGCGATATCAACACATTGCTATCAGAACCTCAAAACAAATAATGTAGAATAAAAAAAATACCTTCTAATTCATCTCTTCTTGATAAACTCTTGATCAATTTTGGTAGAATATTCAACTTCAAACGTTCGACGTCAACGGGAGTGATAAGCAAAAGCCCTAATATTTCTTTAACAAGATCCCAATTGAGAGTTTGCACTGCATCTTGCAGCCACGTTTGAATAAGAGTCCATCCTCCTTCTGCCATGAACATATCAACTAGTTCTTTTTCTGTGTTTTTCAAAATAAGCACATATACACATTTGCTTACTAATTTCTTGGAAAATTTTGTCATTAAACTGCAAAAAAGCCGAAATTGAAGAATAGGTATCAATGAAATATAAAATGTATACTTACTTGACTAGGCGAGGAACTTCATCTTTTGACAATATTCCACCTTCGGGCGTCAAAAGTACCGATAGGCACTTTAATAACTGTAAAGGGTCAATTCGCGGCTGAAACAAAAAAAAAGGAGTTCAGTAAATTGAGTCAACCTGTGAAATATAGTTTCTTATTTATTTCACGTCAATTAAAAGGAGTTAGAAATAATACAGCAGCTATGAATGGATTTGAATTATTAGGCAATCAAATACTCATGATTTTTTAATTGTCTATAATTACTAGAGCATCAAGACATTCTTCAAGTTATAATTCAAACCATCAACACAACACAATTAATATTCAAAAATCCTTTAAAATAAGAACATGTTAAATTTATCAATGATGTATCTATGTAACATTATGGATTGATTAAAATTCAATAACATTTTATAGATTGGAAAAGAATTCCTTGTTGAATAGATTCAATTAAATAAGAGATTTTTGTAGATAGATATTCTGTGCATTCTGATTCTGATCATACAAAGATGAGATATGGACTAGTTAGGTTTGACGCCAATGGGGACGACTTAGCAGTTATAATGGAAAAATAATCGATGAGTGGGAAATTAAAACCCTGAGTATAGAATTATTCATTCTAAACGAGTAACACACTGTATTTCCTCTACGACCAGAAAGTATGGATCAAAACCAACTATATCGAATATGAACTTGACTGAAAATCATGACAGCTGTCATTAAGATGCATAGCGAGTTGCGGGCATGCTCCAAAACACTACTACATTTTTAGAATGTAAAACACCAGAATAATCAAGTCATATTAAACAATACTTCTTTTTTTTTGGTTTAATTTTGGCATAATATAAAAATATCTGCTTGGAATAATCTATATTATGCATACTATGTGATATGCTTGGAACATCTTTGTCAAAAAAATAATAATGACATACAACTTTATACCCTGATATCATCAATTATATTGAATTAGTCATTTAATAACATGGCAATGGTTGGTTGAATCTTCCTGGTAATCGCTATATCAGTCTGGAATTTAACGTAATTTACAGGTAACAATACAAACGCTTATTTGAATCTAAATAACCTGATTGTTGAACAAATAATTATTAGTAATCTGAAAGAATAATTCTATTGATTGTTTTGAATATTTAAAGAATCAAATGAAGAAGGAAATTCAATTAATATTCGAATCTAGTGCCATCCAACCCCCCAAGTTCTAATTTGAAATGCAATTGTTCCATATCAATGATAGGATTGGTGACAGAACAGTTGAAAGAACAAGATCTTATCAGAAAAGTAGTAAAATAAAAACATTTCCTATTAACTCAAAGGAGACTTCAAGATAACTATTATCATTCCATTTTACAAAATATTTGTTAACCTTTTCAATGGGATTCTAAACCGTCAAATTGGTCATATTAATACCGTTGACTACTTAACATAACAATCAGGAATAGATAAAACAGGGGGCTGTAGTAGGATTCAATGTATTTATCAAATTGTAAATATTTATAATTTGGAAAAAAGCAATATGTAAACTTTCATTAGTATTTAAACATAAATTTTGTTAGAAAATAATTATTCATAGAAAGAACTTCCTATGATTTTATGTAGATAAATTTGGTTATAAAATAACTATTCATAGGAAGAACTTCCTATGATTTTATTTTGATCTTTGTTACAATAAAATTATTCTGAATGTTAAACTGAAATAATATTTATTTAGTTATGAAAAGTGAAGGTAGATTCTGTGAATCTACCGGTTTGACGAAATGTTTAAATTCATTATTTTGAAAAAAAGTACATCCTATTGAAATCAAACAGGAGTATCTTTGTGTGTGAAGGGCTACAATGATATCCTAGAAAATATAGAAAATCAAAATTTCTGAGGCTAGTCCCTAACTATTCATAATATCCTATCATCCCATTCATAATTGAATAAAAATTCATCAAAATTGGGAATGACAATTGCAGTTCAATAGATTTACAATTTTTGACAAAATAAGGAAGAATTTCTATGGATGGTTTAGTTCTTAAGATTCAATTTCAAAATTATGGCATTTGTTGATACCATCCCAATTAACGAGCCAACTTTCAATTCATGATTTTCAGATACAAAACCCACTTTTTTGTAATTTGGAATCAGACCATTTCTCATGTGATATATGAGCACTATTTTTGAATGGAAACCCATAAGTATAAATCTTATTTGGTACATTAATCACAACTCTACTTATTTTTTGATGTCATCAATATTACATTACATCATTGAATTAGATGGGAATATTATTGAAAAATGTTACATTTTTGAAAATGTATTCATTCTCATGTACTCATACTGTATCCATCTTGTGAAGGGAAAATATTTATTTTTGTCTTCTGGAAATATAGATTAATAGATGTTGCTAAGATGTAGTGAAAAACGATAGCTAATCACAAATGAGATGGTAAGATACATAGTATGACTGAAGCATCAAATTCCTCCATAAAATATAATGAAACAGAAAACACATTCTATAATAATATTCATCATAACCACCTCAGAATAATTCATAAAATGAATTTATACTGTTTCAATGTTCATCTGATCGATTCAGTGTCTATCAAAGCCGGTGATTGGTTGAAATATATATACAGGGACTACATAGTGCACAAATTTGATGGTATTCAGATTTTCTTTTTGAACCAGTGATAGTCATTTTTGAAAGTGGTATGAAATATCATAGCCTCTGTGTCCTTCCTTAGGCTGGAAAAAAGTACCCTTATGTTGATAAAGAAAACACCAATACACACATAAGTGTTTTTCAAGGATTTTGGCATACCTATAGTGTGAACTCATAGGTAGTTGACCCATTTTTCACATCCTATTACCCATATAAAACCTTTCTATCCAGGTATAAAATTATTTCAAATCAAATTAGTGCCATATATTAAAGATCCACTCTATTTCGACATATACTATTCCTCCATTCAGGTTATTTCTGCAAGATATGAAATTATTCATGAAGTGTTTCCCTTATATAGACCTCAACCAATCCAAGAAGCCTGTGTAGAATTAATCAAATGACTATTATTTTCAATATATTATCACCGCCTCCCTTATCCATGTCATAACTCTTTCACCAACTTTCACCTTATCTTTAATGAAATCATGTTAGAAACATTTGAATGTGACCTACTTGGAATATGGCTTTCATATTAGCATTAGAATGTGACCTGCTGTACATTCAAATGGCATTGAATGTGACCTGCTGTACATTCAAATGGCATTGAATTATGATATACAAAAGAAACATGATAGCAAGTAAGTAACAGTCCTTAGGAAGTTAACTAGAGCACAACTTTCAAGCAATTTGCTTCACAATCTATGTAAACACTATGGCTATATATGCCACAAATGGCTTAGAATGTGAGACAGTATTCAATCCAACACACACATGTACGTCACATTCTAAAAGTATAGCGACTGGAGCCCATATGGAGACTGTGACCATACATGATCAATATTGGTATACCTATTATTAGAAAATACCATGTTCCATATCCATATCCCTCTTTCTTGTAATAAGGGGTGCTTAGTCATAGAGAAATACATATATTCTGACAATAAGTTAGTCAAACATTCACAATACAAGCATTACTTATTAAACAATGAAAAACATACACGGCAAAATGGCCGACATTGAGAAGAAAAAAATTGAGTACCTACTACCTAGAGATGAGAAAAAACTCAAGAATCATATAATATGAAAAACTGAATATATATAAAATCATTACATAATGTTCCTACTTTACCGAGATTCAAGTGAAGCAATCATCAAACCTTACCATTTTTTTCAAATCCTAAAATGGAGCACTGGACAGTTTTCACTCATATAGTTCTAAATTTGTGAGTACACGTAAATGTCTAATAAATTACACGGTTTAGTGTAAAATCCAAAGATGCTGGGATGGGACAACGCCCTGGTCGTCCATTAGGTTATACAACGCATTGAACGACAAAGCGAAAATCTTCATATATCGTAAAAATACTTATTCTACAATATGATTCAATATCGTACAGACTAGTAGCGAAAGTTTTGCGATTTTATCGAACAAAATCAACAATTCTACGCAAATAATTAAATTTTATCGCGACAACGGAGATACAGCTGTAAGCTTCGTAATGTTCTCTGCGGAAATGATCAAATGAATCAATAAATCTTTGTTGCCCAGAGGACGTGCAGAACAAAGGACTTTCGTTCGTCACCGGAAATGACGAGCGTCTCACCGCTAGCGAATCCCATTGGTGAAACTCTGAGGGTGAAACCACAGAGTACGTTGTCTAACCACTAATCTTTGGTGAAACTGTTACTATTGTACACTGCTGCGCACCAGTGTGATGTGAATGTTGTGATCATTGAAATGGTCAGTATATTCATTTCAATGGTTGTGATAGTGTATGCAACTATTCTTTGGTGTATGTTTCTCTCTTCAATGCATGTCAAAAAGGAAAATCGGTATACACTGAGTGACAGCTGACAGCAAATATCTAGGGTATTTGGTTATATCACCAATAATTCAAATCTACAGTCTACACATCTAACAGTTTAGCCATCCTAATTTTCCACCAATCGCCCGAAAGAAAGCGACTGTCACAAACATAGATCTTATAACGCTAGATCCGCCATCATGTAGTATTTGTTTGGTATCAGAGGGGTTTTCAAGAAAGTAGGTACTATGAATACTATGATCACGTGGCACAACACATTTGCATAGATCTTATTGCCACATTTGTATGGTTAACAATCAAAACGACCAATCACTTACCCAGATCACAAGTCGGGTTACGATATGCAATGCAAGTCAGGTAAACGCAGGTTAGCGAACGTGCGGGTTAGGGATCGTGTCAACCTTGGTGTCAATCCGAGTAAGTTTCCGAAAGTGCCCAACCAAGTATAACCCATATATCATAACCATAGATCTTACTGCTTACGCTAGATCCGGCATCCTGTAGTAATTTTTAGATCAAGAGGGGTCTGCAAGAAATTAGGTACTACATAATCAAGGATATTTGTAGGAAATAAAAACACGAAACAAATTCTTGCTTTATAGAATAGTTGGACCACATTCGACTCCGCCACTGAAGAATGTGGCTGGTGGCAGCTGGCGGCCATGACATGCTCTGTGACGTCACGAGGCGTATTCTCATCTCTTTCTATCGCGGAACCATTGCCTTATGGGGATTGAGATCTCCTTGTTAGTATACTCCAAGGATATTAAACTGTAAAGGATTGCTCAATCCCTATGCTGGCAATGTAAACACGATGAATGACGTCACTGATTCGACCTTGTTGTTCATTGGTCAAGAGGACGACCATCGGAAGTTTGAAAATTGCGCCATTGAAACTTTTTGCGAAATTTCAAAATTGGAATGAATTAAGTAAATTAAAAAATTAAAAAAAAAAGGTACTTTATATAAGTGAATGAAGTAAGTACATGCAATACAAAATTCTGAATATATAAAGTCTTACTTTTATAGGTGAAATAGTTGTTTTGTGTGCTGTAACTGAGGGCGGAATGAGCACGGCATGAGCACAGGCCTGAGGGTGTAGATGATTTAAGGAAACCCAAAACAACAAATAATTTCCATCTGTTTTTCCAAAACCCACAACAATTAGAAGTGGGTTTCACAATCTGGAAGACTTCCTTTGTGAAATCCAAGTGATTCCAGTAGATTTGTTCTATTTTATGTGATCAAGATTATGAGCAGGAACATGGCAGGACCTACTAAATGAACCCTGAAGGTATATTATTATAATACATGCTCTTGTGAGGAGTAATATATCTTGTTATTGTTGTCTTTGTATTGTAGATTTACTAGTGAAGAGATGATTGGAACACAAATGTTTCACTAAATAAGGGGTGACAGAAAATATTGAGAACATCATCCATATCCCAACATGTCTCTGAACATTTTGCTCCATTTCAGAAAATGCATATTCTCTTCTGATCCTGAAATTATTACATCTTCATCCCATAATGAGTAATGACTGAACTCACTAAATTGAAGAAAGCAATTCAATAAAAATAACAAATTGTGAAAAATGCCAAAAACAATCAACTCAGGTGGATATAATAAAAAAATCAAAATGTTTCATTTGTTCCATATTATTTGTTCATATATTATGATTTTATGATAGGTTATTTCTTAGTGCCCGCTGAACTTGAATGGACATCATCATCCTTTTGATCTAAATAGGTATAGTCTTTTATTTTTGAGGCATTATAGGTAGATCACTGTTTCTGGATGCACTCAAAAACAATATAGGTGGAAGATAACAAAATTTGTTGGTTGAAAATAGTATAATATGTAAGTACTGTGTGACGTGTGATTGATTAAAAAATATTGTATATCATTAAATAAAAACTGCTACTGATTGCAAAATGATATGCCTTCATTAATAGGGAATGATTTATTATTGATCTATACAGTTCATAATGGATAATAATACATGTATACTTGAAATGTAAAATGTACATGCACTACACAAACTTCCGAGGACATTTTCAATTTCATAATTGCTTCCATATCTACTTGCACTGGACAATATCCAGAAATATATTCTGTCTATGTAATCTTTGATAGTACCCTAAAAAAACCAATGGATATTAATAATAAACCCTCATTTCACCACTATTTTCAGAGCTTACCTGGTATGAAATATATGAATCATCTAGCAGATTTTCAATTGAATTTTGATTCTAGGCCGCAACATGCATTTTTAATACCTTTGGTTCCAAAATTAACTCTGTAAATGATTTCTGTGACTACTGTAGAATATAATTCTAATGTTTTCATATTGACTAAAAACTAATCAATAATTATTCTTTCGTTCCTGTGAAAATTCTGTAGAATAACAAAAATAAAGTGAGAAACTGAAACTAAAATCAATGACAAAGATGGATAGTCAACAGCCAATGAAATTACAAGCGGAGTCAGTGACGTCATACATCCGGAACAAAAACTTGGTCGATTGAGCAATCCTTTACAGTTTAATCAAAGAATAGAGAATAGAGGCTTTAATATCCTTGCTACATGATCACGTGGTGCAACAAATGTATAGGGAAAAATCACGGAGTGGGCGACATCTATAATTGATCGCATGAACTACTCGAGAGGTGAACAACAAACTAACCTCCATATGTTTATATGGGTAAAATGTGAACTTTATTTATTAATTTCAGTGATTTAAGCATTGAAAGTGTTGTATTTTGATGATATTTTGTGAAGAATTGTTGTTAATAGACCACACAATCTGAAAATGCAAAAGATTAGAAGAGGTGATATGGAGATAAAATCGCGAAAAATATGCTTGTTCCACAATGCTCTACATAACTCAAGGCTTTGCATGAATTTCCTTCAAATACTAAAGCAAAAGATGGGCAGTATTTGGGGAAACCTAAATCCCAAGGCAACTATAGCGTAGAAATGGAAGATGATCTTGAAGGTAGAAAAAGCTATCTCGGAATTTATGTTTGTAGCAAGCACTCATAATGATTTTTTCAGAGGTGAGTTCGATTTTTCATTATTGTTGTCACTATGCTTCTCCACCTCATTTGGTTGATTTTAATCATTTTGTAATTCATTACAGGCTGAGGCAAATATCAAATAATTATATGCAGTTGGAGCAACATGGAAATGAACAAGTAGGGGAAGACTTATAAAGAAGACATGATGAAAGATCTACACTTGGATGATGATTAACATGATCATGTGATAGATCTTGGAGAGTTCCACTGTGAATACAAAACCAACAACAACCTATAATGTGACACACAATGTTCCTGATAATGATATGAAGTTTTGGGTGATTCTGGTGTTGTGTGAATGGAAGACTAATTTATCATCTGCTTGCTTGCCAGTATTATTTGGACTTAGTAATTTAACATGTTCAAGAATGTTTGCATTTTTTATGATTTGTAGTCTTTCTCAGTCTGAAGGGAATCTATTCCACATTTCTATTTCATTCACCAATGATTAAAATATTTGAATACTGATTTGTTATTATTGTGTTACATTTCCCAAATTATTCAAGTAAGAAAAACATATGGCATGCTAGAGAAAGCCATTTACTCTTATTTACCCAATAAAACTATGAATTTTTAAATAATTTATTTGAACACTATATCACTTCTTCGAAATGAGTATCAAATCTCTACAAAATGATGAATCTGTATCAATTGTCACTTCCACGTAGTTTTGGCACTTCACTTTGTTCTTTGAATAAATTATCATATAATCTAGGTTCCTGAAAATAAAAACAAACAGAAAAGAAAACTGATAAGTCAAAAAGGCAGAGCTTGTATGTTTCCAGTCGAAATGGCCAATCAATCTTTTCAAAATTACACCTGGACACACCTGGACTTTGGTGGCATTCAACAAGAATCCAGTACCAATAAAACTGAAACGTCGACAACAAACTCTAGATACAACTTCAATCCAATGTTCGAGTACGAAAAATCGACTTAAATCTCTGAGATAACTGAAATTCTCTTCAATAAAAACTTTGGTTCAACAAGAGATCAAATGACAGATTATTTGTTGTTCACCCCTCGATCCGACATTTTGTCATTTACAGCGCCATCTGGCGTTTCGTGATTTTTCCCTATGGACAAAAATTATAACGACCTAACGACCAAAGCATCTCAGTTATAAGTACTTTTAACCAGGCTTAAACCGCAATGTCCGAGACGGTGTTAAATCGCTAATAATCGAGTTACATTCAAAGCTTTATCGTATCATTGACAATGGCGATGCGAAAATAAATAGGAAATGAATAAATATTACTTGGTATATAACGATTTTATGTTTGTTTCGAACGTATTATGCTTTCGTATCCTGAATGAAATTTTGGTATTCTGATGTATTTAAGAGTAACTAAGATTTTGGTACATTTATGATGTTGATAATAATAATAGAGATTTCATATAATAATGTCTAAATCTTCAATTATACGATAAAGTACTTTTTCGGCAACCGTCCGGAAAGTATACGTACTTTCCAGACGATTTTTTTTTAGAGTGGCATTTTTCCGGCCTAGTCCGGGAAGTACGTACTTCCCGGAGACTAGTACGTACTTCCAGGACTCGCTACGCTCGTCCTAGAATTTTGTCCACTCATCCAGAAAAACAGTATTTTCCGGACTTGTTACGTAAATTACTATTATAATAGTCCTACTATAAATACCATTATAGGTATGCTTTCTAATGAAATCGATGTCGATAAATTAAATATTAAACTACATTTGAGTAATGGTAGGTATATTACATGTTCTCATGTTCATGATATCAAGGTGAACTGTAAAAATAAATAGGTACATTTAAAAATGTAAGGTTTATACCACACATATCAACTAATTTCAAAATATTCAGAATAATTACAATAAAGTATATATTCTGAAAGACAAATCCAAGATTACCTTATTATAGACATTGTCATAACAAAAAATGTAAAAACCATATGGCACACAAAAATATTTTCATTAAATTGTTATCAATAAATTAAAACTTTATTAAAACTATTGAAACTACATATCCCATAACACTATATCACCATATACTACATATTGAAGGTCACAGTTTTTTGTGTACCATTTGTCTTAATACTATTCAGCAGAGCTGCTTCATAACTTTGTAAGGATTTATTAACTTTGGCAAACACAATATTCAAATTGTTATCATTTTCTGCAGGTTGTAGTGTTGATAATGCTTGATAAATTTGATTCATGGATGTCAAAATATCAACTTTGGTAATTTTTTTTGTGCTTTTCTTTACATCAGTCCAAGTCAATAAGCTATCCATAAAATCATTAATATTTTCAAATCCCTTCAAGTCTAAAGAAGCCAGTTGTACAAAGGCTTGTTTTTGTTCAATAGGGTTCCTGATAATCAATGAATCCAAAGTAAAGGTACAAATTAATCCATTCTTACAACACCAAGTTTTGATAAACTCCAAAATATCACTTTCACACAACCCTGCTGTTTCTTCAGTAAGTACTCCTTCTAGCTCCTGGAGAAAATTAGTTCTGTACGGAGATAAATTAACGTTAGTATCAATGGTTTTCATAACCCTAACTTTCGATTCCAGTTCAGCTTTGTACTTTTCAGCATCAGCCAATTCCTTAAGCTGAGTCCTCTGGTTCTCCAAAAATCGTTCCTCCCAGTCTTTTTGTGCTTGTAGTAATTTGGACTCTGTATCAACCAACTTACTTCTCAGCTCTTCTAGTTCTTCATTGCTGCTATCATCAATCATGATCAGAGAGGAGGATGTGGATATGGAAGTGCGTTCATAATCTTTTCTCAGCGCTCTTAATCGTTCTACTTCCAAACGGAGTTCTCGGATCAACCGATCATGAGGATTTTCATTCACCCTGGCTCGGTTTACTATAGAACGTGCCTGACATGCATACCTTAGAGTAGCTAAAGTCTCGTCTAGATGAGTGTTGGCTGGTGAAATGGTTGCTAACATAGATGTCAGTGAATTTCCACCCAAACTTTCCTGAACAAAAAATTAAAGCATCAGATGAAAGTAAAATGGAGTAGGTATTTTGTTGAACTGTTGGTTAAATGACATTTTTGGATATAAAGATATTTCTGTAGGCCAAAAAGATTAGGTATATGATGTAGGGTAAATGCGCCAGTAGTCGACCAGTTAAGAGATTTTCTGATTTCAAACTACCATAAAAATACAAGAAAAGCTGATACAATTTTCATTCTTGCATTGATTCAAAGGTAAAATATCATTCTTTTCAATCAATTTTATTGCATGGATATATATGATAATGTGAATTCAACGAAAATTTTGAGGACATAAATTGTACCAAAATCTAGTAGTCGACCACCAAAATTCTAAGTTCGACCAGGATTTTCCCTGAAGTCGACCGGTCATGGTATATGGTTAAAAAGGTATTGAGAAAAAATAAAACAATTTTATTAAATCTTGAACAACCTCAGGTACAAAAAAAGATAAGAATACATATTTGGCGATTCCTTAGCCTTTTCAATCTAAAATTCTGTTGATGTTTTATGTACAAAACATGCAGATAAAATCTTTTATTTTAACTTCTTCATAAGACTCTCCAACAAATTCAGTGCACATAAGGTGATACCATCGAATACATTTGTCACATCCAATATTTTTTAGTTGATCATCATCCACGTCGCTATCTAGCTCATCAGCACATGATGAACATTTTTGTTTTTCCTTATTGGTTTCATTTACTGGCATGGTACTGATCCTTGATACAATTTTTCGTTTTTTCTTTGGTTGATTTTCCTTTTTTTGCATTGATTTAAGTTGTCGTTCTAGTTTCCTTTTTTGCTTTTCTTCTATTTCGATTTTTTGTCGATTTTCTTTTTCTTCCAAGAATTTACGATATAATGAAGATGAAATTGCTGATGGAAGTTTCTCTTTCTTTCGTTTTCTATCATTACTTATCGGAGCTGGCCAAAATAAATGATCCATAAAACTATCTCTTTTATTATTTGAACTAAGAATGTTAGTTGTAATATTACTATGACATGTATTGTTTTCTCCATCAATTATTGGTTCTTCACACAAATTTGCATTCCCTAACTCTGTCATGTTGATGTCTCCATCCTCTTCATTAGATATGTTATTCTGCTCATTTTCCTTATCTTCCACAGATAGTTTTTCTTTTTTCTCATCATCGAACGCTTTGTTTTCCTCGATTCTATTGATTCCCACCATTTTCGTACTACTACTACTACTGCACAGTTGATTATTTCCTTCATGAGAATAATAATTATCCATGGTACTGGCATCGGGATGAATAATAATCATGTTGGAGAAATCACTCATATTTTCGTTTGTTTCTATTGAGTTAATTATTTCATTTAAAAACTCTGTTACAACAGAATAAGCTTGATCTTCTTTCTTATTAATTTGGTCATCTATATCCATCAATGTTCCATCTTCTTCCAATTGGAATGTTCCTATAGGTAAGAGTACCTCTTCAGGCATATATATATCACTTATAAGAGGTAGATCATCGTAGTTGAGTGATTCATCGTCAGGTACATCTGTGTTATTTGCTTCAGGTAAGAGCTCATTGTCAGGTACATCTATATCATTCAAAATGGGTAAGGCATCATTCTCAGATACATTTATATCGCATTGGTTTTGTAGTATATCTATAACCACATCCATATCTATTCCCTTCACCATTAGTTTATTTCTAACTTTTTCCAAAACCCTTTTTGTTGTTTCTAATTCTTCAATAGTTATTGTGAGATTGCTTCGTTTTGCATTGTTTTTTTCCAATGTATTCTGTATGCATCGGCTGTAATCCACAGCATCAGGATCGTAAGGAAAGAGTCCGCATTTTCTGAATCCGTTCACGATCGAACTTGGAAGGGAAGGCATCTTAAGAACCTCCGCTAATAACGGACAAAATGAATTTTTTGTCAATACCATATTTAGATTCTCTGGTTTTGCCTGCCACTCCCTGATGGTTTTTTTCCATTGAGTTTTTAATGGTTTAAACACACTCACGTCTGCTGGTTGCATAATATGTGTGGTATTTGGTGGCAAGGCGTATAAAATAATTCCATTATCATCACACCATTTACTCAATTGTAAAGATAAATGGGATTTATGCCCATCAATAAATAAAATCACTGGCTTGGGAACATCATTGTCTATTAGCCAATTATTTACACCATTGACAATGTATTCGTAAAATACATCACTTTTCATCCAGCCAGAATCTGATCTTCCAAGGAACCATGCATCTGGCATGGATTTTATAACACTAGCTGGAGGTCTTACATAAGGAAATACAACCATCGGGTGCACCATCTTTCCTGCTGCGGAAAATACTAATAGAACAGTAATAGCCTCCTTTTCACTACCTTTTTTCAGTTCATATACATTTTTCCATCCTTTAGGCGCTAAGACTTTTCCGGTTTTGGGACACATTGCGAAACTGGTTTCATCGCCATTGAGTATTCTTCTTGGATCCTTCAAGACATCGGATAGATTATTTTCTGATAGATATTCCTCTAGTTCTCTGAACCATTTTCGAAGATATTCTTCCGTTATTATTGCTCTAGCTTTTGTGAGCCCTTCAGTTTCTCGGAGAACCAGATCTGGATGCCGCTTTAGAAAACAGCGATACCACTTCTCCCCAGGTCTTCCATCTTTGAATATCGTTTCTCTGTTATCATTTAGCACAATTTTTTGAACAGTGTTCAGAAGATCGTATTTTTTTTGTGGAAATCCGGTTTTCGCCAATTGTTTGATCCAGTTCACTAACTTTGTTTCCTCATCAGAAGACAAAATTGTCGGTGGTCCCATTTTTCGATCACTTTCTTTGATCCGTCCATGGATTCTATCCAAAAGGGTGGTTTTAGGTACTCCGAATTGGCGAACGGCAGCTCTTACTGACATTCCATTTCGGATTTCTTTTAAAGCAGTTGTTAAAGAAGATTGTGGATATTGGTGTATGGGTCGTTTTTTCTCTGGTGGCATTTTCTGTAAAAAAATCCTTCTGAAACGATAGCAATAGTATAAGGGGTCGAGTACTGGATTCATAGAACCTATAGTCGACCGTTAGCTCTTTTTGCCCGGACGACTATTGGATATTGAACATTTCCGACTGAACTAAGATATTCAATGAATAAAGCATTCAGTGATCTGTAAAACAGGCAAATTTGGTCATGATCTGAGATAATGAGGTAATTTCCAGTAGTCGACCGGCTGGTCGACTATAGGTTTTTCAAAGAAATTACGAGCCTGAACTCGACCACAGCTAAATAAAAATGATAAAAATTGCATTTTCATGTTTTTTTGTTATGAAGATGTCGAAAAAATAGTACTTAATCTACATAAAAAATTATATGTCGAAATTCCCACAAATAGTGAGTAGAAGCACTATTTTCTCAATGTTGGTTCTATGGTAGAAACACATTACTTTACTCACCTCCTTGAATGAATACACATGTGACCACCATTAAAATTTCAACTGCTCTACACTGTTGCCGAAAGCTATGCCAAATATCTCAGTGGGTATAGGAGATATGGCCGAGCATTAGAAAAAATTATGGCAATGATGTATTCAACGGATTCTTTATTATTTGAGATATTCTGGTAGGATGGACGACTACTGGAGGTGGTCGAACTTAGGCGCATTTACCCTACTTAAATGAAAAATTCAGGTTAATTTTTTTCAAGAGAGAACATAAAGAATATAATGATATTGATGGAACACAAGCCTAGTGAGGGAGAAAATCTGCTAGAGCTAATATTTTTTATGCCAAGGATATTGCAAATATCAATCAGAACAATATAGTTAGAAGTTCAAAGACTGCAGGATATGAATTTTTATTCTTATGGGTGTTTGTATGTATTATAATACCTATTATTATAATTATTATAGTATGTATCTTTATTTCAAAATTATGTCCTGGTACCTAGATTTTTTATTTGAACCACTTACCCTGAGCAGCCATGTTAAAACTGAGTCCCTGTAAGGTACAAACTGATTTTTCTTCTGATCAGATAAAGCAGAAATGACCTTTCCCAAAGTCAATAGAGATTTATTGATACAAACACCTTCCCTAATTTTTTCTTCAGTATTGTGAGAATTTCCTAATCTTTCACTTCCTGCCAAATCAACTAGGCTGACTCTACTTCGTCTACTACTCCCTTCTTCTTTAATTCCTTCTGACAGGCACAATTCTATAGAAAAAATACTATGTGACCTAGATGATTTTTCATTCATTGCTGTTGCAGCTGTAGCCCTGTTTTTATTACCAATAAGCAACCAATTCCTCAACTCCTTGTAACTTTTAACTACATGTACACTCAAATCAACTATATAGGGTCCCAACTCAGGATGCTCTCTCACTTTCAATGGAGCTCTATTTGTGACATTTGAACTGGCTAGTAGATCATGAATCTTTTCATTGTAAATTTCAAAATAGCTGACTTCAATACTAGCAGCACTACTTTCCATCTTAGATATTCGATCAAAAAGACTCCTGCAAAATCTTGGTGTGATCCCAGTGAACTGTTGAGAGTCAATATCAATAATTTCACACATATTTTTCCCCATCATGCTATAGCTTTTTCCAGAGCCAGTCTGCCCATATGCAAAAAGGCAAGCATTATATCCTCTGAATGCACTGTCTAGTAAAGGGTCTCCAAGAACTCTGAAGATGTCTTCTTGTGTTGCATATTTAGTTTCTGATTCATCACATGACCAAAATACATGATCATAATGAAAAACATGATCAGTACTCATATTTGCACTGCTACCAATTTGAGTTCTAATGATCAATTCCTTATCACATACCCTTACAACATCAGCAGCTCCAATACAAGCTAGTTCTCGAGAATTCATTGGTCGTATTCTCACAGCAACTGTCAAATTACTGACTTCATCAAGTTTGTCTTTACTACTTCGCCGTTTTGATATTGGTGTTTCAACTGCAACAGTACTGAAGCACTCTGGAGTATCAGGAAAACTCTCCAATCTCTTTAATTTTGGAGTTACCAAAACATTTCTTGGAGTTGAAAACTGTGATTTTGGAGTTTGTACAATAGATTTATTAGTTTTATCAACCATGCTCGGTGTTCTTCTTAGATTAACGAAAGTATTGTTTCTGGGCGTCCCAGGGGCTGGGAGGGCCATGTCCAATGATGTTTCCTTGAATAAATTCAACACAATACACAATTTTCTTGTTTTAGTCTATAATTATTTTTTCAATTATGACTCCTCACCAGAACTTTCAAATTTATACTGATTACTGATTATTGTGCACAGAATTCCAGTCATTCATAAAAAACATTTTCAAATTCCCTTCAAAGGTGATTTCCTCTTTTAAGAGAGGCTTTTCTAGATTGATAAGAAATATGTCAGACTGAAACTGACATATTTTTTGATTTCTTCGTTTTGAATAAGTCATAAAACCACAACATTCGTATAAAACCGTTATTATAGGTATATGTTCTGTGATGGTTCTGTGCAATGATCCCTTCCATCCATAGATCTTATATATCTATGACTGGCGTAAGCAGTAAGATCTATGCTTCCATCCCTTCTCTTTGGTTCTGTGCTTCTTAACTTATTCTGGTAGAAGCCACTGAAGCCAAGGGTAGAAGCCAAAGCGTGGGTGGCCTCTGGTGTCAAATTTTCGAAACCTAACGAAGGTGATAAATGAAGCAATTTTAGCATTGCATTTGCTAGGCTTTCGCATTATTTTCAATGAATTTGAATTATTGTGAATAGTTTTCGGACTTCTTTCGTGCTTATCAGCTGGTTACTGATATTATTGAAACATGCAGCCAGTTCACATGGCCGTAAAGACGAAATCGAGAAAGATTTGTTCAGTACCTCAGCGTTCTTCCTACTGTACAGACATCGTTCCCTTGGCACAAAATCCAAAATTTCAACTTCACGAATGTGTGAAAAATAGAATATCATGTTGAAAATAGAAAAATTTATCACCACAAACATTCACGTTTGTAATAAGCACTTCCTAGAAGTAGATTTCTGAAGTAAATGCCAAATTGAAGGTATGGTATGTCTCTTTTCAGGTAGAATCAAACAAATAATATCTGGTGTGTTGTCTATTTTATTGTTCGTGATGAAAACCTTGATTTCACTTCAGGACCATCAAGAAGGAGAGTTAAACCAAAAAGAATGCAATTACTTCAATGAACATCTCAAAGTCATCACATGGAAACAGTGCACAATGTAGGCTTGATGAAATCAAATTTTTATTTAAAATGAATAAGCCATGAATTGGATAAGTATTAATTGAGAGAAATGAATTTGAATGACTGGTAGACCATAAGATCTCTAACTTCCTTGGTACATACCAGAAATTATCTATCTATGTATCTATACAAAATACTTATTATTATGGACTATAAGTACATTGTGAATTCGAAAATAATAACTTGTGTTGCCTATTTAAGATATCCCAATATGAGCAGATGCACCACTACTACAGAAAATAAAGTTAATTGATACATTTTTTATTTCTGTCTGTAATCATCTATTTTTTGGGTTAGAATAAAATTACAGCTTAATACAGATATATTCACACTTCCACTGCTAACTTCTCCATACAATCTTTAATTTCATATGAGGGCTGCCTTAGAGCTGAAGTTTGAGAACAGTATATTTATGTGTGTTCCATATCTATCCCACAAAGTATGATGTGACCAGCTTTGAACAATGCTTCTCGTTCTTTTAATGGTTTCTTCTTATTTCTGATATACTTTAGATACTCATCCCAATATTGGGCATTCTGGAAATATAACAATATAAAGATAAATCATTGAAATACAAATACCTTAGTGGCCCCATTGATTTTGCAGAGGTGGTTTGAAAAGCCTATAAAAACATAATAAATCCATAAACCTCATATAAAATACCTGTTTTGTGTTCTATAAATAATAACCAAACGATAGCACCCTTTCAAATATTTTGGATTCGTCAATTCTTTCCTAAAATGTGAATCAAAAGTTGACAAATTATTATTGAAAACATAAGGAAATGCTTGTTTATCACCTTCATGTGAAGTTTTTGACATTTCTGCAGCGCCCTTAGTACCTAGGCAACCCGTACACCACTTCCAACGATGTTGGGTTGTATATGTAGTGGTAAGGGGTGGTAATGTAATAGTGTTGAGGAAATAACGGTCAGCGCAATATTTGGGTTTTTCAAATGGCATTTTTATATAAATCCAACACTGGTCGCGCACGCTTTGGTCACAAATCGCTAGAGGCGCCAGGTAATACAAATTACAAATGTAATGTACGATTCTAAAGCAGATGCACCACTACACTTTCTCACTTTTCCCAGACAATAAAGTTATTAATTAAATAATTGTTTGTTTTATTTCTCTATTTATTATTTATAGTGTTTTTGAGTTCGATCGGTCTGATTGACTTGGCAGTAGAAGTGGTATATTGAGAATCCTGTAAAAACATTATAAACTCACGTAAAATACCTGGCTTGCGTTCTATAAATGATAAACAATCAATAATTAGCGCTCTTATAAATATTTTGGAATGGTTTAATAATTTCCTAAAATAATTGAAAGTCATATCCTATTGACTCATCTGCCATTACTTATGTCACAAAATTCTTCTCTATTATTTTCAATATTTTTACGGTACCCCAATCTACCGTTACATTATGCTTCAAATCAGTAATTTTGAATATTCTCATAAGTAGGTAATTCCATCCTCGAGGCAATTCGAAGAATCCCAAATAAGTCTATATTTATAGGTACACATCATTCCTGAATTTTGATTAATCTCGAATAATAACACTACTGAAGAATTCTGAATGATTCCCCAGTTGAATAAAAAGTACCTTCGAAACACATATAAATGTAATTTTAAGGAAATTCAAAAGATTTACAAAATCCTATGCAAATTTGAAAACCAACGAGACTCGGTATATTATAGTGGCCTCTCATCGACTTGAATATGATTGATTCAAACATAAAAAGCAGTGATAAAAAGATATGTTTCTTTTGTATTGTACTGATTCATATCGATATCGTGAACACTCATGCAATTATATAACTGGTTCTTGAACCATATCGATAAGCTAGGACGATTCAGTCTGTTCGCGATGCTTGAACACTATGGATGTTCAGCAAATGATGATGATATATATCCGCCGGTTTCATCCATCATTGTCGTTGACGGTATCATAATCGCTCTAAGACATAGGAAGTGCGGTCTCCTTTACCCAATTTACTATTGTGAATGTGTGAAGTGCGGATTATTTGGTTACCGTGTGTACTCTGCGGTTTATTCGGTTACCGCGTGTGCAGTGTACTAAAATGTGAAGTGCCAAAGGAGCGGCATCATCATGGCATGGAGTTCCAGAAAAAAATCATCCAAGACCAGTTGCCGGTGTGGATTGAAGAATTGTTTCCCGAGGGTGAGTGAATTTTTAGTTTGCATGCATCATCAGTTCCGGACGAGGCGTCTCGAGGAATCTCGAGCTGGGGGTGGTAGGACACTCTGGGCCCCGATCTGCCACCCCTAGCTAACCCTCGGGGCCCCTCTCGGGGCTCTCTCAGGGCCTCCACTCGAGGCCCCACTCGAGGCCTCCTTTCGGGGCCTCCTCTCGAGGCCCCCCTCGGGGCCTCCTATCGGGGCTCCACTCGAGGCCCCCTCGCGGTGCCTCCTCTCGAGGCCCCCCTCGGGGCCTCCTCTTGGGGCCCTCTCAGGGCCTCCACTCGAGGCCCCACTCGAGGCACCCTCTCGGGGCCTCCTCTCGAGGCCCCCCTCGGGGCCTCCTATCCGGGCTCCACTCGAGGCCCCCCTGGGAGCCTCCTCTCGAGGCCCCCTCTCGGGGCCCCCTCTCGGGGCCTCCTCTCGGGGCCTCCACTCGAGGCCTCCTCTCGGAGCCTCCTCTCGGGGCCCTCTCAGGGCCTCCACTCGAGGCCCCACTCGAGGCCTCCTCTCGGGGCCTCCTCTCGAGGCCCCCCTCGGGGCCTTCTATCCGGGCTCCACTCGAGGCCTCCCTGGGAGCCTCCCCTCGGGGCCCCCTCTCGGGGCCTCCTCTAGGGGCCCCCTTCTTCCTGCCCTGTTATATCGCCAAACGACAACTAATTTCGAAGGTGAGTGATCAAAGATTTTGCCAATCTCAAATCCTGTGAATCTATTTCAAAAATTACATTTTTGTAACTTGGTTATATAAAGATTCTTTCTTTTTCCAGCATTCTCATAAATCGCAATCGTTACGATTAGTAAGGTGAAAAAAAATGAACTGAACTGAATCTGAATCATGTAAAAACTAAACTTCTTTGATACTTTCAAATGGAAAATATACCTATTGAATGATTTCTCTGACCATCATGCAAACCACCTTTTCAAAGAAAAACTCCAACATTTTTGCTACTTAAAGTTAACGTAATAGCCTCGGTAATAGATTGAAGAAAAAATCGTAACTGTTTGAAATCAAACTTATTTTCCTTTATTGCTCGGCTATTAGGTAACAAGTGGAGTCATACACGTACTTTATTGTTTCTCATCAACGGTCATCCGCTACTCTCTTTGTTATAGGTTAGGTGGAAAAGAAAAATGTTAGGTTGAACTGTTGATTGATCAATCAACAGGTTGAACCGTTGATTGATCAATCAACAGGTTGAACCGTTGATTGATGTATTGAACCATACACTTTTGATCCAAATGAAACATGCTATGTTTTCTGGAGGTTTTCTGCAAACAAAAGAATGGATATATCTAAGTGACCTAACCACCATTGTGGCTCACGCCAATCTAACATTAGCCCATTTTGTGGGAAGAGGCCAATAAGACAAAAAAGCATAAAAACCAGTTTTCTTTTTCATTCTATATTGACAATTAGTATTTTTTGCTGTTGAAAAGTCAGGAATATTTGTTTCTCAACATCAATATAACGAACTGATTCAATATTTGTTGAGATTGTTGTTTATTTTTGATGATCAAAAATAATAATCATATACCAAATGCTACACTATATATATAAACTTGCCTCTTATAAAACTCTTAACTGCTGTTCAGGGCATTCTCGAATCCAGATTCAGTGGATATACAGCTTGCCACTGTTTTCAATATGATTTCGAAACAAATTATGGTAGAGTGAGCAGGTTGATTAATCTACTCCTGTTCAGGAAAATCTGGGGACTGGGTACAAGTGAAAAGGCGAACAGGCGAATCGGTGCACGAACGAGAGCATGAACAAGTGCGCGAACGAGTGCGCGATCGAGTGCGCGATCTAGTGCGCGAACGAGTGCGCGAACGAGTGCGCGAACGAGTGCGCGAACGAGTGCGCGGACTGGCGAGTGAACGGGTGCGCATACAGGTTCAAGAACATGCGAGCAAAAAGGTGTGCGAACGGGTGCGTTTACGGATGCAAGGATTAGGCCATGAGCCTTATCTTTGTTAGAACTGGACATACCATATTGATGTGGGATGAATTTATGTGGGATGATAGGGCTACTGGCGAACGACCCAAAAAAAATGTAACGCTTCCATGTCACAAGTTGTTCTCAAATTTATATAAATTACCAATGCGAAATGAAAGAGCCATGAATTCGACTATCCATCAAAATATAAAGTAAAATATGTCTTATCCAATTAAAAATATCAAGCACTGTTTGAATTTCAAAGTCTTATAGATTACGAGCAGAAAACAACTACTTTCAAATACCATGCAGAACATTGAATGATATCTACTCGTAGTCCATGCAACGATTCACACAGTATGGATGCATTGTTCCTTACTCCCATCATACGACGTGACAAATTCACATCGAGACAGGCACGCTCAACAACCTACAGACCGAGGTTTCGGGCTTTTTGGCCCTCATCAGTGCAGTGTAGTTATCCGAGTAGAGACCGTGAGATCTCCACTCGAAGCAATGCCTGTCCGATTGCCAAATGTCCGACATGCACGCATATTTCAACGCACTGAGCTGAAGAAATAAACATTTGCATGCACTACGAGCAGATATAATCCAATGTTCTGCGTGGTGTCGGTGAGGAAAGTACCTAGTGTTTTCTGCTCGTGTTCTACCATCAGTAATTTAAATCCAAACTGTGTTTGATATTTCCAATTGTATAATAAGAGACTGCTTCAATTCAGATTATATATGCTCGCATTCAAAAAGAGATCAGCTCTGACAAGGCAATACCTCATGGGTGGGAGTGGAAATTTGCCATATCGATATTTAATGAACATATTATCTGCCCCTGTTTTTACAGTTGAGGAAATTCTTTTTTTTTTTTCGTGAACAGGGTGTTCCAAATTCGAATAAATTAAGCTAATTTCTAGTCATAACTCGAAATTAGCTTAATTTCGGGTTACCTACAACTCGAAATTTTAGCTTAGGTATACGTACAACTCGAAATTCACGAAATTAAGCTAATTTCGATTTGTATCACGAAATTAGTACTAATATGATAGAGTCAGCAGGTTGATCTATTTGAGTACTGCTGTTACAGGCATTCTCGGATTCAGATTAAGTGGATTTATTACTTGCCACTGTTTTCATTAAAATTTAAGAATGAATTATGATAGAGTCAGCAGGTTGATCTATTTGAGTACTGCTGTTACAGGCATTCTCAGATTCAGATTAAGTGGATTTATTACTTGCCACTGTTTTCATTAAAATTTAAGAATGAATTATGATAGAGTCAGCAGGTTGATCTATTTGAGTACTGCTGTTACAGACATTCTCGGATTCAGATTAAGTGGATTTATTACTTGCCACTGTTTTCATTAAAATATAAGAATGAATTATGATAGAGTCAGCAGGTTGATCTATTTGAGTACTGCTGTTACAGGCATTCTCGGATTCAGATTAAGTGGATTTATTACTTGCCACTGTTTTCATTAAAATTTAAGAATAAATTATGATAGGGTCAGCAGGTTGATCTATTTGAGTACTGCTGTTACAAGCATTCTCGGATTCAGATTAAGTGGATGTATTACTTGCCACTGTTTTCATTAAATTTTAAGAATGAATTATGATATAGAGTCAGCAGGTTGATCTATTTGAGTACTGCTGTTACAGGCATTCTCGGATTCAGATTAAGTGGATTTATTACTTGCCACTGTTTTCATTAAAATTTAAGAATAAATTATGATAGGGTCAGCAGGTTGATCTATTTGAGTACTGCTGTTACAAGCATTCTCGGATTCAGATTAAGTGGATGTATTACTTGCCACTGTTTTCATTAAATTTTAAGAATGAATTATGATATAGAGTCAGCAGGTTGATCTATTTGAGTACTGCTGTTACAGGCATTTTCGAAATCAGATTAAGTGGATTTATTGCTTGCCACTGCTTTCATTAAAATTTAAGAATGAATTATGATAGAGTCAGTAGGTTGAACTATTTGAGTACTGCTGTTACAGGCATTCTCGGATTCAGATTAAGTGGATTTATTACTTGCCACTGTTTTCATTAAAATATAAGAATGAATTATGATAGAGTCAGCAGGTTGATCTATTTGAGTACTGCTGTTACAGGCATTCTCGGATTCAGATTAAGTGGATTTATTACTTGCCACTGTTTTCATTAAAATTTAAGAATAAATTATGATAGGGTCAGCAGGTTGATCTATTTGAGTACTGCTGTTACAAGCATTCTCGGATTCAGATTAAGTGGATGTATTACTTGCCACTGTTTTCATTAAATTTTAAGAATGAATTATGATATAGAGTCAGCAGGTTGATCTATTTGAGTACTGCTGTTACAGGCATTTTCGAAATCAGATTAAGTGGATTTATTGCTTGCCACTGCTTTCATTAAAATTTAAGAATGAATTATGATAGAGTCAGTAGGTTGAACTATTTGAGTACTGCTGTTACAGGCATTCTCGGATTCAGATTAAGTGGATTTATTACTTGCCACTGTTTTCATTGAAATTTAAGAATGAATTAATGATAGAGTCAGCAAGTTGATCTAATTGAGTACTGCTGTTACAGGCATTCTCGGATTCAGATTCAGTGGATTTATTACTTGCCACTGTTTTCATTAAAATTTAAGAATGAATTATGATAGAGTCAGCATCAGGTTGATCTATTTGAGTAGGTACTGCTGTTACAGGCATTCTCGGATTCAGATTAAGTGGATTTATTACTTGCCACTCTTTTCATTAAAATTTGAAAATGAATTATGATAGAGTCAGTAGGTTGATCTATTTGAGTACTGCTGTCACAGGCATTCTCGGATTCAGATTAAGTGGATTTATTACTTGCCACTGTTTTCATTGAAATTTAAGAATTAATTATGATAGAGTCAGCAGGTTGATCTATTTGAGTACTGCTGTTACAGGCATTCTCGGATTCAGATTAAGTGGATTTATTACTTGCCACTGTTTTCATTAAAATTTAAAAATGAATTATGATAGAGTCAGCAGGTTGATTTATTCGAGTACTGCTGTTACAGGCATTCTCGGATTCAGATTAAGTGGATTTATTACTTGCCACTGTTTTCATCAAAATTTAAGAATGAATTATGATAGATTCAGCAGGTTGATCTATTTGAGTACTGATGTTACAGGCATTCTCGGATTCAGATTAAGTGGATTTATTACTTGCCACTGTTTTCATTAAAATTTAAGAATGAATTATGATATAGTCAGCAGGTTGATCTATTTGAGTACTGCTGTTACAGGCATTCTCGGATTCAGATTCAGTGGATTTATTACTTGCCACTGTTTTCATTAAAATTTAAGAATGAATTATGATAGAGTCAGCAGGTTGATCTATTTTAGAACTGCTGTTACAGGCATTCTCGGATTCAGATTCAGTGGATTTATTACTTGCCACTGTTTTCATTAAAATTTAAGAATGAATTATGATAGAGTCAGCAGGTTGATCTATATGAGTACTGCTGTTACAGGCATTCTCGGATTCAGATTCAGTGGATTTATTACTTGCCACTGTTTTCATTAAAATTTAAGAATGAATTATGATAGAGTCAGCAGGTTGATCTATTTGAGTACTGCTGTTACAGGCATTCTCGGATTCAGATTCAGTGGATTTATTACTTGCCACTGTTTTCATTAAAATTTAGGAATGAATTATGATAGAGTCAGCAGGTTGATCTATTTGAGTACTGCTGTTACAGGCATTCTCGGAATCAGATTAAGTGGATTTATTACTTGCCACTGTTTTCATTAAAATTTAAGAATTCATTATGATAGTCAGCAGGTTGATCTATTTGAGTACTCCTGTTATACAGGCATTCTCGGATTCAGATTCAGTGGATATAAAACTGTCGTTTATATTTTCAAAACTATTTACATTTGTGATATGATAACATATATATAATTATTTGTTCGAAATTCTACTTGGAATCCATAATTGCAATGATATACAAGAGTGCGCGAACGAGTGTGCAAACAAGTACGCGAACGAGTGCGTGAACGAGTGCGTGAACGAGTCCGCAGACAGGCGAGCGAACGGGTGCGCGTACGGGTGCACGAACGGGTTCACGAACTTGTGAGCAAACTGGTCCGCGAACGGGTACCAAATCCAAACGGATGCGCGAAAGGGTTCACGAACTTGTGAGCCTCATCTTAGTCAGAACTATAGACCATATATAACCATATTGATGTGGGATGATAGGGCTACTGGCGAACGACCCACTAGAAAAAATGTAACGCTCCCATGTCAAAGTTGTTCTCAAATTTATTCAAATTACCAATGTGAAATGAAAAAGTCATGAATTCGACTGTAAATTATAACGCGAAATAGTCTTATCCAATTAAAAATATCAAACAATAATCTTCGAATTTGAATGTCTCATAGACTACGAGCAGAAACCTACTTTCCTGGCATATACCACGCAGAACATTGAATTATGTCTGCTCGTACTCCATGCAACGATTCACACTGTGAATGCAGATCGCAAATGTTTCTTTCTTCCTAAGACGTGACAAATTCACATCGAGACAGGCACGCTTAACAACCTAAAGACTGATGGTTTCGGGCTTATTGGCCCTCATATTAGTGCAGGGATTTGCGATCACTGTGTATAAATCGTTGCTGCACTACGAGAAGATATAATTCAATATTCTGCGTGGTATTTACCAGGAAAGTAGTTGTTTTCTGCTCGTAGTCTACCAGTCATTTGAATTAAAAACTGTGTTTGATATTTTAGATTGTATAATGAGACTGCTTCAATTTAGATTATGGTCGCATTTAAAAAGAGATCAGCTTTGACAAGGCAATACCTCATGGGTGGGAGTGGAAATTTGCCATAGATATTTAATGAACACGACATCTGTCCTTTTTCACAGTTGTCCTTTTTTTTTTTCGCGGGCCAACATCGAAAACTCGGTAACTATAGGGTTAAGCTGTGTATTTATATGCGCAACAATATTCCTTAAATAAAAAGTTGAAAGGTTTATTGGTTTTTGAGATTAAAACGAAATGTTGTTTTTCATTTTTCATTCTCATAATCATTTGCTTTATTCTAATAGATACGAAAAAGAGGAAAACAATTTCTTGTAGCTGTAGCTGTATAACTTGGCAGTGAAGAATTTGTAATATTACATTTCGTCTCTCGAGGGCCACCATCAACTTTTTTTCCGAATAAAAAATCGAAAAGGAAAATCCAGGTCGGTTTGAAGAGAGAAAATTGTTGGCAGCGCCCGAATAATGACGAAATGTCATGATACGAATTTCAACAAATTTATAGAGCATGAAAAACAGTTTTGAAAGAGTATATTTTTCTTTCGTACCCATCGAAATGAAATCAATAAATAATAAAAAATTTGGTTTTTCGAAAATGTCACTATTTCTTTGCGGCACATTGTTGCGCATATACCGCATATAAATACACAATTTTTCCTAATTTAATACTAATCTTGTGTCTCGAACCGTATCATACCGATTTTCCCATGTTTGCTCGCGAATTTGGGACACTCTGTATAGTCTACTGTCGAATGGACCGAAAAAGTCGTGACGTCACAAACTATGTTGGTATTGACCATATTCAATAGATATTGGTGGCAACTTCTTAGCGTTCTAGAGTTGGTACTAATCTGTCATAAATGTCGACTGTCATCAATGTCAACTATCAATAATGTCAACTGTCATTTAATTTGATCGTTTTCATATCCTGGTTTCATATAAATTCATTATAAATACGAAATAACCAAACATGTATATGAATAGAAAAATATTGATGACTTGATGGGCTTATCTGAACTCATTCACAACTGACATTTATGACTATTGACGTTGATGACAGATTATTGCCAACTTAAGAATGCTCAAAACGCTGCCACCGAAAGCTGTTGAATATGGTCAATTCCATTCCTGAATGTTTCCAATAGAAAAAAAATTACATGTAAATCTCCATAAGCAGATTTTTGAATTCTCTTCTAATATTTATCGTGAATATTTAACGTATTTCAAGATTATTTACGGAAAGAGGAAGGTTCGATGTATCTTAAAAAATTAGAAACATGTATTAACCATTGATAGTTTTGAATAAATCTCAATCAAACTGAAGTGAGGTTAGGATTTTGCTTTATTATTGTATTTATTTTCTAATATTATTTTCTATCACAATCGTGATATAAAATAAGAATGAAAAGTGTGTAAATCAAGATATGGTTACTAGACATAACAAAGGTATTATTATATCATTATTTGTTGTAGATTGAGGAAAGATATACCTACTAAGGTTGATGCTGTCAGCAGAGATTTTTCTTTTCATGATAATGTTGTCTTCTTTGGAATATATAGAAGAATCTGAAAGCTTACCTGGGAGTTTATTAGCAGCATCATGGAATAGTTACAAGTTCTCCAAGGAGATATAAGTTCATAAACAACTTTGAGAACTGTCCCTAGGCACTGTACTACATTGATAAGTGCTCAAGAAGAAATAAAATGACTCTTGAATGTCAGTTTTTCATTATAACACTTCGAGAGTATGATGTCGATCGATATTCACTTTATTTTATAATTAATATTGTATAATATAATGTATATAATTCTACATTTGTGTGACTGATTTCTCTTCAAATGTTGATGGTGCATTTTCTTTATTACTCCTAGTTCAAGCTTTGGAGGTACTCGTACATTATAGTGTGCAAATATTGCTAAAGCTGCCAATGTGATGGCCAAGAAACTATCCTCTTGAACAGGGACTCACATACACTGGTAGAGTTTATCTACAACAAACATTTCAAAACGTTCAATTTATCCAATATACCCTTTAATATTATAGCTCACCTGTACTTTATATGTTTTATCATGAATATTCGCTTGAATCAACCACATCAAGGTCTTGAGATCAGCATCAAATACCATGTTCTCAACATGGCTTTTTAGCCCCTAGATATCAGTTTTTCCTCATCTCTAGAGAAATGTACCATTGTTGATAGCTTCAACTGGCTTCAAGACATATTTTCCATTCACTACACTGATATATTATATAATATTAATCGAAAATACAGTCGAAATATCAGGGCCTCAAAAGTAAACACTGAAAAAACATAACCTCAATAGATTTCAATATAATCTCATTCAAATTTGTTAGCGTTTCTCACCTGTTTCTATTTTTCTAATAGGAACTAGTATGTCCTATTTTCCATGAATGGTATCGAAATATGTAACTTTTTCACTATAAATGAGATATACGATTTCAAAAAATCTCTTATGGAGATTTACATGGGAAAATAATTTGTTTGGAAGCAAATCAGTAGTACCAACAACAACATAGCTTTGACGTCACACTTTTTCGGTCCGTTATTGTTTATATTTCAGTGGTACCAACGCCACGACCACTCCAAATAATGACACGACTGCGATCTGCGCGACTGCACTGCTGCACTGCGATTTGACCAATCACAGGCACGATGTCAAATGGACTTCTATTGGAAACATTCAGGAATACCAACATAGTTTGTGACGTCACGACTTTTTCGGTCCATTAGAAAGCGCGAAAGTTAACTGAATTTCAACTTTGAGCAGCAACTGCGCGAAGTTTCAACGTTATTTATAACAATTGGTTATCTCACAGCTAACTTAACAGCAGCTAAATCAAAGATTATTGGTCATGCAGTCGTGACGACGGCGTTGTACTGTCAATATGGAGACAGCATGATGCTGTTCATCGAAGACCGCGGCACTATTTGAACACCCTGTTCACTGGACATAATGAACAAGTTTTTGATGGAATACTATACCAAGGATATTAAACTGTAAAGGATTGCTTAATCCCTATGCTGGCAATGTAAACACGTTGAATGACGTCATTGATTCGACCTTGTTGTTCATTGGTCGAAAGGACGACCATCGGAAGTTATTATGTCGCCATTGAAACTTTTTGCGAAATTTCAAAATTGGAATGAATTTAGTAAATTAAAAATAAGATGGTACTTTATATAAGTGAATGAAGTAAGTACATGCAATACAAAATTATGAATATATAAAATCTTACTTTTATAGGTGAATTAGTTGTTTTGTGTGCTGTAACTGAGGGCGGAATGAGCACGGCATGAGCACAGGCCTGAGGGTGTAGATGATTAAGGAAACCCAAAACAACAAATAATTTCCGTCTGTTTTTCCAAAACCCACAACAATTAGAAGTGGATTTCACGATCTGGAAGACTTCCTTTGTGGAATCCAAGTGATTCCAGTAGATTTGTTCTATTTTATGTGATCAAGATTATGAGCAGGAACATGGCAGGACCTACTAAATGAACCCTGCAGGTATATTATTATAATACATGCTCTTGAGGAGTAATATCTTGTGATTGTTGTCTTTGTATTGTAGATTCACTAGTGGAGATGATTGGAACACAAATGTTTCACTGAATAAGGTGTGACAGAAAATATTGAGAACATCATCCATATCCCAAAATGTCTCTGAACATTTTGCTCCATTTCAGAAAATGCATATTCTCTTCTGATCCTGAAATTATCACATCTTCATCCCATAATAAGTAATGACTGAACTCACTAAGTTGAAGAAAGCCATTCAATAAAAATAACAAATTGTGAAAAATGTCAAAAACAATCAACTCAGGTAGATATAATAAAAAAATCAAAATTGTTGGTGTATTATACTATGGAAATCATATATTATAAACATTATAAAATCAAAATGTTTTATTTGTTCCATATTATTTGTTCATATTATGATAGGTATTTCTTAGTGCCCTGAACTTGAATGGACATCATCCTTTGATCTAAATAGGTATAGGCTTTTATATTTGAGGCATTATAGGTAGATCACTGTTTCTGGATGCACTCAGAAACAATATAGGTGAAAGATAACAAAATTTGTTGGTTGAAAATGGTATAGTATGTAAGTACTGTGTGATTGATTAAAAAATATTGTATATCATGAAATGAAAACTGCTACTGATTGCAAAATGATATGCCCACCTTAATAGGGAATGATTTATTATTGATCTATACAGTTCATAATGGATAATAATACATGTATACTTGAAATGTAAAATCTACATTCACTACAAACTTCCGAGGACATTTTCAATTTCATAACTGCTTCCATACCTACTTGCACTGGACAATATCCAGAAATATATTCTGTCTATGTAATCTTTGATAGTACCCTAAAAAACCAATGGATATTAATAATAAACCCTCATTTCACCACTATTTTCAGAGCTTACCTGGTTTGAAATATATGAATCATCTAGCAGATTTTCAATTGAATTTTGATTCTAGGCAGCAACATGCATTTTTAATACCTTTGGTTCCAAAATTCACTGTGTAAATGATTTCTGTGACTACTGTAAAATATAATTCACTTCAATAATTATTCGGCCACAAACCAAAAAGGTAAACCAGTGCCACAGCAGTCTTCAAAGAATGAAAAAAAAAAACATGTTTTCATCCAATTCCTATTGCTTAAATTTTGCGAATGGAACTAATAATGGCTATAAATTGATTGTCCAGATATTTCATGTTCTCATATTGACTAAAAACTCATCAATTATTATTCTTTCGTGTATTTAAAAAATAACCTCCTGTGGAATAACAAAAATAAAGTGAGAAACTGAAACTAAAATCAATGACAAAGATGGATAGTCAACAGCCAATGAAATTACAAGCGGAGTCAGTGACGTCATACATCCGGAAGAAAAACTTGGTCGATTGAGCAATCCTTTACAGTTTAATATCCTTGATACTATACCAATTGTGGGAAAGCGTAGACTTCTGTTATTACAATGAATCAAAAAACGTTTCAAAAACAGAAATCCAATTTGAGAATCTGTCATCTAACTAGCTCTCTGATAGCATTGCATTGATATCCTAACAACCATTGATCTAGGCCAAGGTGGATATAGGAATCTAGACCCAGGCAATGACGGCGGTCTTTTTCAGTGATACAGGGCGATGAATTTGAGTTTAAATAACAAAAAAAGGAGACGTTCTAAAACTATTTATTACACATTCAATTACTCTCATTATAAACAACGGTAGGATCTGAAAAATCATGTAAACTCTCATCGTATATATCTTCAGGAACATTCCCATCCAAATCGCCCAAGTAGGTTGGCAATGGAAGGGGATTCACTGGCTTTCGTAATGGTAATTTCGTATCATAAATGTAAACAATGGAATTGGTCTCTCCAGGGATAGCTTGACCTGACACATAAATAACATTGTGAGCAGTATTGATACGTAATATCTTCAAACCTTTGGCCACACGGTATCTGTTTCCCATGTGACCAGGCATTTTGGTGCCAGGCCAGACTCTTCCTTTCTCTCCACCACCACCAATATTACCGCCTCGCCGGTGAGTTTTTGTGACTCCATGTGAAGCTGGCATGCCTTTGAACCCATGCCGTTTCATTACTCCTTGGAAACCCCGGTCAACCCTAGGAATACCAAATTGATTTCAATGGTTTCATATTCTTCAAGAAATTATCTGTAGGAATCCCAGAGATTCCACAAAGTACTGATATGATTTTCTCTTATAATGACTCAGGAATAATCTATATAAAAAAGGATCAATAAGGGTATTTCTTGTAAAGTAATCAACTTTCTAACTATCGAGTATATAATCCATTACTTAATTGATTTTCAACACAGTTAACGACAGTCATAGCTGTGATGAAAAAGGAGTTTGTGTTCTGATGAAACGCTGATACTGAAAGAAGGGTGCAAAAAACGAGCAGTATTCGTTCCAAACATGATAGAACACCATTCAAATGTACTGTTGGGTGCATAAGGCATCTATGTTGCATAGTTATAAATTAGTGGGTAGCAGTAGCATTTTTGAAGATTTGATTTTCAAAGAAACTGCAATAACAGGCCATTTCGCGTGGACTATTTTACTAACATTGATATTCTGTAATAATATGATACATTTTACATCCTATTGTTTTTTTAATGACAAGCATGTTGCCAAAATATACTATGTTAATGAAAGTAAGGGCTGGTAATGTTTCTCACATATTTCTCATTAAGCTGTTTTGTGATATAACAATATATTTGTGGTCATATAAAAATATTAACTTGAAATTATTTCCTTGACAGACAATCTGCTATACACAATATTTTACCTGATTTTTAATGCTGTTTGAAATTTTGAATTTGGTATGGGTTGACATAAATCAATAGAATAGACTGACTCAATTTTCACAATTCCTCCAATCTGATAAGTTTTAATAGTACCTAAGAGACATTTATACTGTTTGACCATGATGATTCTTTCTGTAAGGAATTAATAATAACAAAACTGTGAAAAGATAGACAAGTATTCCTAAATGACCATGCCCTACTATCTCTTAACTTTAAACAGTTTAATTAATCTCATACAACAATTTCATAACTTACGTTTTTCCCCTTACATCTACTGCATTGCCAACTTGAAAATGCATAGCATTCAAAAGAGTGCCCAGAGGTAAAGCAGCATCAGGGCTGACAAAAAACCTACCCAAAGTTTTTTTGGGAATCACACCAGACTGCTTAAAAATACCACAATATTCTTTGGTGAAAGTTGAAGGATCTGCTGCCTCTGCACCAATAAGTAGACAAGCCTTTTTGTTGTAAATCTGTCCAATCCTCTTTCGTGGAGAATCATATTCTTCTGGAGGATAATACCTTATAACATGATTATCTAAAACCTTGAAAGGATAATTTTTGAGAAATTTCCATATGGGTTATGAAATCTGAAGAATTACTTGAAGGAGTGTAGTTTGAACTTTTTTTCCATCTTTCTTCCATAATGGATATATGCCAATTTTCCTTGCTATCAATCCAGTCCTTTGAAGTTTTGGAGACCATTCGACATTTGATATAGGTTGAGCTTTCACTGGCTGTGTTTGATTGTATTTGTCTTGAACAACTTCCTTGATGAATCCTTCATTTTCTGGAGTAAGTTCCTCGTCCCTTTCCTAAAAAAATAGACAAAATGGTGCATGTCTTGAACTAGTATATTAAGAATCTGGTTATTATGCTCACTGCTTTCTGTTTCCTAACAAACCAAGTTGGATTTCTGAGCCTGGGTTTAGGATTCAAAACATGTCTTTCCCGAACTTGAGACGAATTACAGGTCACACTATAACAAATGAATTGAGAGCGTGGTGTGAAAACTACGGGTTATATGTGTTACCTCAACTTCAACAATGCATCTTCTAATACCTTTAAACAATTTTTACTAAAATTTGTTGAAATAAACGCCATCCTAAAATCCTAACCACAAAAATACAAGGTGAGGTGACACCAAAGATTAGTGGTGACACTGCGCCGGTGACAGACCAAATTCTTGGTGACAGAATGGTGACAGACAAGCTTTTCTTCCTGAAAAAACAAAAGTATCACAAAAACATTCTTTCATATTACCAACACCCAAACAATCCAAACATATATCTAATAATAACTATATAGGTAACATGGATACCAGAGCTGAAGCCGAGAAATAAAACAAATGAAAGTCTGCGGGACAAATCGCGAATATGCGCAAGTTTGAATGAAGAATCGACATTCGTTTTCATCATGGAGAAGAGTAGCTTTCTAGTGAGCGACAAACGTATGATATTTATTAAAAATTAATCAAACGTGTCAGATAACCTTCAATTAGTTTAATTCGATGATTTTATTTCATCATGACATATATTTTTTCGGCAACCGTCCGGAAAGTACGTACTTTCCAGACGATTTTTTTTGAAAAAGTGGCATTTTTCCGGCCTAGTCCGGGAAGTACGTACTTCCCGGACTAGGCCGGGAAGAATCACATCGTTGTTGTCATTGTAAATATGAAAATCTTGGTAGTATGGTTTTGATAAATGACAGCTATCTGACATAAAATTAGCTAACATTTCAATTTTTGAAAGAAATGTGTTTCTTTGATTTGTCATTCTACACGGTTGCCGAAAAAATTGTGTGCGCAACACGCCCGAAAACAGTTTTTTTGGACTCATCTCATCCGAAAAAACAGTATTTTCCGGACTTGTTACGTAAATTACTATTTCAAGTATTATTCATTCATTTATGGATTGTTTGACGATATGGGTAAAACTTCGTTTATCTGAAGTCAAATCGCGGCGGTCTCAATTATTTTCGGAGATATACGGCCCCATTTTGTCTCAAAAATGCACCATTTGACATGTCAAATTTCTGCTATTAGGAATACACAAAATTCACCCTTCTTCGAGCCAAAACATCATACATGCTCACATTCACTTGTTTCCAACACTTTTTTGCATAAAAAACTGTTATTTTCACAAAAATTCGCCCTTTTTCAAAAAGTAAACAAAACATCTTTTTTCACTGATTTTCTGGTTATTTTCATTTGAGATGTTGGCAACGTCTTACCATGAGCCAAACAATCACGTTGCCAACATCATGAATACAAATTACCAGAAAATCAGTGTAAAAAGGTTGTTTTATTGTTTACATTTCAAAGAAGGGTGAATTTTTTGGAAAATAATAGTTTTTATTTCTGACAGTGACATTATAAGCTTATATCGTCATAGTTACGATATCTATAATGAGGATCATAACTCCCGGGATATTAAGGTTCAAAAACTCCCTCTTACCTTTTACAGGTGAAAATGATACAAGAAATGCTTATAAACGTTTACATGTAATGAAAACTAAGACATATTTTCCTTATTCACGTCATTACAAATAATAAATGTACAATTTTCAAATGTTCCCTGAAAATTACTTCCGCCGCTGGAAACAATTTCTTCTTTTTTATGGGTGGTGCTGTTGCTGTTCACTACAGTCGAGGTGCCTGCCTCTTCTGATGGCAAAGTAGACAGCATACGCGCCGTTTTATTTCTCAATTCAATACTGTCCTCCAGATACCCCTCTGCCACCGTGGAACTTCTCCAACCTCCGTGTCTTTTTAAGTTTGCCAATCCTAAATACATTGCGATTTTGCTGGGAATTTTGCCAAACATATTCTTTCCAATTGGCTGAGTTGTACATTTATTTTGTCGGAAGCTCAAAAAAAAATCGTTTTGTACCTTCAGGACGCAAGGACATATAAAGTCTCAATAAAGGCAAAGCAGAGAACTCTTTTTCATCCACAATAACTGTAAATTTCTTCGATACACCAGTTTTACTTTCCGGTACGTTCACTACCATAACAGTATCCCGGTCCTCTATATCTGCTATACTCATATTTAGAAGTTCCTGAGTTCTGCATCCTCCAAAATAACCCATAATTAGAACAACCTATAACAAATAAAACGAAATAAACAAACGAAAAAGAAAATTACGAGAAAAAATTACCTTATGCAATAAATGAATTTCATTAGGGGCGTCCTTTAGAAATTTGATGACATCTTTAGGAGATAAGACAGCAGACTTTTTCGGCTTATACCCCTTACTTTTCCGTTTCAAAAAAGCCTCTAGTTCGTTGAACTTGGTGATATCTATTTTCTCATATATGGTCACCATCGATTTGAGCATTGACCATTTTTAGTCCATTACGAATTTGGGCTAACTTAGTAACTTATCGCGAACCATTTGGCAATGGTGCGAGATAAGAGGAATTTGGATTCATGCAACTTATGTAAGTTCCAAACAGAATTTTTTAGCAGATCACGAGTCCAGACTGTTGCCATCATCGGAAACAGACTGGAGCTTGAATCAGGAACACTTTGAATTAATTCGAAATGCATTCGGAAATCCACAAATAGATCTATTCGCGAGCTATGTCAATAAGAAATGTGATAATTATATATCCTGGAAACCAGACCCAGGCTCCAGCGCAGTGGATGCTTTCACCACCAACCGGAAATTCTTGTTTTTCTATGCCTTCCCGCCCTTTTCATTGGTGCTGAGAATGTTGAATAAGATAGTTGCTGAGGAGGCAAAGGGAATTGTTGTTGTGCCCTACTGGGTTTCTCAACCTTGGTACCCACTCTTTCAGAGCCTTCTTATAACCCCAATTTTATTTTTGGGCCCAAAAGTGACAATCCTATATCGTCTTCTTACAGGACAGCTCAATCCAGCATGGAAAAGGGACTACCCTGGCGCTGGAATTGTGGGAAGCGTTCAAGCGAAAAGGAGTACCAGAATGCGGCATCCCAACCATGATTCAATCGATTTCACAAGCAACAATTAAACAGTATAACACTGCTTTTAGAGCATGGTTGGGTATATACAAAAGATAACAACATTCCTACTTTCGATGCTGGAGTATCGAATATATTTATAACTTTCCTACAGTATCAATTGTCTACAAAACAAATTAGATACAGCAGTTTTGGGTCTATGAGATCAGCTTTATCTCTAATTTTACCTAGGGAAATTGGCCAACAGATCTCCAGGTTTATTAAGGGCATTTTTCGGTTACGACCTCCTAACCGGAGGTATAATGCCACATGGGAACCACAATTGGTGTTATCTCACTTGGAATCTTGGCCTCCCAATGAAAAATTACCGTTAGATAGATTAACTAAGTTAGCTACTCTATTGGCACTAATCACAGCTCACCGAATTCAATTTGATTAGAGTAGAAAATGTCGAGATAGGAGTAGAAGAGATCCAGATTAGAATCGCAGACCATATCAAGACAACGGCTGCAAACCGTTTACAACCCTGCCTTCATATACCCTTTTTTAGGAATAGGCCAAAACTTTGTGTGGCCTCAACCCTATTACATTATCTGGAGAGGACTGCAACTTTTAGAAGTGAGTCTCAAACCTTTTTACTGTTAACAACCCGAGAGCCGTATAGAACGGCAACAACCCAGAGCTTGAGCCGATGGATTCGGAGTACATTGTTAGAAGCAGGTATCGACACGTGGTCTGTGATCGACACCAGACGATTTTCTGCATACTCAACTAGGCACTCAGCGACGTCGGCAGCGTTCAGGAATGGTGTGCTCCTAGAAACCATAAGAAAGACTGCCGGGTGGTCGGTTAATTCTAGGGTGTTTGCGAACTTTTACAATTGTCCATTAGTAGACAATCTTACTTTCGCTAGTTTTTTAACCAAGGGTTAAAACTTTATAATCTTATAAATAAACAGTTCTGAGAAGACCGACTTATTATATTTTCCAGTAAGATATACTTAAGAAATTTTGATTGATGCAACTTCTGCCTTTGAACATCTACATAAATGATCTTGAGGACGAGGCGCTGAAATATAATTGCTCGATTAAACGAACTTGTGAAGTTCGATCGAGATTATATGAAGCGCCTCGTCCGAAAAGATCACTCCCGGAAGTAATTGAAGTTGCATTTTGGCGTATAACTCTATGGGCACCATGAATCTTTGAATATGAAGATGGAATGGGGAATGACAGACAGACGGATATTCGCGACGGTCGGTAAGGTAGAGCGTGACAACTCGAACTTCACAAGTTCGTTTAATCGAGCAATTCTGTATCGAGCAATTCTGTGCGCACGACACGCATCACGGACAAACATCGATTAGGTGACATTACGACATTACTGACATTGACTTGACAATTTGACATCGATTCACAGTGTTTACTATTTTGAATTATTTTTTTGAATTGAACTGATCTGTATATATATACTGTAATCTTACATTTTGATTCATAAAAATTAATGATAGTTCATAACTCTTTTCAGATATATATATATATATTATATATATATATATTATAAGATATCTCACATTGTACAGGTGTCCTTAAAAAATGAAAGAAAGTGCTGTTGTTTCATTGCTATTCATTTTATTTATATTAAGAGAATCCAATGCAGGGGTAATGCACAGTCACACCAATGAACTACATAAAGAACGTGAGACTGATGGAGCTTATAGTCCCAGAGGTCATGATCATTACAAAGATGGAGAACACCTCAGTGAATTCGATCATGAAGCCATTTTAGGAAGTCACAAAGAAGCAGAGGAGTATGATCATTTATCCCCAGAAGAATCCAAAAGAAGACTGGAAATTCTCTTGTTGAAAATGGATCTTAGTAATGATCGAAAAATAGATAGAAGAGAACTAAAGGCATGGATAATTCGGTCATTCAAGTAATTTGGATTACTCATTATTTCATTCTGAAAGAGTTGGGTCTTTCCAGGATGTTATCTGAAGAAGAAGCAAGTGACAGACTTGAAGATGCTGATGAGGATGCTAATGGCCTTGTTACATGGGATGAGTACTTGTTAGACACATATGGAATTGATGGATCTGAAAATAGTATTTCTTTTGGAGAAGACACTGAACATGTGAGTTAAGATATAATTGAAATAATCAACTGATAAATTTAGCTCCCTTTCCTTTCAATCAAGGCATTAGGATATTTGTCTTGTGACATTTCTTCCCTATATATATTTGATCTTCAATTATTTTTTATTAGAAGGGAGCATAATCATTGTAAACCTGACAATGGGCTTAATTATTTTGAATTATAATATTTATAATAGACATATAATATACTTCAAAACATTTTTTAGTTGATTGCAGATGATAAGATCATGTGGAAAGCAGCAGATTCAAATGGAGATTTAATTCTCAATAGTGAAGAATGGATTTCTTTCTCTCATCCTGAAGAACATCCCAAAATGTTACCTGTAATTCTAGAACAAACATTAAGAGACAAAGACAAGGATAGTGATGGATTTATCAGTTTTCAAGAATATATAGGTGCTAGAGGTAGTGATTTGGGAAAAGCAGACCTATTAACTGAAAAAATAAAGTTTGATGTCCTGGACAAGAACAAAAATGGAAAATTGGAGGGAAGTGAGATATTGTCTTGGGTAGTTCCTAGTAATGAGTGAGTTATTCTATTTGTTATTGCATGTTTCTAATAAAAAAAAAATCCAAGTGGCAGTCAATAATACTCTGATCTGTACCATGCAGTGTTTATTTTAGTGTATTTTTGGGATCAATATGGACTGCAACATCACTTTGTTTCTCTCTATACCCATGAATTTTCATGCATATTCATTTCTTCAATAGTTTTTCAATTTTCATTTCCTGTCTATAAGTTTTTTTTCAGTGCATATTTGAAAAGATTGATATGATAATGCATTATTGTGAATAACTAAAATAAATGTTTTTTTTAGTGAGATAGCTCAAGAAGAAGTGGATCATCTTTTTGCCCACAGTGATGACAACCATGATGACATCCTGAGTTTTGAAGAAGTTCTTGATCATCATGAAACATTTGTTGGTAGTGAAGCTACAGATTATGGGGATCATCTACATAATATTCATCAATTCAATGATGAATTGTGATAGAGTGGGAGTGAATCATTTCTGAATTATGTATGGACATAACTGTTTATTGAAATTGCTATATAAATAGAAACAAAAAATGTCCTTTTATGGACAATATGCATCATTTTGATAAGGAATACCCAACCAACATTATTTGCCATATACCACATAATGATTAGGATAAGTGGTAGATTTCTTGAAATACTAGTCCTATTCACATTATTTTGATAATTTTACCATAGGTGTGACAATGAGATGAGGGCTACGCAAAAATATTGATGCTTTAAATCATCCCATGTGCCGATTGTGTTGAATATTGTTCTTCTGAGTTGTGTGATAGGTATTGCTCACCAGAGCATATTTTTCTTCTGAAAAAAGAATATATTGACATGATATATTGTAAATCAAGGGAAAGATTGATGTCCAATTCATTGTTTTCAAATTATGCAAAGCTACAAACATGACTTAAATTTATAGAATGTAAATTATATATAATTGTATTTATTGTGCCATATTAACAGCAAAATAAAAATATTGAAAAGAACTGTTCCATTTTACTCGTCTTGAGACGTGTACAGGATGGTCAGATAAGAATGGTCAGCATACGGCTCTCTTTCGTTTCGAGGTATTCAAAAAAAAACAATTATATTTGCAACTTTTGGGCTTCCAAAAATTGTAATTCATATTAATTACTGAAAATTCTGTTATTGATACTTTAAAAAATTAGAATGTTTTGTCATTCATCCCTATTTTTAATGCTACCCAATATAACTAGTCCAAAAATATTATCGTCTGGAGTAATAAGTCTATGAGGGTGGTCCTCGTCTGTTAATAATTATGTTCTTATTTACCAACCACAATTAATAATTGTACTTGCTTGTTAGATATATTTATATTTTTCTCATGAAAGGCATCAACACCAATAAAAAGAACACATTCACTGGCCAATACTTGATTACAGCCACTGAAAAATAGTATGAAGTTATATTGATACAAGTATGGCGACCTAGGGCCATGCTCCTGCATGTCATCAAACTTGAACTGTAACCACAATAATGGAACTCATCCCTGTTTATAACAACATCCTATACATAACAATAAAGTGGACTGATTACAAATGTATCAACGATTGCGTATATCCTGTTTCATCAATGCCTAAACCTGACTGGCTGTTTTTATCATTATTGATGCTTTATGAATCAACCGTTATCGTTGACAAAAAAAAACAGCGTGAAGAGCATTAAACTGTGGTGATACTTCCTGAATCATATGTCAGTATCATCGTTATTACAGGTAGCACAACGAACGTATCAAAATCGTAAATCATCTCACATGCTGAAAAAATAAACTCACAAAAATAATGAATAATATATTTTTAATTTTATAAATAAATAACATGTATAATGAAACAAGAATATACATTAGTGTTCTTAGAAGTAAATGACAATACACTGTCTTTTTTGAATAGCCATGCAATAATTATCAATAATTTAATACAGCGAGTGAAACAAACTTTGGCGATTGTCGAATTAATCGATATCACTTGGTATATGCAATGAACTAGGTGGTATAGAATAAACTGAAAATTATAGAAACTCATTTAAATTTCGCATGTCAATTTTATAATACCAAATCAATAGTCATTATGAAACATTTGAATAAGACTCCACACTGGGTTTTATAGTTAAAAATCACATTTGAGATTCTCCAATATCATGGTTTCAAGGTTCATGAAGCAATAAACAAAATTCACTTCAATGACAAGTGATCTCACTTGATTATGACTGTTATTATTTATTTAATTGATTGATTAATTGATAGCCTAAAGTTGAAGTCCGCCGCATTCACTGTGTACAGGGTACGAATTCGCTGGCCAACATGGAGAACTCTAATGGTAAGAGATACGGGGTTGGTAGAATTAGGAAAGAGTTGTGTATTCATTTGGCTTGTTTTAATAAATACGAACAAAAGACACCTTCTTGCAGCTGTTTTGCATGCTCTATAACTTGGCAGAGTTCCTCATGATGGCCCGAGAATTTGGACACCAAGCACATCGCAAGTTCCCTTACAAAGTTCTAGACGAGGACGGAAGACTGAGGCAACTTATATTTTTTATTCCGTAAACTTTTATCAGGGTACGAATTTGAATTGAACAAGAACCTGTTTAGATTTGAAAACTCGATATTTCTCTGGATATAAAGTTGACCCCACGTTTTACAAAGTGCGCTGTATGCATGATATAAATAATAAATTCATCACTTACTTGCTTAGCATTAAATGATTCTCAAGATTTCAATGATGAATATTAAAAGGTATAATATGCTTTTTGAAGGAGATACCTTCGATTTTTATATTGATTCAGAACCTTTGGTTCAAAACACGCTTTCTATTGAGTTGGATTGAGTTAATCTTTCTTTCCTATTCAATGTCAGCTGTTGAATATGTATCATTCAGGGTTTTCGGAGACAGTTTTCTTTTTATTTTTGAATATTTTTTCAGATAGGTAATTTAAATTCAGAGGTAAATTCTGACCTATTAGTTTATACTACATATAGATTGAATGATCACGATAATTTATAGTTTAAAAATAATGTACTATATACAGACTATCTTACTATGGGAATCTCGCTTATTTTAAGATATACGAAGTTGGTGAAATTAGGGCAAAGTTGCGCATTTTCGTGCTGAACAATAATCCGAAAATTTGGAATGTCAAATAGTTTCGAAAATATCGCGAACAAAAATTTTTTATTTACTTTTTTACGATAAACTAATCATGCTAGATATTTCTTAACAAGACATCAATCAAAAACTTGTTTCATCAATGTATTGGATCGACTATTTCACGCACTTGCCAAATGAACCAATCAGGAGCTCGGATTATCGATAAAACAAACTTGACTCTTAACTCTGATTGGCCTGTCAAGTTCGGTGTTTTCAGCGTGTATGTGACAGTTAAACGTCAAATAAGAATAATCACGTTGTGCACACATTTCGAAATGAACAGATTTGGGATAAATTTCATCGAATTAATCAATTTAAACCATTCAGTCTAGTTGTGAAATAGTCTAATGAAATTCCACTCGTGATTGGATTCATCTAATAAGTCTGTTTTTTTATTTCAAAACTCAACTGAGTTACTTGAAGGAAACAACACTCGTCGTGCGGACTCGTAATGTTTCCAAGCAACTCAGTTTCGTATGTAATAAATCAACAGACTTATCACGAAAATCCAATCACTTGTGGTATTACCAGTTATAATTCCACTCATGATGCAGGAACCGAAATGCCAGTAGATAAAAATATCGGATAGATTACGATACCGTAGGAACGCTAGCATTTACTGTTCGTTTATCAAGCATTGCGCGTCGCATCCGTTCGACAGAATTGAACAGCAAATAATATTCCAGTGTGTATGTCGAGATTTGGAAATATTTATTCTTCTACTCATTTTACTTTTAGTTTGTTGAATAGAGTTTTCTATTCATGGAATTGTCTTACCTAATACAACGCGACCTCATATTCAGCAGGATATTATTGATGGTGCTTTTCTCATACTCTTTTATATAGGTAATTACTCGATCTGTTATGACACAATCAGAACAGCTCTCGTTGAATTGCAAATAAAAGTTCGTATTCAAAAACAACCTTAATACAATTCGTTTTCTGTAAAATAATAAGAAATGAAAATCAGAAATTTTTGGACATTCCAAATGCTCTGACTAAACCAACTCCGTATCTCTCAAGATAATCGAAATCTCCATAGCGGCCCCTCCAAAGAAATAACTTCCCGGTACATGAATTGAGACAAAAATAATTGCCAGTTTATTCCGTCGCCTCCACAATAATTCAGCCCGCCCGACAGGCGAAAACAGACAGCCAAAATTGAATAAATCTAGCTCGACCCGCGCTCCTCTTACAGCGGCATCTCGAAGTTGATGTCCAGCTTCGCGTCGCGCGCCAAGCTGACGATGCTCGACAGCTTCACCACGAGCCGGGCCGCCTCGTCGAGGTTGTCCACCGGCAGGATCTTCAGGCCCGAGGACGCGATCAGCACCTTGGCGTCGTCGACGTTCGTTCCCTGCAGCCGACACACGATCGGCATCTTGAGCTTGAGCTCTTTGGCGGCCGATATGATGCCCTCGGCGATGACGTCGCACCGCATGATGCCGCCGAAGATGTTGACCAGGATGGCGTGGACCTTGGGGTCGGAGGTGACTATCTTGAACGCTTCCTTGACGGCGGCCGCGGTGGCGCCACCTGGTGATTTAATGTAACATTTATAGATATGACACGCGCAAAAATTCTTATCCACATCAGAACTCATATAGTTGCGCCTGCGTATTACCAAGGATTACACAATAGTCCCATGAATAACAAAGCTAGCAATTACTTATCTAAGGAGTTTAATGGACAAATGGTAACGTGCTGGCTTTCCAAGCTGGAACATGGAAAAAGAAAACAATCAACAAACGGAAAGTGTATATGTAACTACACTTCCAAAAAAATATAGAAACCCAACAAATGTATGATGCAGTAAACCAACAAATAGGCGAACAGGAGTTCGTTAGACCAAAGAAGACGTCAAAAGGCAAACGAACAGCCGGCCAGAGCAACAAATTTGAAATACTTGCCAAGAATATAGAACCTCCTCTCTTACAAGCCACAAAAAGAAGGAAAGAAACCATAACTTCTGAAACTTCGGATATGTACTTGGACAAAGAAATTTCGGACATGGAGCAAATGGATGCAAACATCACACTCTGACACCTGAGAAAACGAGTGAAACATATTATGAATATTTTCATAAGATGGGAAGTGAGGAAAAAGAACAATACCATCGTTGTCAAATTTGGTGACACGCCACAGCAAACTGCTGGAAATCCCATAGATATCTGATTGTTCAATCTATCAGCAACGTTTGGCAGACATCTCCAAGAACAAGCCGAAATGCAAGCAGTATGTTTTAGCAAAGGAGGGCGCAAGAAATGGGAAATCAAGAAAGCAACGGCGAGAAGAAAAAATGAAAATTTTGTGTTTTTACGAATATCTTATGATATTTTGAAGGAATGATTTCACAGTCAACTGAAAAAAAACCTGGAAAACTTCTGAAAATAGAAAATTTCTCAATACTCATAATTTTCTTAAATTCGAAGTTTGACAAACAATCTTGCGGGAAATGATAGTTGATAACATGAAGTTTAACTGTGAAGTTTAAAGTGCGTCGATATAAGGGAAATCATATAGTATTCAATGTCTGTGAACAGAATCTGAAAGTGGAGATCAATATCTACAATTTGTATATTATGGATTTCCACCTAAGATGTGGAAAATGTGTTCAAAATGTCACTGAAACTTGCTCCAAACACATAAAATTACGCTCGAGGCAGAGTCGAGTAGCGGTATTTATTATATCTTTTGACTGCACCAGAGGAAAACCTAATGTAATAGGTGATACAATTTTTCTTGAAAGTATCAGGAACAACCCTATGACCCGCTGGCATATTCCCCCACCTCTTTTTATCATTGATTTTTTATATTCACATTACTTTAATGTATTTTGGGGCGGACAACTCGCTGAATGATTCTCCACAACCTTACACAGGGTGAATCATTTGTATTTGAATAAATTTCTGTTCTTCAACTGTTACCTCAGCTAGCATCCAACACTTCTGGATCTGTCAATAAGAACACAGATGTCTGCAGTGAGCAATAGAGCAACTCAAAGAGCACCTACCTCCTACATCCAAAAAGTTTGCAGGTGAACCTCCATGAAGTGAGATGATATCCATAGTGGCCATAGCTAGACCAGCACCATTAACCATGCAACCAATGTTACCATCTAGAGCAATGTAGTTGAGATCAAACTTTGATGCAGCCACTTCTTTTTCATCTTCTTGTGAGAGATCTCTGAGTGCAAAGATTTCCTTTTGACGGAAATGGGCATTGTCGTCAAATCGGAATTTGGCGTCAAGAGAAAAATCTGTAAAAAGGTTAATATTCCTGTAATAGGAATAATAACGATTTGTGTGGTTTCTTTATTGGACCACAAAAATATTATACAGGGAAACACAAAAGTTACTTATTTACTTCGGTTCTCTATGATCTAACGTCGGAAGTGAGTTACTTATAGCTTCATATGAATGAAAATTCCATACCTTCTTAAACACTTGAATATAATATTTAAAAGAAGATATTGACGTGAATCAAAACCCATTGTGACAAGATAAGATGACTTTTGTTTTCATCTGTATAATGACAAGCCATCAGCTTTTCTTGGTAAATAACATTCCAGCTTACATTCCAAAAGATAAATCTACGAATTTCGGTAAAATCGTACAATAATTAAAATGTTACAGAATAATCAATTTGACAAGAATATTTTCTGGCCGAGTTTATAAGTTTAATGGCATGGATTCTACCAAACTATAGTTACAAAACTCATGTCACAGAAGGTTATTATACAAAATTGATTATCATGAGTCTCAATTGAATTGAGTATCAAGTGGACAACATGGGCTCAGACTAGCATATTTATGAAAATTTTCTTTTCTGATATATATTTGCAGAAAGGTTGTTATACATTTGGATTCCTTTGCAGGAGTTAGAGTTCTCCAAATATCTTGATCATGCAAATAGTAATTGTTTGTATCCTGCCCAGTGTAACATGAGTAACTTTGGTTCCTAGCTTGAGAATATTAAATATACAAACTAATGTACAAATGCATCCCATTGATAAATTCACATTGTTTTTTTTTTTGGTAATGTTGATACTGTAACACAATTTCCTGTAAATTATAATTGACTGAATAATCTTGGACAATATCATTTTCTTCATTATAAATCATTCAAAGTAAATTATTTGTTGATTACAACTATTTGTTATAATTGAAACAATTTATCTTCCAACATCTATCTGAAATAACACCATGCTGAACATTGACAAAATAGCAATTTTGAATAACTATTTGTTATAATTGAAACAATTTATCTTCCAACATCTATCTGAAATAACACCATGCTGAACATTGACATAATAGCAGTTTTGAATAACAAATAATTTCTTACATGTTTCCCCAGCATCTTCAGCATATGGATTGATTTCAATAAGCAATGCATCTTTTTTTGTGAAAAGATCATACATTTTCATGAGCATATCAGCAGTTTTCTCTTTTTGTGACTGCAGTCCAACTTTGACAGCTATCTTTTCAGCTTGTTCTATAGTTAAACCTTTCATAACATCAATAGGTTCATAAAGAATAGCATCAGGGTTTTCTGCAGCTACCTCTTCAATATTAACACCTCCCTGGGAAGAAGCTATAATAACAGGACCCTAAAATCAAATATGTTGAATACAAAAATCAAGTATAAAAGATTCATTCTCACATTGAATGCTCTTTCCATCATTACTGCAAAATAAAACTCCTTCCTAGGAAACTTCCGTTCTGCAACCATGACAGCATTACATATTCTACCTTTTTCTCCTGTTTGTTTAGTCACTAAATATTGTCCCAACATTTTTCCACAAATATCTTCTGCTTCTTTTGGGCTGTAATATGGCAAGAGGAATATTTGATATACATATTCTCAGATACAACTTACGAATAAACCATCAGAACACCACCTTTGAGCCCATTTTTGAAACTTCCTTTTCCACGTCCTCCTGCAAGAACTTGTGCTTTAAGAACCATCTCTTTGGTATTCAATTTCTCAGCTATCTGTTTGGCCTCTTCTTTAGTTTTGGCCACTCCAAAGTTTGGGACAGTGATTCCAGCATCTTTTAGTAGAGTGTAACTTATGTGTTCATGAACATTCAAATTTCTTGTTTGCTGTTTGTTTGGCTGCCAATGATTGTTTGGTACTGCACCAAGAATCTAATAAGAAAACGTTTTTAATAGCAGCTTACAGGAGTTTTACATAACACTCAATAAAAGTTTAAAAATAGGGCACAATCTGCAAAATTATGTTCAAGGTTATAATGGGAACTTACCTTTGGACCATTTTTGAAGACTACACTTTCTGCAAGCACTAGACTTCTCAACATCGTCGCCATCTCCAAGTGATAAACTTGAATATATATATATAAATTATTCAGATGATATTATCTAACACTGTTTTACTACTTTGATATCGACGACCCCAAACTCAATTTATTCGTCTGATGAGGCGACGTCGGGGACGAGCGACGACGACTATTATCGAGCAAGTCCGGATCACAGATTGGATAGGTGATCTCTGATATTTTGTTCCAAGTTTTTTTTCCTGTTCACAGACCACCGTGTTCCTGTTCTTGGATGTAGCTCCCCTGTGGGTGCCTGTCAATGGTGTTTTTTTCAATTACGTGGATCTTGATTCTTGATCGATTCTAAGTTCAACTTTTTCGAAAGAATTATTTTATCAAATGTCAGAATCAAAAACCTATCACGACAACGACACTGACATTAGTGGCAGTGCATTACCCAAAGACTTTCCGTTGTTCTCTGTCTATCTAAAAAATCATAGATCCTATTGAATGCGAAAAAAAAAACTGTAGCTCTGGAGGGCCAATGCGAAAAAAAAATAAGTCGAAATTTCGACTTAGTAACTCGAAATTTCGTCTTAGTAAGTCGAAATTTCGTCTTAGTAAGTCGAAATTTCGACTTATTTATTATGAAATTCATCAAATAGGCTTTTTTGGTCAAACATCTATTATTACGATGGCTCTGGAGGGCCAATGCGAAAAAAAAAATAAGTCGAAATTTCGACTTAGTAAGTCGAAATTTCGTCTTAGTAAGTCGAAATTTCGTCTTAGTAAGTCGAAATTTCGACTTATTATCCCGAAATTTCGACTTATTATCTCGAAATTTCGACTTGTTATGTCGAAATTTCGACTTTATCATCTCGAAATTTCGAGATAACAAAGTCGAAATTTCGAGATAATAAGTCGAAATTTCGACTTACTAAGACGAAATTTCGACTTACTAAGACGAAATTTCGGGTTACTAAGTCACTTGTTTTGTAGGTCCGGGGCAAGGTGGATATAGGATGGTGAAACAGCTCTTCAATTGTTTCTGCGAAAAACTTGTAGACCGTTTGAGAGGGTACTAATATTTCCACGACTTGAATGAAGATGGCGGTGAGATCGATTATCGAAGAAGATTTCTGTTGCTCATGTATTTCTGTGGTTCGCATCTGACAGACATGAGTTGAAATGACATCAAAACACAATATTTTCAGTGATTCTGAAATAATTATCGATATTTTGACTCTTCTGTCATTTTTCATCTAGAATAGATGAAACTGATAAAAAGATTACAGATGCACAGTTTCTGTTTTACCGACACAAGGTATGTCGCCATCTCTGTCAATTTCAGGAAATATTACTACGGTATTAAATCAAGTAGGCAAAGGTCCACAGTTTATTCTAGTGCTTGTTAATAGGAAGCTGTTTCACCATCCTATATCCACCTTGGTCCGGGGGGTTGAAAGTACTAGGCCATTAATTGGTCGTTTTCATTTTTGTCCATACATGTGTTGTACCACGTGATCATGTAGTACCTACTTTCTTGCAGACCCCTCTAGACCTTAAAATTACTACAGGATGCCGGATCTAGCATAAGCAATAAGATCTATGCTAAAAATCATCAAATGATTAGACGAGTGCACGAATTGCACGATATCTGCGAGTGATTAGTCTATAGGTGGATTTACGCAGAGTTGACTTATGTTAATCTAGATTCATAACGCGCAAGGATAACATAATTAACATACGCACCTCAAAGTTCAAACACAACGTAAACGTTTACCGTTTCGTGTTTACCTATCACGTCTGTGGTAAGGTACCTACCAAGGAGGGCAAGGAGAGTATACTCTCCTTGCAAGGAGGGTACCTACAAGAACTCAGAAGTGAACCGCTGACTGCTGAGCTGAGCGACAAATGACATTGACGACTAACGCATAACGCATGTCTGTCTAGACTCTAGAGGAAAATAAAACAAATATTTGTTGTTATAAAATCACAAGCTTGTAAGCATAAGAAATGAGTAGTAGAAAAGTGTAGTGTATGAAAAGCCCTGCTATTGTTAGTTGTGCCAGATGCCTCCGAAGAAGAAAAAGTCCCTTGTTAATCCCATTGTGGTAGGCACTGTTTCAACACGTTCAACCCGAAGGCAGAGCATAGTTAACATAGAAATCCCAAAATCGAGTAGGAGTAAACGCGGTAAAGGTGCTGCGAAGGCAGGCCTTTTGAACAGGGAATGTATTGCTGACATTTCTGATACCAAAAAATTTACTGATGCAGAAAATTCAAGTTTGGAATATATTTTTGAATCTAGTTCCGAATCAGAAAAGACAGATAGGAGTGATCTAATTGATTCTTCTGACACAGATGTGGTAGTCAAATCTGAATCCAAATGTCTTGAAGATAAGACAGTAACTTCAATTGTTAACATCCAGAAACCATGTAAAAGCAGAATAAGTAAATGTGCTGCTAAAACAGTTTTGTTGAATAAAGAAGTTACAACTGATAGAAGTGCCAATAAATATCAAATATCAGAACATTCAAGTTTGGATTCCATTGAATCTAGTTCTGAATCTGAAAAGACAGACAGGAGTGAGATAATAGATTCTTTTGATACTGATATCTTGACTAAGTCTGGATCTGATTCGAATGTAGACAATATTACCAAAACCTCAAAACAAGACATTGTTGATGTAAGTAGAAATCCAATAGGTGAAGGTATCAACACCTCTTGTAATACAATAGTTATCAAAGATAAAAAGTTTCATGTGACAAATATTATTGAAGCAGAATGTTCTAGTTTGGAATTCATTTTTGATTCTAGTTCTGAATCTGAAAAAACAGATAGTGATAGGATTGATTATTGTGACACAAATGCCTTTACTAAAACATCTGAATTGAGACCTGAAACTGTGAAAAGTTCTAATTCTGAATTATTGACAGATAACATAACACATTCCTTCACTGAAAAAAGAAACTTGAGCTCATTACAAACTGAATTGCCAAGAGATGGAGAAGAAAGTAAACATGCTTTGCTACAAATTTTGCAAGACTGGGATGATGATGATGAGAGTCAGGAACAGATATCATCTACATCAAAATCCGATGGTAAAGGTCATGCTAAAAGTAAGGAATTTGAAAATTTAGAATTTGGTGCAGAAGATATTAGTGGAATAATGAGTAGAGATGCTACTTGTTCAACTGAAGAAATTGAAGTATCTTCAACTAAAGCATCAAATGTGGTAGATGAAGATGAATCTGAATCTGTTGAATTAATTGAGGAGCACCAACCAATAGAATATGAAGTATTGGAAAACTACAACAGTATGCCTCTTGAGGCACCATCTAAAGCAACAGATAAAAGTCGCCATAACAGTCCAGTGGTTATTGAAGAGTCTATGGATGCCACTTTTGAAGATGATAATATGGTAGGCTGTGTCATTGAAGAAATTGTTCCTGATACTAATGAAATAATCTTAACAGATTCTAATATTGACAGTAATCCAAGCAGTGAAACACAAGTAGTGTCAGAAGAAAGTAGAGACACCTCCAATAACACACCACTTTTAGTTGGTGACAAAGATTCTCATTCATTACAGAATGAAGACAGAGTTTCAGATGTAGTGGACAGAATAGCTGATGTTGCTTCAGAAGAAAGTAGATCAATTTCAACAGTTGATTCAAATGATGCAGAAGTTAGGGGATTCTTCTCCAAAGAAATTCATAACCATAAAACAGTGAATGATGAAATTAATCCTACCAATGAGGGCTTGAGTAGTTCAAATTTGGAGAATATCACATTGGTAGAAGAACAGTCAATAGACAATGAGATTGCTATCAGTCATTATAGGAAGGAAGAAATAGTGGGAGAGAATGAACTAAAAAAGGAAATTGATAAAGGGGAAGTTCAAATGCAAATTGATATGTCTGAAAAAAGAAATAATCTTTCTGAAGATTGTGAATCACATAAGGAACAGGATATTTTAACCATACTAGAAGATGACTCATCAGGGAATACAGATGCTACTTCAATCAATCAAATTGACAGTGCAGAAACAAAATTACAAGATCAGCTTCCAGTAATTCAAGTGACTGCAGAGGTACCAAATAATATCACAGAAAAAGGCAATGATGAAGTTGAAGGACATTCAGATATCTCTGGAGATAAAAACACAGTTGTCCATAGTTTGGACTTACAAAAAGGGCAAGATATTTTATCCATACTTGAAGATGATTCAGAGGATCAAGATATGACTACAAGCATGCAGGATGCCAATGCAGATGCTTTTAAAGAACCATTAATACCAGTAGTTCAAATGACTGTTGAGGATCCAAAGGGTATGATAGAAAAAAATGATGAAATGTTGGAAGAGGAACAAGATGATGGTAGAACCATGGAGGATCAATTGAAAAAAATGAATTTAGGAGAAAAATCATTAGCTGTGCCTGTTATGGCCACTAATGAAAGGACTATTGCTATAAGCATAGAAAACAAAATAGCAGAAATGCATCTAGATGAGATGTCTATAAATCAAAGTTCAGAGGAAATAGCCCAAAATAATTTACAGGATACACTTACAGACCCTGAAAGTAGAAAATATATGTCATCAGAAAATTCCTCACAAGAGTGTATTCTACTGCATAGTTTGTCAGAACAGAATAATGAAAAGCTCAAGACCAAGGAAATGAAAAAAATTCCTGATAAGGGTAAAGGGTCACAATCAAATGCCCCAAGGCTTCCAAAAGATAATACTGAAAAGACCCCCAAAACTAGCAGATTGGAGAAAGTCTCAAAACAAATAAATCCAACCAAATTCAAGGAGAAAGCCAAAGAGAAGAAGATTCCCAAAGAACCCAGAATGAAAAAAACTGTCACATCTGCTCCCAAGAAACTGAATAGTAAAAGTGAAAAGAAAGAAAAAATAAAAACTGAGAAAAAAGAAAAGAAATTAGGAAAATCAGATATCAGTAAATCTGACATTGACCCAGATGATACAGAAGTGAGAAGGTCCTCTAGAATCAAATTCATCAATGATTCTAACTCTACAAAGAAAATAACTGGCCGTGGTCTAGTGAAATCCAAATCAGAACCTTCACTGAATTCATTTGATTGTGATGTTTCTGACAGTAGTTCAATTATGACTGAATCAGGAAGAAGCACTCCTGTAGCCTCCCCTAGAATAACTATTTCTGAGAGAAACAGTAGGTGGTCCAAATCAACTGATAACATATCAACAAATTCTCAAAATTCATCAACTGTAAATGAAATGACAAAAATGGAAATTGATGATAAACCTAAACTGCCTGCTAAAGATCCAGTGGTGGAAGGACGATTAAAGCAATTTGTACATTTAAAAGAAAATTTATACAAAACTGACAGGATGACATGTAAAGAAGCAAAAAAAATGGTATGTGATTGTTTTCTCACCACTGAAGAAATAGAGGCAAATGAATATGGTTGTGGAGAAGACTGTCTCAACAGATTACTCATGATTGAATGGTAATACAAATTGATATTCATGAAATTGTTAAGTAATTGGATATCTTTTATTTTCAGTGGAAATTTGTGTCAGGTTGGTGAAAGATGTACAAATAAGAGGTTTCAAAAGACCCAGTTTGCTCCTCTGGAGGTTTTCAATACAGATAAGAAAGGCTTAGGACTTAGAGCAGCAGCTAATATTCCATTGTAAGATTACCAGTTGATATACTGCATTTCAACATTGATATAATTTTCCTCCTTGATCTAATTCTACTCATATTGAATTGAACATATCAGAGATTCCTTTGTTCCAATAATGTTTTATGATTTTCAGTGGTGAATTCATCCTAGAATATGTTGGGGAAGTTCTCAATAGTAATGAGTTTGACAAAAGAGCCGAAGTCTATTCCCAAGATAAAAATATTCATTACTACTTTATGGCCCTCAGAGCAGATGCCATTATTGATGCCACAATGAAAGGTAAAAAATATATATATTTGTTCTTTCACATGAGTAGAATCTTACAACTTTGCACCATTCCTATATAAACTGGGGTAGTTAAGAATTAAGAGTGTAATAGGAGGTGGGATTGGATTGTTGAAAGTTGTTGAGGAAAGTTGTGGAGTAATCAATAAAATTTTAGATGTCCGTTCATAAGGCTATAGTCCAGATAATTTATATTATTCACTGTGATTCATATATGTAAAATAAGTACTATTTTATATGCCATGATATTTCAGGAAATATTTCAAGGTTTATTAATCATTCCTGTGACCCAAACGCCGAAACTCAAAAGTGGACTGTTAATGGTGAACTCAGGATAGGATTTTTCAGTACAAGAACAATTCTTGCAGGGGAAGAAGTAACATTTGATTACAGGTTCCAGAGATATGGGTGAGTGACGAGTGTTAATATAATGAAAATTCTGATATGATTTATTTTGACAATGGTACTAATTTCCTTACACACTGTTGAAATGTTGCGATTAAAAACGATATGTCTATATAAATTTTATCAAGACTGCTTCATATAAAAAAAGTTTTTCTTTGCCTGATGGACTAATTTCAAACTCTAGAATATAAGTGGAAAATATCCATATTAATTTCTTTGAGAAGTTACAAAACTCCTCTGGTGGAAATGTTTCCCATAAGTTTATGATAATTCTAATATGAAAACAAAACTACAGTGAATATTTCCCTGATTTTGAACCCAAACAATATTCATATGTATATTTCATGACTTCTCGATTATTATAAACTTGAATAACCTTTTTGTTGAAATCATTGCACACAGTAAAGAGGCCCAGAAGTGCTTTTGTGGCGCATCAATCTGCAGAGGTTGGCTCGGAGAGGAACCCGATTCTGATGAAGATGAAGAAGAGGAAGATGAAGAACAAATCCTCGGCACAGTGTCGGATACCTCTTTAGCAGTCATTAAAGATGAACTCCTACCTTCAGATATCAAGGCCGAACTTGAAGATACTGAATTTGATAAATCTGGAATTTCAGAAAAAGCATTGTTTGAGGATAAAGAAAAAGTATCTGAGGCTGTAGCAGCTGTTGCGCCTGCTGTTGTACCGGTTGTGAGGAAAAAAGTGTCGAAAAAGAAGCCAAGAGTTGAACTGTTCGAAGAAATTGATGTAAGTTTATCTTTGTGATCAATAACACCCATTTTTTCATTATGTTAGGGCGCTATTGGATTACATGATAATAAGCTGTATCTATGATTTGATAAATATCTTTCAATTTTTTATTAGCAACTTAATGAAGAAATCGAAATGTTGGTATCCACTGGCTTGAAAAATCAGGCACAAACTTTGAAACTCAGTCGACTGGTGGTTCGAGCAAAGGATCCACAACAAAGGGCCAAACTTTTACGAGTTTTGAGAAGGGGAGAACTGCCTTGTAGAAGACTTTTTTTGGATTACCACGGTCTTCGTTTGATACACGGTTATATGATCGATGCCCAGCATATGGTTATGAACAACAAAAAATACGAATCCATGAGGTAAGCAGCGAAATCGGTTAAAAAACTCCATGACCTATTTGTTTATTCATCCAGATTGGAAATGCTGCAAACTCTGGCAGTCCTTCCGATACCAAACAAGTCGATGCTTCAAGACAGCAAGGTGCTTTCCACTGTAGAGCTATGGGCGTCTGATAAAGACCTCGCCTCACCTTTGGATTCCGACAGTAATTCGCCGAAAACCGAAGAACTGACCGACGAACCCAACAAGCTCAAAGAGGAAAACACGAAAACTGACGACGATGCAAAAACTTTGCAAGATCAAGAAGAAGAAATCAAATTCTTGGCCAACAAACTTCTGGAGGAATGGAAAAACCTCAAAGAAGTCTTCAAGATACCAAAAAAAGAGCGCATTGAGCAGATGAAAGAACATGAAAGAGAAGCCAACAAGAAATTCATTCAGGCACAAAATGCTTACGAGCATGATCAGGATAAGGAGAAGAAGAATGACAGGTAATGTGAACATCTCATTTACTAATAATTGCATGCAAGGTGGATATGGGATGGTGAAACAGCTCTTCTATTGTTTCTGCGAAAAACTTGTAGACCGTTTGAGAAGGTAGTAATATTTCCACGACTTGAATGAAGATGGCGGTGAAATCGATTATCGAAGAAGATTTCTGTTGCTCATGTATTTCTGTGGTTCGCATCTGACAAACGTGAGTTGAAACGACATTAAAACAGAATATTTTCAGTGAATCTGGAATGAATATTGATATTTTGACTCTTCTCAGTCATTTTTCATCTAGAATAGATGAAACTGATAAAAAGATGACAGATGCATAGTTTCTGTTTTACCGACACAAGGTATGTCGCCATCACTGTTAATTTCAGGAAATATTACTACGGTATGAAATCAAGTAGGCAAAGGTCTACAGTTTATTCTAGTGCTTGTTAATAGGAAGCTGTTTCACCATCCTATATCCACCTAGGTTGCATGTCTTACACTATCCTGTATGGAAAACAAAACTCCTATGTATTCTGGCAAGGTTTGATTTGTTTTTCTTCAGTACCGAATTCAGATGTAAAAAATGTCAGTAGAGAGTAAATCAAACGTTAATATAATGATCCTGTTACATGATGCTCATGTTATGCCATTATTTTTCTTCTTTCTTGAATACTCCATGATGTTCAATATTACTTTTCAAAAACCAGCTTCAGCACCAACATATTTTCAATAACGAAATTATCCAGCTTTGTTTAGTCAAAGAAAATTGTGCAATTTTTCGTCAATTATTGATATTTTCTCAATTTGAATTGAATGGTAATAGCAATTCTCGTTTTGATGGATTCAATTCGAATTTGAAACGGTACACATTCTGTATTTGGATATGTTTCATCTTATATAACCACATATCTTCACTAAGAAGTACATTATTTTTTGTTGAAACAGATATCGATCACTGTCTGTTCGCTACAAGATCGAGAAAGATCCTAACAGGAAAGGAATCAAACAGGGGGATAAACCAAGCGCCGAATTCCTGAAGCTAAGCAAGGTAATCATAATATCGATTCTTTCTTCACTAACAGCTATTTCACTGATGAATCTAATCATTCTGGTAAATTGCGATTTTGTGTATTATACATCGGAATATATTGAGAAAAAATTGTCGGGTGCCAATATATCGTTTTTTTTTTCAGAAATCAAATTAAACGACTCAATTTAGTGTTCCATTGGTGTTGAACTTTTTTATCTTTGGATACTTACCTCTTGGTTAATAATATGTTTTCTCAAATAACCAGGAAAAAGATAATCATTTACTTGCTTGTACTTTTTTTTCATCACAAAGCAAGCATCCTAATGATATGCAGAAAACGAATAATTGATTTTTCATCCACAAACGCAGATTCATAAATATAGTTTCTGAAAGAGAAGTACGGATCATTAAGAATTTCACATAAGAAAATTGAATAGGATTGCTTCAACTTAACTTTTGTTATTGTAGAATTACACAGAACGATTGAATTTTCACGAAATTATATTTTTATATATATTTAACTCATGACATGTTTTGCAGTATATTCTTTTGTTATTAGTACACTGACTGAACTCATTACTTCAAATACAACCATTTACCTTATCATACTATTAACAACAACATTTGCACCCTACGGGATTAGATACATTATCCCAAATTCTAATTTCAATCTAATTCTATGTAAACAAATTCAACAATGGTGAAATTAAAAATAGGTTTGAATTTTTCAGTCTTTTAATTTCAAATGTTTTCAGCTGATTGGGTTTGTTTTCTTTATTTCCAAATTTTTCATCAAAAAGGTGGTTGGAATATTTTGAAGTTGTTTTCTGTTTCACATAATTCGTATACGATTTCCGAAAGTTCTGTCAGTTTGACTGTATACCTTCGGACAAGTTCCATAATACACTATATACTGCGGATTTTTCGTCTTTATTATTTTCGATTAATCTTCCCAACGTATTATTTGTTCTATAAGCACCATTACTTCTTCAGTGGTCTGTCCAAAAGATATGTCAGTGTTCTGTAATTTTAATTTTGATCAGTATTTTTGTTGATTTGAAAAACTTGACTAATAAATACTCTTGAACGGAGTTTTTTAGACAAGAATTTTATCTATAAGATTAACTTCATATCCATTGTTCACTACGATAAGTTTCATGATGTTGAGTTCTTCTTTAAAATTCTCTTCTGAAAGAGGGACATTCACTAATCTGCAACTTTATGTTGACAGGGATGATTGGAATTAGCATGAAAACTTGAATCGGTGTGTTATGGTTGATTTATGCAGCAATTTTAAGTCATAAGTTTTAAGTCGTAAGTTTTTAGTAATAAGATTCAAGACATAAAGAAAAAAGGAATTATTAAGGACTGTCATGTCTTAAGGGTAACTTCTCCCATTGGTCAATTTCTGTGGTTGTGTCAGTGGTCACTTTACAATTTCAGTCATCAATATCCATTTTTTTTATAATCTAATGATTCTGATATAAGTTTGAATAAACAACACAATCACAGACAATAACCTATAAAAAACCGTCATAGAATTGGAAACTTCGAACGCATGCGCAAGAATGATCAGTTTTAAGTTTTAAGCCATAAGAGATAAAAGTTGGCCAACATTCTTACGACTTAAAACTTATGACTTGCAACTTAAAACTTATGTCAAGTGTATGAATGGAAACATTGAAAACCAATGATTGAACTTCTTACGACTTATGACTTAAAACTTACGACTTATGACTTAAAACTTACGACTTAAAACTTATTACTTAAAATCGCTGCATAAATCCACCATTAATGGCAAATTTCAAGTCCAACTTTTGTTCTTCGCCGTAACTTTAAAACAAGTTATTTCCGGACATACCGATCGTGCTTTGGATCGCGGCCACTAGGTTTTCGTGATCGGCATGTTTCAACTGACGAGTTGTGTCCCGTTAGGTGGAGAGGCGCAAACTGTTCGCGCTGCAGCACGAGCTGCGCGAGGAGGAGCGCCGAATGAAGCAGCGCGAGATGTGGCGGCAGCACGAGATGAACTGCATGCTGATGGGCACGGACCCGAGGTTCACGGCGCCGTTCGATCCCAGCCGGGGCTTCCACTGCGTTTGGAACCCTCAGATCGGTGAGTTGACGATGGCTATTGCTGTGACCATGGTGAAGGGAAGACATATACTTTGATTCATCCAAATAACTCAACCAGTCTATTGCAGCATTCATATTTTCAGCTGTAGAGGGCACTGGCAATCTTTGACGCATCATAGTTGTCAATGTCATCATCAGTTTCTGGGCGGTGTGATGGTAATAGGGAGTCTCATGTTCAGACAGTTTCATCAAATTTGAAACAAAACTCGGATTCTAGAGAAAATAATAGAACAGAGGGCGGGCTCCATTGACACACGCAACTCGTTCACAGTGATTTCACCGTCTTCTATGTGTGGCGCCATTATCGGAAACGTAATATGAGGGATGAAACTCGTTCTTTGTCCGCTTGGGACGAAAAGTATTCTTCTGGGGAAGAGTATGGTGTAAATGTATGGTGTGAATCTAATATATTCAAATTGTTTTCAAATGCCGAACATTACACAGAACTACTTCTAGAAGTTATCACCATTACAACATGTTAAGCGAAACTACTTAAATACTGGAGCACCCATTCAAAAACTATCTTCTTTTTACTATGTACATATAGGTGCGGCTCAAAAGTGCACATTCAGTATCATAATTAATTCTAAGATATAAACAATACTATGAGTACTTGATTATATATCATATATTGATAAATTCGTTTTTTGTGTTGCTTAGCGTAGCGGAGCGCGATGATCTTTCGAGAGCGGCAAGAACTTTGCGATCGAAATTCACACAAGATTTTTTGTACGAACACAGTTCCTATCTTTAACATTGAAGCATTTCATAGCACCATGACATGAATGATATCATATTTCTTACTTTTCCTCGATTTCTCTGGTGTAGGAGGTTCAACTTTACAATTTTTGCTCTTTGTTCGTTTTCTTACGTATACTTACCTATGGTAGAGGCGAACGTTTTTTTAATATTTCCGCTGCTCACGAGCGCAAATGCTGTCACTTGATGACATTCCGCGGAAAACAGCAATTTTTCGTTGAGATTTGAAAGCGTCAAAGGATACTTTGTTAACCGGTTGTAGAAAAATAATTTTATGGAGATGAGCTAATATTTTGTTAGCGACATATTCTTAAAGGAAAGGATATAACGACCGGCAGCCGATCAGAGTTTTTGTTGGTGTTTCAATTCACGTTGCAAGAACAATATCCAGGTATTTTTCAATGTCAATAAATTTCAAGGCTGATTTCAACCAAGTTTTTATGTGTGAACAATTACTGTAATCTCGATGTTTCATTTATTTTCCTTAGGTCAATGGCAGAACTATCCGTTACCTCCGAACACTTCAATTTACCCATCTCAGACTCCCCCTTTACCAAACATTAGTCTCCCACCTCACCAAATACCGAAAAGTATGCCCAACTATTCTTACACCCCTCCTCTTCCGATGAACACCAACGTGGGGATGGGTATTCCTCACGGTGCCATTCCGGGTTCTCTACAGATACCCTCTTCCACGGTACTACCGCAGGTGAGTGAACGAGATAGTTATTTATGTATCAAGGGCTTTTATGGACCGAAGCGTGTAAGTAATAGCCTGCGCGATAGCGAGGGCTATTAACACGCCTAGGTTCATAAAAATAAATTACGCCCGAAATACATACAACATTTTATGCACGACCAGTATATTTTATTGTATAAATACCTCTTCACCTCTCAAGCATTATTCGCGAAAATCACGAAGTGGGTGGCCTCTGGTGTCGAATTCTCGAAGCCTTCCGAGGGTGATAAACGAAGCAATTTAGCATTGCATTTGCTAGGCTTTCGCATTATTTTCAATGAATTTGAATTATTGTGGATAGTTTTCGGACTTTTTTCGTGCTTATCAGCTGGTTACTGATATTATTGAAACATGCAGCCAGTTCACATGGTCGTGAAGACGAAATCGAGAAAGATTTGTTCAGTACCTCAGCGTTCTTCCTACCGTACAGACATCGTTCCCTTGGCACAAAATCCAAAATTTCAACTTCACCACTGTGTAAAAAATAGAATATCATGTTGAAAATAGAAAAACTCATTACCACAAACATTTACGTTTGTAATAAGCACTTCCTAGAAGTAGATTTCTGAAGTAAATGCCAAATTGAAGGTAGGTATGGTATGTCTCTTTTCACGTAGAATGGTAGAATCAAACAAATAATATCTGGTGTTGTGTTGTCTATTTTATTGTTCGTGACGAAAACCTTGATTTCACTTCATGGCCATCAAGAAGGAGAGTTAAACCAAGAGATAGGCTCAAAAAGAATGCAATTACTTCAATGAACATCTCAAAGTCATCACATGGAAACTTTAACAGTGCACAATGTAGGCTTGATGAAATCAAATTTTTATTTAAAATGAATAAGCCATGAATTGGATAAGTATTAATTGAGAGAAATGAATTTGAATGACTGGTAGACCATAAGATCTCTAACTTCCTTGGTACATACCAGAGATTATCTATCTATTTATCTATACAAAATACTTATTATTATGGACTATAAGTACATTGTGAATTCGAAAATAATAACTTGTGTTGCCTACTTAAGATATCTCAATATGAGCAGATGCACCACTACACTTACTTTTCTCAGAAAATAAAGTTAATTGATACATTTTTTGTTTTTATTTTTTGGGTTAGAATAAAATTACAGCTTAATACAGATATATTCACACTTCCACTGCTAACTTCTCCATACAATCATTTTAATTTCATATGAGGGCTGCCTTAGAGCTGAAGTTTGAGAACAGTAGTTTATTTATGTGTGTTTCATATCTATCCCACAAAGTATGATGTGACCAGCTTTGAACAATGCTTCTCGTTCTTTTAATGGTTTCTTCTTATTTCTGATATACTTTAGATACTCATCCCAATATTGGGCATTCTGGAAATATAACAATATAAAGATAAATCATTGAAATACAAATACCTTAGTGGCCCCATTGATTTTGCAGAGGTGGTTTGAAAAGCCTATAAAAACATAATAAATCCATAAACCTCATATAAAATACCTGTTTCGTGTTCTATAAATAATAACCAAACGATAGCACCCTTTCAAATATTTTGGATTCGTTAATTCTTTCCTAAAATGTGAATCAAAAGTTGACAAATTATTATTGAAAACATAACGAAATGTTTGTTTATCACCTTCATGTCAAGTTTTTGACATTTCTGCAGCGCCATCTATTGGTTCGTGATTTTCGCGAATAGGAATAAAACGGTTCTTAATTACCTTTTAAACACCTTTAAACTAATTTTTGCTACGCCCATGATGTTCCTCTCGAAAAAGCATTACATAAGAGTGTTTTTACTTTTTTTCCATCTCTTATAAGAAGGGAGTTATTAAGGGTTTACAATTTGCTCATGTTCCAGATTGGTGGGTGAATAAATAGGCTAGTAGCCATATTTGCTGTGAATACAGACAATAGTCATTACGAAATGCATTCCAGTGACGAAGAAAGTGTGAATAATTGTACTCCACCAGAAAATAGTAAAGCAGCTGAGGATGTGAATAATTAATAATTTATTGTCCGGCGGGCGGTAAAATGCGATTTTACCCCCGGCGGGCGGTAAAGTAGTCCGAGGGCGGTAAAGTGCTATTTTATGCCCGCACAACCGGGCGATAAAGTGCCATTTTACGCCCGGTCGTTTATAAAAAGCATTTTTGAGTTGGCATCTCATCAAACTGCTAGTGTATCATTGAGTCACCCATCTCGTTATATATATTAAGGCTTTGAATGTTTTAGGATTAACATACACATTCAAGTAAAATATGTCATCTAGGGAGAAATAGATTCAATCATAAATTTTATTTTTCTATTTCAAATGGGTCATCCGGTATTTTTTACAATGACAACCCAATAACTTTTTGGCATTTATCTTCCTTAAATTTTTAATTTTCAATTCAGAGTGCCATGAATAATGAGTCAATGCGGTTTATTTTCGATCAACGTGCTAGGGAAAAATAGTTTCGTTTTAGTTTCATTTTTTATTTGTTTTACAGGTCCATTTAAAGTTTACGGAATCGTAATTATGTTCACTAAATTTTTTCAAATGGGATAAAGGTCCATAAAAGAGCATCTTGTTAGGAACAATTTGATACCACACAATCGATATTTACCATCATAATCACGATTTTGTGAAATGCAAATTATACTTACACACCGAATTTCAGTTGTTTATCTGCAGAACTAGGAAAGTTATCAAAACCTACCATGTTCCCTAAAGGTAAAGTTTAACAGCATGTGTAGAAACTCAAATGGAATATAGAGGTCTGATTTTATCCTAATTCGTTGCTGTCATTACCAACCTGTTTGGACTTAAATTGCCCAAAAAGAGATGACAATTTTGATCCCGAAAAAAGTTCATTTTTAAAACATTGTTTATTTCACTTTTACTGGTTTACGAATTTTATTCAAATTTGGCTCATTTAATACTGATATTTCTTTGCCTTGGTCTAAATCAGACTTGAATCCCTCAGAGCCTAAAAAAACCAAAACTTCTTTCTTGATATTTTCTTTCCAATTGTTGAAGAGAAATTATTCTATAAGGATCCGCTTGTTCTATAACGCTTAAAAAATATAACAAATTCATTTAGTGAGATTCTATTAAAAAATATTACTAATAACATCTTCCTTCTTAGTGGGTCTTTGAAAAAAAATTATAGGAACTTTTGGCAATATTTTTTCAAATAGTACATATGTCTATACTAAAATTCATCATCGAAGGATTTGAAAAATTTGATAAACCGTCGTATAACCAAACATCTTACTTCGTTGAACGACCCTATAGATGCCTTCAATACTTCCACCAACTGCAATGCCCGTGTTGCAGTATCACGAATCCGTCATAGAAGAGGATCCATCGCAAGTAAAGTTCATGGGGCCCATCCCGCCACCAGTGAAGCTACCCCCCAAATGGAAATGTGCTAAAGACAAATATGGAAGGCCATACTATTATCACATCAGATTGAGGAAGAGTCAGTGGGAGCCGCCCCCTTCAGCAGACCCTGACGAAAATCTCGATTGTAAGTACATTGTTATCAGGCTGTGACAAATTTGATGCAACCTCACACTAATGAGAAACATAGACTACGCTAGATACGGCATCTAGGATATTTGTTTGGTAGGACTAGGGGGTACCAAAGTACTAAGCCATTGATTGGTCGTTTTAAAATTTTGACGATACACGCGTTAGTTTGACACATATGACAATTCCGGTAAATGTCAAACATTTTATTCTTTAGCGAATTCTAGTATCGATCGGGTCTTTTTATATAGTATATTAGAAAAATTAGTTTGGAAAGTCGCATTTCCCATCAAAAATGTCGGAAGTCCTGTTTGATTTGCAGAAACACCTTCTGCCAGATATTTCCAAAGGAATGCTATTGGATTGGACAGGAAATAAGAATAAGAACTTGAGGTATATTATGAATAATCTAATTTGATTAATTTGAACTATTGGTTGTAACGATCTCAGGGTATTTCCAATTTGTTTCTTTTATATATATTTTCTATATACCAATTATTTTTTTTACAATTTATTGACAATCTTCATAAACACTCTGTAGATACAATATAAATGATTATTGAACTTCATTTGACAAATGTCACATTTGATTGATTTCTTATTTTTTTGTAGAAATTCTGGCCAGAACCCTTTACAATCAAGATTCAATATATTATATTAATTTATTTTTATTATATATATTTCTGGCCGGATATCTCGAAGATGAATCTAGTCGTAGATACGCTGACTGCTCACACAGGTCTACCGCTCGATTATATACTTATAGTAACTCCTACCTTCTGCTCTGCATACGATTCTTATTTCTTTTCAACAAACCATCTCCTAGTGAGTACCATGAATATATGTTTTCAAATAGTTACTGCCTCTATCAGGATAATTATTATTTCTTCTAGTATATATATATATATATATATATGTGGTATCTGCTATTCCAATGTAATCCTTCTTCTTCCAAATTTTTAGAGAGTTATAATTTTTTCAAGTACTTTAACCAGTATTAAATATATATATTGTATTCCAAAAACCCTTCTATATCTGTTCTTTTTATTCCCCTTATTTATTATTCTCCCTATCATTTATTTTATTTTCCTTAGCAACTCTTTCAAGATACCTTTGTTTTATATTTATCGTACAGAGTGTTCAATTCATTAAATCATTAATACTAATAATGGACCGTTGCATAGTCCCACCAAGTAAATTTGGTGAATGAAATCATTTAACAAAATTTACTTAACGTTGCATAGTCCCACCAAACAGTGACATGCATCAATTTTAACATTTTATATTAGAAAATAAATTAATCTTTTTCAAAATGTTCTTTCAAATTGATAACATTGAAAATTCCTCTGACATTATTATCATCATCAACAAGTTCATAAGCATTATTAGCAACAACTTGTTTTATCCGATAAGGACCTTCATATAGCAAAAATAATTTTTTTATTTCTTTGTCTTCTGCAGATGAAATATTATTGGCCTTCAACCACACCCTATCATTTATAGAAAATCTGGTTTTTTTTATTAGGATTATGGCGTTGCTTTCTTTTTTCTCCTTTCGTCATTAACTTTTCATGTGCTAATTGTAGTTTCACTTTAGTTGACATCATTTTGTTTTCAGGAAATTGAATTATATTTCTCAAATATTCCTCCGTATCAATTCCTTTCTCTAACATAATTGGTGCATATCCAGTACTTTCATGTATTGCAGCATTTATCCAGAGTTCTACTTTGTATATCATAGAAGCCCATCTAGTATGTTTATCAAAACAATATGTTCTCAACAATCGACCTATTTCTCTCATCACTCTTTCTGATGGATTACCTTGTGGATATCTTACCGAGCAATGAATCATTTTAACATTTTCATCTACCAAAAAATCTTTCCAAACTTTCCCAGTGAATTGTGTTCCATTATCTGCTAATAATCTCATTGGCTTCCTAACATTAATAAAATAATCATTTTTCAATTTAGTAATGATATTTTTGGCTGTAGCATTTTTCAAAGTATACAATTTCACATACTTAGTGAACACATTCAGTACTACAAAGACATATTTAACTCCCCCACTTGATTTTGGCAATGGTCCAAATAGGTCACAAGCCAATAAATCATTTTCATTCTTCGGAACAATATAATTATATTCCCCAAGCACCAATTGATTACTGACTTTAGCCTGTTGACAAATTTGACATCCTTTTATAATTTGACAAATATCTTTACGCATTTTCTTCCAAATCCAATTCTGTTGCATGATTTTGAAAATTTTCCACACTCCATAATGTCCATAACCTTCATGATAAGCTATAACCAATTATTTTATTAAATCATTCGGGACACAGATTCTCCAATGATTCTGTAGATTATTTTTCGAATATAAAACATTTTCGAATAAAAAATAATTTTTTTCATAATTGGCAGGGTCAGTCAGTAAAATGTTGATTATTTTATTCAAATTCAGATCTAGTTTCTGATATTCATTGATTTTTTTTATTTTATGAAGTATTTCTTTTTTTAAACTAATTTTCAGATTCGCAATTATGAAATTTTTATTCAAGTTGTAAATTTCATTTTGATCACTCGGATTTCTAGATAAAACATCTGCTATTGTATTCAATTTACCTTCATAATAACAAATTTCCAAATCAAATTCTTGAATTTTGAGGACCCACCTAGTTAATCTCGAGTTCAAAAATTTACATTTTTGTAAAAATGATAATGCCTTATGATCATTATAGACAATTATTTTTCTACCTAAAATTATATTTCTCCATTTCGAGAGGCAATAAACAATACTTAACAATTCCCTTTCGGTAGTAGAATAATTAATTTCTGCATTATTCAATGTTCTACTAACGAATGCTACATTATTTTCCTCACCATTATCGCCCATTTGGTAAAGTCTTCCCCCTATAGCATATGCACTTGCATCTGTTTGCAAATAAAATGTTTTTTCTAAATTTGGATGATAAACCATACAGGCTTCTGCTATAAGTGTTTTCATTTTCTGGAAAATAATTTCATGTTTTTCTTCCCATTTCCATCTCTTCTTTTTTTTTAACAATTCAAATAAAGGATTCATCATTTCTGCATATTTATCACAATATCTTCGGTGATAGTTACAAAGTCCTATAAATCCTCTCAACTTTCTAACATTATTAGGTCTTGGAAATTTCTCTAAAGCTTCCACTTTATCCCTGTCTATTTTTAATCCTGTTGTTGTGAGAATATTACCCAAAAATTTTACCTCTCTTCTATAAAATTTACATTTACTCAATTTAACAGTCATATTTGCTTTTCTAAGTTTATCAAAAATTACTTTCAAATGAGTATTATGTTTTTCAATTGAATTTGATTTGATTAATAAATCATCTATATATGGAACTACAAATTCTCTACAATCATGGAATATCATGTCGATACATCTTGTCATACCCGCTACTGCTGTGCTAAGGCCAAACGGCATCACTAAGAATTCATATACTTTATTTTCAAATGTGAATCCTACATATTTGGTGTCTTCTTTTCTCAAAGGAATTTGCCAATAAGCAGAAGTTAAATCAATTGTTGACATACATATGTTCTGTGAATATTGATATAAAATTTCTTCAACAGGTAATGGGCACTCATGATCTTTTTCTATTTTTGAATTCAGCATTCTACAATCCAAACATAATCTGACTGATCCATCTTTTTTAAATACAGGTACAAGTGGACTTAAATATGATGTATTAGACCTCTGGATAATATTCCACTCTAACATCTCTTCAATTTTTTTTCTTACAGCTTCTTTATGACATATTGGTATTGGATATGATTTCGCATAAGTGAAATTTTATGTTCATAAATGTTGGTTCTGCCAGGAATATCTGAGAAAACTTCCTTGAAATTTTCAATTATCGTATTGATATTCCCATCAGTATCTACAGTATTACCGAAATTATCATGTTGATCCAAAATAATTTCCATTATTTCAGATACATTTAATTTTGTTTCTTTATTTGAAAAAGGTAGCATAATAATGTTTTCAGAATTATTGATATATATTGAATTTTTCTCAAAATCTATTTTTGCATTCACCTGTGATAACCAATCAATACCTAATATTATAGGATGAATAAGTTGATCAACAATGAGAACTACAATTTCAAATTCAACATTCTGTACATTCAAATTCAAAAATGTTTGCCAATTTATTGTTTTTGATTTACCACCCATGGCTCCAGTAACTGTTACACCTGTAACAGGTAATTTTGGAAGAACAAATCCATTTTTCATTAGTGTTTCAAAAAATTCTTTATTTATACAAGATACTTGACAACCACTATCACATAATAAGTGTACTTCAAAATTTCCTATTTTTGCATTTATATAAGGTTGAATATTTTCTTTATTTTTTTTATTATCAACATTTTCTGAATACAAAGTACCACAAATTTCTCTTTTATAATTATTTACAGATTCAGCTCCTATGTTGAAGGGTGGCTCATCGGAGCACTCTTGATTCACCCCTGAAAGTTTTCCGTCTCTATTATCGCTGTTTCATCACAATCCAGTCCATTCATATTTATTTCTTCTTGGATTGTTTTGACCTGATAATCTACCTTTTTATCATTAATGTATCCAGGCTGTCTTTTATTTTGCTCCAACTTGTCATTTTCTCTTCTAGGAAAACCTTGATTCTCTGTCTGTCGTTTTTCATTTCTTCCATGGTAACTCTTATCATTTTCTTTTTGTTCATAACCCCTCACCCACTTCTTGTTATCAGGAATATAAGTCTGATTAGAGTATTTAACTTCTTGTTCTCTCTTATTTCCTCCATAATCATACCTCATTTCATTTCGAACAGTCTTATATTCTGTCCCATTATTTCCTCCATTTTCCAATGAATCCATATCTTCTAATATTCGATGAATACTCTCTATAGATCTCTCATGAACACTAGATAAAATCCTAGAAATATCTTTTGGAAACTTTTTAATCAAAATGTTGATTATTTCGTCTTTTCTAATACATTTTATATCTCTTGTTCTCTTGACTGTTTCTAGAAACCATCTAGCCATTGAAGAATTTGAACTATTTGGATTATATCTACTGTTATAAACATCATTCAATACCTCTTGTTGTTTCATGCCATTCCAATATTTTTGAAGAAAATTTCTTTTGAAATCATCATAAGTCCTGTCTATGCAAAATAATTCCGCCCATAATTCAGCATCACCAATCAAACTTCTTTTCGCCCATTTCACATAATCCTTTTCATCCAAATATTGATCCTCAAACCATCTTTCTAATTTTCTCAAAAAATCTGGAGGAGTTTGGTATTTTGTCAATCCATTAAATTTCGGCATATTACTTATATCAACTTTTGGTCTCAAAACATTTAACATTTTACTTACCAGTTCTGATTCATATTTAACACATTCACGTTTTACTTCTTTTCGCCAGTTTTCATTTTCATCATGTTCATTTTTTTCATTCTTCCTATAGTCACTTTCAATTCGCCAATTATTTTCTATTGAAGATTCTTTCTCATAATTAACACGAACAAATTTCGAACTTTTTTTCACCGCTCCTGTATTTTTACTTTCATTCTCATTTGAAGAAGTTAAATCATCAAACTCTTGCAATTCGAAGCTCTTGGCCATCTTAACACTATTAAATAAAGTAATCTACTCTATATTTTGAAAAATTATTTTTACCTTTATGAAAGCCTTTTATTTACGTTGGGCGCCAATGTAACGATCTCAGGGTATTTCCAATTTGTTTCTTTTATATATATTTTCTATATACCAATTATTTTTTTTACAATTTATTGACAATCTTCATAAACACTCTGTAGATACAATATAAATGATTATTGAACTTCATTTGACAAATGTCACATTTGATTGATTTCTTATTTTTTTGTAGAAATTCTGGCCAGAACCCTTTACAATCAAGATTCAATATATTATATTAATTTATTTTTATTATATATATTTCTGGCCGGATATCTCGAAGATGAATCTAGTCGTAGATACGCTGACTGCTCACACAGGTCTACCGCTCGATTATATACTTATAGTAACTCCTACCTTCTGCTCTGCATACGATTCTTATTTCTTTTCAACAAACCATCTCCTAGTGAGTACCATGAATATATGTTTTCAAATAGTTACTGCCTCTATCAGGATAATTATTATTTCTTCTAGTATATATATATATATATATATATGTGGTATCTGCTATTCCAATGTAATCCTTCTTCTTCCAAATTTTTAGAGAGTTATAATTTTTTCAAGTACTTTAACCAGTATTAAATATATATATTGTATTCCAAAAACCCTTCTATATCTGTTCTTTTTATTCCCCTTATTTATTATTCTCCCTATCATTTATTTTATTTTCCTTAGCAACTCTTTCAAGATACCTTTGTTTTATATTTATCGTACAGAGTGTTCAATTCATTAAATCATTAATACTAATAATGGACCGTTGCGAATTTGTTCATTAGATAATAAAGAATTGAATATGTGTTGTACTAAAATATATCGACTGTACGACACTGTTTCAAAGTACTTTATAGCCCTCTCATCAATGCCCCTCTAGTACGAAACAGATACTACATGATGCCGAATCTAGCGTAAGCATAATAATATATGATCTAAAGTTCACTCACTTCTCATATTCTTCATATTTCTATCGTAATCGACATTACTCTTTGTATTCATCATGGACGTGACACCAATCATGTCGCAAATTGTGTGACAGTTCAGATTGAAAAACATTTGTGATGCAAGTTGGTAGCAAGTTGTGGTTTATGTCTTTCGCTGCCATCAACATCCATAGGTAGTGAAAAAGTAGAAATAGTTCCAGTCATGTCACTAATTTTCATCAAAGTGAATTTAGAGGTTATGTCTCATTGACACATTGGTATTAGAGTACCTACCAACTAACTATATCGTCATATCCTTACATGCTAGCGTGTGATATTTTTCATTTCAACACATGTGCTTTTTTATTTCAAATAACAATGCCATGGTGATATGTGCTACTTTCCGTGAGAAAATCAATTGACCATATCCAACAGCTTTCGGTGGCATCTTTTCAAGCATTCTTAGGTTGGCAAGAATCTGTCATCAACGTCAATAGTCATAAATGTCAGTTGTGCAGATGAATTCATAAACCCATCCAGTCATTAATATTCTTCTATTCATATAAACGTTAAGTTATTTCATATTTATAATAAATGTATATTAAAGCAGGATATGAAAACAATCGAATTAAATGACAGTTGACATTAATGATAGTTGACTTTCATGACAGTTGACATTGATGACAGATTAGTAAGTACCAACCCTAGAACGCTAAGAAGCTGCCACCAATAGCTATTGGATATGGTCAACCTGACCTTCATGACAATCATCATCAACTCCAGCAACGGAATCCGAATCGAGCTCGGACACGAGCAGCATCAGCTCGGACACGAGCTCGGACAACTCCGAGAGCGACGCCGACGACGCCAAGCTGCTCATGGAGGTGCGCAAGCAGATGGACAGCTCGGCGAGGGCGGCCGCCGTGCCGCCCCCGGGGGGGACCGCCCCGGCCGCCCCCGCGCCGCCCACCGCGGGTGGCGAGCGCTCCGACGAGGACATGGACGTGGAGGAGGGTGCGCCCAAGGCGACGGCGGCGGCGCAACCGCCACCGGGCGACGACGGCTCGCACAGGCCCTCCATCGACGTGAGGCTGCGCCAGCTGGATCTGTTCAAGGACGACAGGCCGCCGGCGAAGAGGAGGCGGATGGGGTTGTGCGAGGAGATTATCATCAGCGTGAGTCGTCTGGTTGTTTCGAATTTGATTTTCACTTATATTAATACCACTAGAGCTTGGATAATTTGCGAACGTTTGTTCGAGATGCGACTTTTCTGAAGATTATTCGAGGCGCCAGTCCTGGCTTGACATACACCTACATGTTTTCCCTATACTCTATTATCATAATATTGTGTGATTTTGATAGATTATCAACTTGATTGAAAAATTGAAACCTTATTCTACTGAATATAGTCATTCGAGTAGATGTCGAATCTCATATTAGCGTGGTGGGACAAGATTACGATTTGTACAAATTATATTGAGAGTTGCGATAGTGTAGTGGACAGCGCGTTGGCTTCTCACAAGACAAATCCACAATATACACAAAAAACATTGGCTCATATACGAGTCCACCAATTTTTTCAGAGAACATCCGGAAGAATAATCGGAGAAAACAACCCATCCCCAACAGTTTGTATCAAAGCTCCCACCCACTCACATCTTATTTCCACCCCACACCCTTACACATCCTACCCCCACAACACCAACACCATGAAACAGAAAGTTTTTTGCATTATTTTCCTTACACTAAAGATAAAATCAAACAAAGATCATCATTTCTTTCAAGATCTCATGGCTTCAAGACAGACAATTCTAAATAATTACTAAGAGGGCAACGCCCCAGGAAGTAATTTCTGTATTCTGAGACTGACTCATTGGGCATATCACGTTTCCTCGGCCCCAAGGCCGCCTTTGACGGGGTAACCGTCAAGTGGTTTGTTCTGCAGAACAAAATGAAATGTATTTATGCTACCATACAATGTAATATATAAATATAATAAACATTTTAAAAAGAAAAAGAAAGAAGCGTTGGCTTCTCACGAAGGCGGACAGGGTTCGATTTTCGCTATGATCTTCCTTTTTTATTTTATCATTTTGTGAATTTTATTAGAAAATTCGCACCTTGAAAAAAATTTCGAAAATCATTGAAACTCTAGGGAGATTACATGCGATAATTTTGTTAGTTCCTATTAACGAAATTAATAAGTGGTAGTTTTATTTTATATTTGAAAACGGAAAACTGTTTTTAATGTTCCTGAAATTTTATTAATAAACCTTAGTTACTATCTTCGCATAATAGGTCATAGGGTTCATCTTGGGATAATTTTCTATCAACAAAAACATGAGTGAAACCGATAAAAAATTATCGGGAATTAATTCTGCTGCGTGGAGATTCAGTAAGAAAATTTCATAGATTGGAGTAGCTTTTAATATGATGAAGAAGATCATTACTTTGAAAGTTATTAAAGTAGAACCGATTTTTAACGGCGTACGCAGGGCCGGTAGAGAAAAAATTATTGGAACTTGTCAGCAGGTTATATCTGAATCCGAGAATTCCCACATTTTCCCAGACTCAGTGAATTTTGGTATTTTGAATCCTAGAAAAATGAGACACTAATTTTTTGATGTGAAATACTTGAACGAATTTTATTTTTTCTCAGCCAAGAACTGAAGAAGATAAAAAACAATTCAAAGAAGACGTGAAACGGTACAAAGCCAACAAAGAGAAACTGAAACGCCAAAAAGAACTGATACTCCAGCAGACCAAAAAGCAACTGAGAGAAATCGAACTGAAAAAGATAAAAGAGAAACGGTCTAGGACCTCCCTGAAGACGAAAATCAAAGACATGCCGGATTTCAATAGTGATGCAGCAAAAAAAATCAAGGAGACTTTCCGAGCCAATATGGCGTCCACCGTTGTCAATTCTCTAAATGTATACAGAAAGTCCGACTGTACTGAGGGAAAAATTACTAATACTGAAGATTTCAAACATCTAGCTCGAAAGGTAAGTCACTCTTGGCATCATGTGAAAATTTAAACAACACTTCAATTAAATTCTATGAGCAGGAGTGAAAATATAAAAATTAACACTCGTTTATCCCGTTCTGATCTTTGGTGGATTCTAAATTTCGGCTATTTATAGAATGTGGAACAGCCAATTAGAATGAATTCAGTATCTCAATTATTGAACATATTTATAAAAAAAACTATATATTAAAATGACATCCTGCAACTAAAAAGTTTCATCCCTTCCTCAAAGATGTTTGCACTATTGTGTTCCATACTGTTTATTCCTGGTAAAGTTAGTGATGGTGATTGATTGATTGATTTATTGATTGATCAGACCTCAGATCAGTAAATCAATAGTTTAATTCGATGATATATCAATTTGAGTCAAGGAACCTGAACATTTTTTCTTGTTTGATGAAAGCCTTCAGAAAAATTACACCACAAAACTTTAATAGAATTATTTATGATGAATCCTGTGATCAGAAATCTTGGGACCATCGAATAAATTATAGTGTTCTTCTATTCTCAAGTATTTTTTTCGAATTTTGATCTATTGGTTACGTGCGTGGTTTGACATCACCGACCTTGCGTGTAGATGAAGGTAGGATCGATTATCGAATGACAGTGAGTAATATTCATTTTGATTGTTTTTCTTTCGAATTTACCGACGATTAAAAAAAAACATTGTTTTCTCCGAACTTCGTGCAATTTTTGAAAAATTATTGAAATTCGTTATATTTCGCGGTAAAATTATTGAGTAGCTCCTCTCTACATAAGTAAAGTAAATATTTCATAATACTTGCACAAGTAAAGAAATCGTCAATGAAATGATAGACATAGATTTAAATTGAAGCTATCCTATGCCTTAGAATTTGTGAATAAAAAAATAAATAAAAGAAAACATTTGAAATGTTGATAAATGAATAAATTACAATAACAGAATATGAGACGAGTATACTAAATTGAAATAAATCATTAAAGTAGGCATTCCTCTAAGGATTGGTAACTTATCTGAGAAATGTCTAACATTGTCCAAATATATGCGCGACAAGCCCATTCTGACGCCATACCTATGGAATCTTCGGAAAATATTGCTACGATTCGAGAGCTGAGACTATTCAATGAGGCAAAACTCAAGAACTTATTCGATGACCTAGAGATAGGAACTCGTCCAACAATCTATCCATCTTGCCTAGAATATCTGATCTGCCAAACCGTGCTAACAAACTTTTAGATTTCACTTCCAAGCACTTTTGATTTTCTTAAATACAACCCCATATCTATAAGTGACTCGCAATATTTTCCTGTTTTCCAGTTGACGCATTTCGTGATGTTGAAAGAGATGAAACATATATCGAAGATCGAGGAACTGATATGCACCGACAGTGTCAAGACGAAGGCGAGAGAGTATATACGGAAATACATGAGCAAATTCGGGGAGGTCTATGTCAAACGTAACGATTCACCGGATTTCAAGGACTAGCTCCCGCTGGCTTTTATCTGTGATAAAAGTTATTTTTTTTATTTTGACATCAAAGCGTTGCTCGTTGCTGGTAAATATTATTGGAACGAAAAGTAACGGGAACAGATTATTTATTCATTCATTATTGTATTTGTTTAAGTGTTAGTTACTCAATTTTGTACAAATATGTAATTGTTCATAAATACGATAATAATTTGAGTGGGAGAAGAAAGCGGTGTTACCTTTATTTATAGTTTTTGCCACCAATAAAATAAATGAAGTTATTGTTTAAACAATTTATTGAAGATTTTCATCAATGTTGTGATACCTCCATAAATAACAAATGTCACGTTTTTCAATCTCAGGGTTTGGATATTGTATTAATAAAAGTTGAAACTTCATGAATTACATGTTCTATTTTGATGAAGGAATTATAACTCCTAAATGTTCTTTCTAGTTTTTGTGGGTATTGTGGAATGCTTCTGAAAATGTATTTTCATGAGTATTTATCATGTTTGATCTGCCGAACTTTCTGTTTTTGGAAAATAATTTATGATACTTTCAACATTCCTCTGAAAGTAATACAATTTGAGATTGACCATTATTAAAATGCGTGTCTTGGTAATTTATGTTTCTCCTTCAGTTGCAGAGATAGTTAAATGAAGGAAAATGGTATGAATTTAGTCTAAAACTAGGTAGATGCCTTGTAAAAGGAAAGCATTAAATTTCGAAAGAAAATCAAATACACAATAACATGGTCAATAAAAGAAAATTTGGATTTGGAATAAACAAGGTATCGGTAATTTCATCATCTTCATTCCATCATGAACTTTTATGCAACCTGGCATCATAGGACGGTAAAACTTCGTTTGTCGCACTCCTATGAGTTCGGAAAAAATTTTTGGTGGAACTTACGTATTTTGACCTCCTGATCCCGAATCTGAAGTTAAAACGCGGCGGTCTCAAGTATTTTCAGAGATATGGCCTCATTTTGTCTCAAAAATGCACCATTTGACATGTCAAATTTCTGCTGTTAGGAATACACAAAATTCACCCTTCTTTGATCCAAAACACTATACACGCATATATTTACTTGTTTCCAACACTTCTCAGCAGAAAAAACGATTGTTTTTCAAAAAATTCACCCTTTTTTGAAATGTAAACAAAACAACCTTTTTACACTGATTTTCTGGTTATTTTTATTTATGATGTTGGCAACGTGATTGTATGGCTCATGGTAAGACGTTGCCAACATCTCAAATAAAAATAACCAGAAAATCAGTGAAAAAAGATGTTTTGTTTACGTTTTGAAGAAGGGCGAATTTTTGTGAAAATAACAGGTTTTTATGCAAAAAAGTGTTGGAAACAAGTGAATGTGAGCATGTGTGATGTTTTGGCTCAAAGAAGGGTGAATTTTGTGCATTCCTAATAGCATAAATTTGACATGTCAAATGGTGCATTTTTGAGACAAAATGGGGCCGTATCTCCGAAAATACTTGAGACCGCCGCGTTTTGACTTCAGATTCGTGATCAGGAGGTCAAAATACGTAAGTTCCACCAAAAATTTTTTCCGAACTCATAGGAGTGCGATAAACGAAGTTTTACCCATAGGACTAGTAAGAGTTAAATACTTATGATATTGGAAGGAAGTCCATATTATTGTTTAGGTGTTAACAAAATAAGAAAAAATGCAGCTTTGATTTGCCATATTCTTGTAGAGCAATATGCAGGGTTACAAAATTTAATACAAATATTTTGAGGGCGTATTCCTGACGTCAAAATGGAACTTTTCCATGCATTTGTCCTGAAATTAATCCCCTCTGAGCAACCCCCATTCAGTTCCTTACCTTATACTGGAAGCAAGATATGAATATATGGTTGAAAAAATCGAGAAACTGTAAATGTTTCGAACATTTGAACCATGGATGAGATATATACATTTTAGTCACAATTTATTAATTTTTTGGAGGGAGTGAATTCATGAAAATGACCCCATGAATCTGCCCTCAAGATATTTGATATTTGTAAACACTCTGTAGTATTCGAGAGATGGAGGATGAGGAATTCGCTAGAGGCTAATAATATGGAAGAGGAAGAAAAGTTTCTGTTATCTTTTCTGTTAATGAAATGAAAGTGAGGTTAGAATTGTTGAATGTCGAAAACATAAAAACTATCTGTGCCACTGCCTGTTTTATTGTTTTATTAATATTATAATGTGGGCTGATACATTATTAATCGTTTTCATATCAATTTGTACAGCTTTGTTAGGCGAAGGACTAACTTGGTTAATGGTATATCGTACAGAAAAATATCAGAAACTGAAGGCAGAAGTTGAAAAACAAAGCAAGAAATGTAGGTTGAATACATAACAACTTTTGAAAACCCTGAAAACGTTATATTTTCAGTGGAGAAAAGAAAGGAAACTCACGGTGATTCATTGGATAAACAGCAGAAAAAGAAAATTGAACGGGAAGAGGAGAGATTGAAAAATGACAATAGGGATTTATCATTTGTTAAAATGAAATCAATGTTTGCCATTGGTTTTGCATTCACTGCCTTACTCAGCATGTTCAATAGCATGTGAGTCTTGAAAATTTTCTTGTGGTTCTTTGACCTGAGCTCACATTTTTCAGTTTTGATGGAAGAGTTGTAGCAAGACTACCCTTCTTACCAGTTACTTGGATACAAGGTCTCAGCCATAGGAATCTACCTGGAGAAGATTACTATGATTGCTCATTCATATTTCTATACATTTTATGTACAATGTCTATAAGACAGAATATTCAGAAGTTACTTGGTTTTGCACCTTCCAGAGCTGCTTCTAAGCAAGGCAATAGCTTGTTTGGACCAACACCTGGCCAGTTCAAATAAGACTAATATTCTTGGAAGAATCCACTCTTGATTTTTTAGTATAAAAATTTTTCAATATCAAGTTGTTTATTTTCCAGAATGTTCAAATGTAAGTAATGTAACAGGCACACAATAAATTTAACCTTGAGTTGATAATTCCTTGCTTCACTAATCAAATGCATAATTTTACCTTCAACTAGTTGTGCAACTACTGAATCTCAAATCCACTCTCTTGATGACTCAGGTATTGATAAATCAAAAAGTATATACACTTATATATAAATATTTATTGTTACCAAAACAACTAAGCTTTCAATGCAAACTTCCTTGGAGGAAAAGCAGAACGCTGGCGAATCTCCTTGGGAGTCTTGATACGTTGCTCATGTTTAGTAAGAGCACGACGGATAGCACGGGTCTTCTTGGGTCTCAAATCCAGTGGCTTATATTTCTTATTTTTGTATAACTTCCTCAAATTTTCCTTCTGCTTTTGGTGCATTACAATATACACACGTGCGATAGCTTTTCGCACAACACGGCTGAAAAACAATTTAACATAATAACTTGAATTTCAGTTAACAGATTGGGTCTTACATTTTTGAAAGTTTAGATGGTGCGCCTCCGGTGACTTTGGCGACCCTCAAACTTGTGAGCTCTGTTTTAAGCTCATCGAGCTGCTTGGTCAGCTCCTTCTTGTCTTTGGTTCTCAAATCGGAACACTTCACCTTACCCTGCAAGAAAACATACATAACCTTTATAATTTTTATGGAACATATTACAATTTCAAAATAGACTTGAAAGAAAAATATCGACAGAAATTAATAATATGAGACACGCTTATTTGAAGATGGGTGGAATATATCATTGATTACTCGCATATAATTATATATTTGAAAATATTTTATTCTTACCATGTCTGTTGTCTACCGATATCCTAAAAAAGAAATAGAAATATTATATTTGTCAAAGTTTGTGAATTGACATTGAAGTTCGAAGAAATCACAGATTGCAGTAATCTGTCATCTATCATGTTGACGTATTGGACGTGTAGCTGACGCACTGTGGGAAACCATATAGTATATGATTTCTACGGGGAAACCGTGTGGGTAAGGTACAAGGAGAGTATACTAACAACTCTCCTTGGGTACGGTACCCACTGAGCTTGTTTGAGTTCAGTGACGGTATCTCGGTACCACAGGAACATGATTCAACAAAACACCCGTTCTCTTTAGTTTTAGTTCGAATGACATTCAGATGATGCGCTACTATCGTTCTCCTCGGATAACCTTTTCACAATGAAATCTTCGTGAATGCTAATATTAACAATCAGATGGAGCCTTCATATACAGCGGAAATAAAGAGGAATATCAATTAGCAGCAGTCACAAATGTTAAAATCATATTTTTCAAACTATCATGTAAGTCGCGCCATCCCTTAGTCAGCGAATGGACTTTAACTTCATTCGACCCATGCATGATTGAACACGATTTTTCGCGGTTCGCGCTCTTGTCAGTTTTTAGGTGGTTGCCACTGTTGCCAGTCTCCTGTGCCTTGCCTTGTGTATGCTTGTGTCCCACCATGCTTGTGTCGAAACTCCAAAGTCAGCTGTTTTGCTGTTTATTTTTGTCATGTTTTTGTTTTGACTTTTTGTTCTGACTTTTTGTTCATTTCATTGGGTTTTAAAAAGAATTTAAACTTTGAAAATGAACATATGAACATTGATTTCATCATTGATTTGTTTCTGCTGATGTTGCAGACTGATCAAGGAAGATTGTAAAGGTTCATGTTTATCATTAGGTACCTAGAATAGGCAGAGACGGCGGTTTACTAATCCCTGTTCTCAACTTCTCAGGTTTGGATTGGAGTGGAATCAACTTAAATTCATGATAGGCTAAAATGATATTGAAAAATCAAAAAATGGTATGTAGTCTAGAATAGGAATAAAAATTTCACCATTAACCTCTTTTTACACAAGCTACACAGCTCAACATATAAAATATTTTCTTTCAGATTACTAAAACTGTTCCTCAAACAATTAATAATTTGGTTCTGAAGAATAACTTCAAGAAGGAAATCTCAAACTCCTTAAAGACGAACATGTTTGACAATCATCTAAATATACCCTCACTTCCTGTACCTACACTGAATCAAACTATTGAAAAGTATATAAAATCAGTAACTCCATTCTTGAATGAAAATGAACTTAGCAGAACAAAATGAATCCTTCAACACTTCAGTTCTCCTAATGGTGTAGGTCAACATCTACAGAAACTTCTTGTTTCAAAAGCAAATTCATCTGAAAATTGGTTAGCTGAATGGTGGTTGAACACAGCTTATCTGGAATATAGAGATCCAGTTGTGATTTTCTCTAGCCCAGGACTAGTTTTCCCACTTCAAAATTTCAAAACAGATGATGATAGGCTACTTCATACTGCAAAATTGATATTGGCTGCTGTTGATTACAAACTGAAAATTGATAGGTATTAGCAAATTACCTGAATTATGTCTAGAAATTATATTTTTATTATCAATGATATTTCAATTTCAGCAATCTGCTTCCTGTTGATATGATGGGCAAAGATCCATTGGACATGAATCAATATAAGAAAATATTTGGTACTTGTAGAATACCAAAGAAAATGAGAGATATTGTAGAATTCAATCCAGAATCAAGACATATAATAATTGTCAAGAATAACAATGTGAGTTATCAATTATTTTTTGAATAAGAATACTAAGCTTGAGATCAAGTTTTTCAGCCTTGAAGTTATTAATGAAGACATGAAAATGATCAGTTTGGATCAAATATTGGGACAGCTAAATTTAGTTATCAATGAATCAATTAATTTTGGAGATCCCATAGGGATTTTGACCACAGAAAACAGAGATAACTGGTCCCAAGCATATGATAAACTAATTATAGGTAAAACTAATAAAATAAATTATGAATTCAATTGGAAGAATGAATGAGAAATCATCAGATCTCACATTTGAACATTTAACACTATCATCTTCATACATCATTGTACAGCAGGCCATGACTCAAATGTGTCAGACACAATTTATCAATAAGGTCCTGTTTTTTCATACATTGAATAGTTCATATATTATTTTATAATCATGGTGTTTTTGTCATCACAAATTGAAAATTAATTCATTAAATATAATGAGAGATAGCTATATGCAAAATATGCTATGGCAGAATATGCTCAGAAGAGTCAATGATATACATGGTGTTTCATCCGAAATTTTTTTGAGAATACCAGATCTGGCAACAGTGCAATAATAAAAATATTTTCATAAGCTAGATCCCAGTACCACAACCATACCCGAAATTCAAAAATAAATTTCTTTCCATTCTCTAGTAGATAATGTACTTCTAAAATGCCATCAAGTTATATTTAACAAAATTACTTGGATACAATGTGGCTCCTTACAGGGTGTTTTGATTAATTTTAAAATGATATTCCCGCAACTTTAAAACTTTCTTCATATTTTATATCCCAGTCTTCAAATTGATGCAAAATAGAAGAAATCGCACAGGCATTATAATACAATATTAATATTTTGAGCCCAGTATTTCACTGACTGAAATGTTTCATCATGAATGAAATTATAGTAAATTGTTAATTTTCAGATCCTTCCAATCAAAAATCAGTGTCAACAATTCAGAAATCATTATTTCTGGTAGCTTTAGATAATCCTATGCCCGAGTCAAATGATTCCTCTAGATCCTTGGCAAGTAAACAGTGCATTCATGGGGGTGGAAGTATAGCTAATTCAGCCAATCGCTGGTTTGATAAAACTGTCCAAGTAAGTAATATATTCTCTACATGAAATGCCAAGGCATTTTTCAATTATATTTTTTCAAGTTTATTATAGGTCAAAATGATATAGTAGGGTTGACCTATGAGCATTCACCCAGTGAGGGTCAACCTATTGCAAGTATGACTGATTATCTGATGAATTATATGTAAGTTAAATAAAATCACAGGGTATCAATTGATTTTTTTTAACATATTTTAGTAAAAATATTGGTTCCCATGACATATCTGATGCAAAAATGGGTCATTACAAGGTTTATGCCTTGCAGAAACTGAAATTTAATGTTGATGACACTTTAAAAAATTATATCATTCAAGCAAGTAAAAATATAGATAGGTATGAATGTCTAGATACATATAACTTCATGTATATCCTTGTATTTTGTAGATTAGTAAATAATTTGGATATGGACTCATTTCAGTTTACTTCCTTTGGAAAAGAATTTGTGAAATCTCAAAAACTTAGTCCAGACAGTTTCATACGAATTGCTATGCAATATGCTTTTTACCGGTATGTAGTGATTCAAAAAAATTAACAATAATTTCTATAAAATGACCGTTTTCAGGATTCATAAGACACCTGGTGCCCATTATGAATCGGCAGCTACGAGAAAATACATACATGGAAGAACTGAAACTATTCGCTCTTGTTACATAGAGTCGATTGCATTTGCTAAAGCCATGTTGGATTCAATGACAACCATTCCAGATAAGGTATCTGCATTGAAGACTGCGATCGCAACACACAAAAAGTACTCTGTTGAGGTGAATATACATACCTTTGCAATATTATGATTCAGACTAATTTTTTATGCACTGATTTATTGTTGGAACATTTTCTCGAAAATAAGTCAAGATTTAAAAATGATCTCAGGTGGATAGGACACATGAAAAACATGAATTTAGGTTGAAATGCATCACTACTAGCTATCGTCATTTTCCATTATGATGTTGAAAATTTTATAAATTTATTATCCGTTCATTGGATAAGAAACTATAGAAGCGATAATACAAAAGTTCTAAAAAGAGTTTGAAGGATATAAATCCTAAATATCCTTCGAAAGAGCTAAAACCTTCACCATCGTGTCGGGCCTAAAAATATTTTCAATCCTTCCTCCTTCTTTGTGACCATTTTTTTCATATCCAAACGGAAGGATTTCACAGGGTTAGTCAGTTTCTTGTAGATTTCAACAACTTGGAATGATACATTTTCGTAAGATGAAAATATATGCGTAGAAGTTTCGATTTCAATGTTTTAAATATTTCTTTTTTGTTTCAAAGTGGTATCCTGCAATTTTCAAAATAATGAATGCATATTTGGTACTCATATTTTTTGAATACGTACAGAGTGAAGTTCTTAATATCAGGGATAATCCTGCCGATTTGTTGTTCACGAAATTGTGTTACCACGGGTCCGCTAGCAGGTGAGTCAATAATAAGAGAGAATTATGATGATGAGTGAAATAGTTTATTCAGTTAGTTTATTTCGTATTGTTTCGGACTGTGCTGTGTACGGAAATACCGGAAATCAATATATCGGCGGCATGACTGGCCGTTGATTCATGGCCTCACGATAAATTCGGTCGCCGACGTACCTCTATAATTAGCGGACATTAGCGGTTTCTACCAACTGAATGGTGGAGTATTCAAGCATGTTCTACAACTTTGTCACCTATGTATTTAATAATCTTGTTTTGTGGAGAACTAATTTCTAGCTTTCATATCATGTTCAAGTTCCCAATGTTAAACTTTGTTTTTCAAGATAGTAAGCTTCTCGACAGAAAGAACTGTCAGAATTGATTTTGTTGAACAAAATTGATGGTTTTTCTTCGCAATAACGATTTTATCTCAATTTTGGAAGCAAGTTTCAAACATATTTGTGATACATGATTGTATTCAGGAAATAACATACGTTTCGTAAATGTTAAAATCCAATATGGCGCCCATCAGAAAATCTACAGTCGAATGTTGTATCTCTGATACCAAGGACGCTTTGGAAAACACGATGACATCAAATCAAATATACTTCATTGCCTGAAGAACATGAATTTTTATTGACAAAGTTATGTTTAGATTATTTGTGAAGAAGTTCCTCAAAAGCGTCCTAGTAAAAAATTTCTAGTTTTCTTCGTTTTCGTTTGAAAAAATAAAAACGAAGATAAAAAAAACAGTTTTCTCAAAAACAAAAAATGATGCATACAAATTTCTTCCATATAAATGTTCAGCATAAAAATGCGCATATTTGCCCCAATTTAACCGAAAAACGGACAGCCTGTATACAGCTAAATACTATATTCGCAATTCCCTTTCAGGCGGTTAATGGTTTCGGAGTAGACCGTCACCTCCTGGGGCTGAAACTCGCAGCTCTCGAGAACGGCATAGACCCGCCCGAGATCTTCACAGATCCGTCTTTCGAACGCAGCACTCACATGCGGATATCGACGAGTCAAGTGGCGACCGAGTGCGATGGGTTCATGTGTTATGCGCCCCTCACAAAGGACGGTTACGGGTGCTGTTACAACCCACGGCCCAACGATATAAATTTCGGGGTGTCCGCTTTCGCGGAACATCCTGACACATCAGCTACGTCTTATCGACAGGCTATTGAGGAAAGTCTTCGAGATATGCACGATATCCTAGCTAGGTCCCAAAAAGCCAAGTTATGAGCAGTTTCAGTTGTGGGGTACGAATCATTGATATATAGTCCTGCATAACATATACAGAATTCTAATTTGCTAAGAAGAAATGTTTATTTGGTGTAATAATGGTGTTTAATTATTAGTAACAGTTGATTTGTTGGTAAGGTATTTTCATACATTTATAGAAGGTATTGTTGTTTATAATTATATAGCTAAAGTAATGATGAAAATAAGACCGGATGGTCCCTTCCACTCTTCAATCGTTTCAGCAGAAAAATCATTGGTTTGAATAAATTTAATTTCAGTTCGGGACTTGTGGTTCTCATATAAAACGATAGACTCTGGCGTAAAATCTTTGAAATATTGTCTTTTCCTACTGGATGAATGTATAATTACATAACATTTTTACGTCCCAATCATGACATTCTTTCAGACATATTTTGTCTCCCTAAACGATGAGTGAACTTGGCTCCATGGAATTGTTAGTAGCAATTGACAATTTCAGCCAGCGTTGAGAGTCTGCCCTAGTGTTGTCCTTGTCATCAAGATTGCAACTTAAAATGACGTAAAATTCATCATTACATTGTGAAATTTTATTCAAGTATATGACAAAAGTATAGCCATAAAGTATCTGTTGAGAATATAGAGTATATTTTAATAAATCACTTTATTTTTTTATAATTGTTTTATTGCTATATTTCTAGTGTTGTCCCCATTTTCATGCACTCATTCATAATTCAATAGATGTATCTAATCTCATTTTTCTATTCAGGGTTTTCAGGAGTTACGGCAGATATATCTCACTAGCCATTTGAAATTAGGTCACAATTCAGAAAAAAAAATTGCTTCAGACAGATTGTAACTATGCTAAAAAGTGAGTCTATAGTTGGAAATATCAACAGACATGCTTTTTATTTCTGTTGCACCTCCTATAGAATATTTGAATTTTCAGATCAGTAGATATCTACAATTCTTTTCCCAATAAAACATACAGTGTATTTCACTTTTCATTGGAAGCACCGCCGGAAATTCTGTTATTATCGAGGTAAAATGATGAAACTCCCAGTACTGATAGAGAGGTTTCATCATCTCACCTCGATAATAACCTAATAACTGGTGATTGGCTTTTTGATAATGTATAAATATATAATTACGGAAATTACAGGAGTTCTTCCATAAGAGGTGAGACAATACTTTAGGATTTGAGTCACTATACTGAGCAAAAAAAATTTACTTTCATCAGAAAATAAATTAATTGCAATGAGCATTGTAATGAAACAAATGTGAAAAATGATTTTAGTAATTTTAGTACTACTTATACTCTTCTGGTATCTGATAAAACACGGACAATACACCCTACTCCGCCCACATTATATATTTTCTCATGCCACAGCAGCAAGTGCATACTGCTTCCTTCTGAAGGGTATTCAAACCCCTTGTACACATACTTCATCAGTGTATCCAACATATCCATGTTAAGAGAATTGACTGTATCCTCTATTTGGGATGGTTTTATGGCAAGCAAAACTCTGAGAGTAAGGGTGAAGGCATTTTCCTGAAAGGCATTTTCAATTAATGATTTTAATAGATTGTGAAAATGGCTCACCTTGATTTGAGGATTTTTTATTCCAATAGGAGCATTATTCAATACTACTTTCAAAGCATCTACTGTTTTTCCTGTAATCATTAGTTAGGGAAATGCATATGAATCATCCATTTCCTACAAGAAAATTGTAGGTGAACAATTTTCAATTGAAATTATCTGTTCAATAAGGTACTTTCTCTTCCAACTTTCTTTAATTCACATATTAACTTCAAATGAACTAATGAAATGAATTTTTACTTTCAAAATTTTCTAGCCATTGGGTCTGGGGAAGAAGTTTTATACTGAGAAATGGTTTCTGAAAATCCATCTCTTGAGGGAAAGTACTTCTATGAGCTTGTTTTGTTTTCAAATATCTTAAGGTTAATCATTTTGGAAGAGTCAAATGGTTTCTAAATGTTCCCAAATGCAAAACTCATTTACACAAGACTAGTTTTTCAATAAATATTTTCTTCCCAGAATACAGAATTTTCAATTTGAAGTTTTTGGATTTAAGTATTCACTTCTTCAAATGAGTATCTTCAGTCCAGTGGAAAATTGATATTCAGCATATCACTGTTTTGGACTATTTTTCATTTTAAACTGATAAAAGTAATGTAAAAAAGGATATTTTTGCAGTAAGGAGTTGACTTCATTTTCATCTGGCCCTACTGATAGCCCAGAATCAGTATCATCTTCCTTGAAATTATCTTCTGAATATTGATCAATATCAATTTTTCGAAATGCAGAACTTGATGTATTTTTCGCCATCGCTGGGTAGGACAAAATCTCAATCTCAACTACCAATGAAACTTAAAAATATATCAATCACATAAAGTATACATCAAAATGATAGCTGGAAATTGGCTGGAAATAATGCAATACCTGATACTGATAAAGCTAATTCGAATATTCTGCTCTATTGACTATAGGAACTGGAGGTAGTTCAATCCTTACATCCGCCTTAAAAAATGTATTTTATCTTATCAGAAGAAATGAAATGAGTGTGAAATTTGATTGCCTGTTGTGTGAATGGTGAATGTGACGAAGTACGAAGTGACGAATGTATCTGTGGAATGTGTGATCAGTGATTGTGATTTGTGATAAGCTGATAAGCGATATAAATTATAACCAAACATAACCATTAACCACACCACAAGTGATGACATGACAGTATGCATGACAGCAAAATGACAATGTGACAACTGTGTGAACTGTGACATAAACAAATGCAAATGCCGTTCACCAAAGGAGTAAGGAAGGGCAGATGATCATGATTCATGACAGTGACATCCTTGCACAATGGACAGTGACATGACACAGTAAGGGGCAACTGATTGGTTATGGTTGCTCTCTGACTGACAGAGTAGTGAGACTAGTGAGTACATACAGTGTTGCCATAATGCCGGTAACGTCGGTGGTCCACCAAGGCACACCAAGGTCCACCTCACCAATCGAAATGTTCCACATGTTTTTGGCTGACGAGTGACGACTGACGACTAACGAACACAAACATTGCACGTTGAAAAATAATGGAGTGTTGTATCAGTGGTTTTAACGTCGTAGGTTTTTGTTGAAGTTTGTGCAAACTTTAGCAAATTATTGAATACAGCTGTGATAATTTGAGGAGTTTTACAAAAACTCAGGATGAATGTCAATTTTCTAATCTCATTCATTTTATTTAATATAGTTTTTGCCACTTTGGTATCAGCAGGAAGAGACTTCTATAAAATATTGGGTGTTTCCAAATCTGCTAGCTTACACGAGATCAAAAAAGCATATAGAAGATTAGCGAAAGAATTGCATCCAGACAAGAATCAAGGTGATCCAAATGCTTCTCAGAAATTTCAAGACCTAGGTGCAGCTTATGAAGTATTGTCAGATGAAGAGAAACGGAAAAAATATGATAGATGTGGAGAAGACTGTTTACAGAAAGATGGTATGATGGATGGTGGAATGGACCCATTTGCTAGCTTTTTTGGAGACTTTGGTTTTCATTTTGGAGGAAGTGAACAAAAACATGAGACTCCTAAAGGAGCAGATCTTGTAATGGACATTTTTGTTACACTTGAAGACTTATATACTGGTAACTTCATTGAAATAACAAGAAATAAACCTGTGATGAAGGCTGCAAAGGGTACCAGAAAATGTAACTGTAGACAAGAAATGACAACTAGGAACTTGGGACCTGGTAGGTTCCAAATGGTTCAACAGACTGTCTGTGATGAATGTCCCAATGTCAAATTAGTTAATGAAGAGCGAATATTAGAGCTGGAAGTAGAGGCTGGAATGGTAGATGGACAAGAAACTAGGTTTACTGCAGAAGGTGAACCTCATCTAGATGGGGATCCAGGTGATCTAGTTCTGAAGATCAAAACACAACCACATAAAGTCTTTGAAAGGAGGGGAGATGATTTATTTACAAATGTTACTATCAGCTTACAAGTGAGTATAAGAAAATAATATAAACAAGATCAATTAATATTCCCTGATGCATAGATTTGACACTGAAACTATAATTTGATTAATCTAATGATTCATATATTAATAATTAATGTGAAGACCATTATATTATAAACATATTGCATTCATACACTTCTTCAATTGCCATTAGTTTTATAGAAATTATTGATTATTTAGAAAGTTCAAAGTTGTGAATAATGAAGGAGACAAAAGTCCAACTGAAGTCACATTCTTCCAATTAGACCATTAAAAAGTTGGATAAATAATGATTTTATTTTACAGGATGCTTTGACAGGCTTCACCATGGAGATATCTCATCTAGACAATCATAAGGTATCAATTACTAGAGATAAAATCACATGGCCTGGTGCTCGAATTAGGAAGAAGGGAGAAGGAATGCCAAATTATGAGAACAACAATTTGCATGGAATCCTCTACATAACCTTTGATGTAGAATTTCCTAAACAAGAGCTGACAGAAGAGGATAAACAAGGTAATATTCATAAACTTTAGAATACATCATTTATACCTGAATGATCCTGGTCTTGACAAATTTTATTCCATTCATCATTAATTGATTCCTTTTATTTCACAGCTATCAAGAAGATTTTGAACCAGAGCTCAAACAACAAAGTTTATAATGGACTTCGAGGATATTAATTTTATCCCTAGTGAAATTTTGTACAGAGCACTCGTCCTAAAATAGAATACTATGTTTATTATTTATTTTCTTGTTATTTATTTCATGAAGTGGTACCCAAACAACTAGAGTATAAAAGAGGGTAAATTTGCAGTGCTTAGACCATATATGGTCTAAGAGAATGTGTGTTCAAACCATCAAAATGCCATTTTGTTTATTTTTGTTTTACTGTATATGTGATAATGTGTTATGCATACGACATAACCATTGATGAGTGAATCAGAATAGGTCTATTGAGATTGGTTTGTGTGCTTATATTAGCAGTTGTATGTACCATTCATGGTTAGTATGATATGTGTTCATGTAAACTTTTTGTAAAAGAATCTGGACATTTTTTTTGTAATATATTTGAGGTGTATATTAGGTATTATTTTATGTGAAATATTCTCCATCTATACCTGCATTTTCCTGCTACCCAACCGAAAACATTTTTCCCAAGCTTCGATCAGATTGGCAAAGAAAAGAAAATTTAGGTATCTATTTTGATTTGAAATTGGGTCCGGCAATAGTGGAAGACTCTATCTCACAAAATGTAGAGATTCACAAAAATAACTAACGCTCTAAAGACCACAGGGTGTTACGGGTGTGTATACACATCAAAAGCGACCCGACATGATTATTATACATGGTTAAATATGGAAAAAAATCAATTCTAACCAAATCATAGCTGACTATGATTCCCATTTGGAAAATACTACTTCAGGACATAACTCAAAAATGCCCCTTTTTATTTAAATGTTCTTGGCCCCACTAGATTATATAAAAAAGTGCCCTACAGGAATGTGAAAGTTATTATCTCGTAACTTCAAAAACAACCATATGATATTCTCATGTGTCTGAGAGTAACAATCTAACTTTTGTTTATAACTAGAACACAAAAGGTGATATAGATTTTTTTGCATGTTCTGAAAATTATGTTTTCTTGAATGGAACACCCTGTGTATATTTTTCAATATTTGAAACACATGCTTTCTAAAAAATATATTACACTCATAAGATATTTCCAGTATTAGCCCTGTATTCGGATAATTTTCAGTTTTTATAGCTATTATATTGTCAGGAAAAATATTACTTTGAAAATAGTTTTCTTGGAACTATTCAAATAGGTAGAATATGAAAATTATTATTTTATATGACTATTCGACAAATCAATGAATTAGTATAATAATTTAGCTACACCGCACATTCAATTAAAAGAAGAGATATCCCACTTTTTACGATGGTCTAGATCTAGAATGATCTGGGTTCGTATGTGCACATTCGCCTATTTTTGGGAATTGGGGGCTGACTGTAATGTTCGTCCCATACGTATAGCAGCAACGAAGTTGGTGCCAAAGCCAAAAAGATCCTTTTTGAAATAACGCGACGGTGGTCGATGGATATAAATCGCTATGCGGCTATCAATTTTAACAGTGCTACCATAGATCTCACTGCTTACGCTAGATCCGGCATCCTGTAGTAATTTATATGAATTGATGCATAGACTACGAGTGGATATAATTCAATATTCTGCGTGGTATTTGCCAGGAATGTAGTTGTTCGTATTCTACCTCTTGTAATTTAGATTATTCTAAATAACGTGGGAATGATATTGATTTATTTTCCTCTATTTAAATATCGATATGTTGATCTCTATAATGATGAAAGTCATAATATTGTCGGTCGTTTCTATAGATGGGTGTGTATATCGTATATCCAGAATTAATTAAGTATGATGTTGTTATTGTTATATAATATATATTATATGTGTGTGTCGAATCAAATAACACATTAGGATCATCGCATCATTGATATTTACATTCAGAGGAGTTTCAGCCTTCGGTGAATCAGATTTTTTCTAGACGTTGCAATCGATACAGCACATATGAGACCTATTACATGCATTTTAAAGTTTGATTTTACTTACTATTTTAAACATTTCAAAATGAGCATGAAATATTGTCTATGCGAACAACACTTGATTCGATCATTATTTATTTTGATCACACAGTTTTTCACTTTGCGCTTTCGAATGATATTTCGGGTTTCATATTGTAATTTCTTGAGTATAATAAGACATTTTGTCTCATTCAAAAAGCAGGCAACATAGGAAGTTCAAGCTAGGTGGGTGGCAAAAATTTCGAAAAAATATTTTCATATAAAATAGTGTGATGATATTGAAATATTTATGCAAAAATTACCTGTTGTACTTGAAAAACTGCAAGTTATTTTGAGTAGGCCTCCCCGAATTGAAGTCCTTTCAAGAAAATGCACATCAGCGTAACCCATTTCAAATAAGAGATTCGCTGTATATTTCAAGTACAGTACAGCAAGGCTGTATTTTCGTAAATATTTTATATAGGATAAATTATATGAAATACATATAATCCGATTGCTGCATTATTTTTTAGAAATTAGAGTTATACTTCTGACTCATATGTATATGACCGACAAGAATGAGAGAATACCTACCTATTCAAACTCAAAACGAAACAATAAACTACCCACTTGGTCATGTGATGGAGGCAAGGTGGATATAGGATGGTGAAACAGCTCTTCAATTGTTTCTGCGAAAAACTTGTAGACCGTTTGAGAAGGTACTAATATTTCCACGACTTGAAAGAAGATGGCGGTGAGATCGATTATCGAAGAAGATTTCTGTTGCTCATGTATTTCTGTGGTTCGCATCTGACAGACATGAGTTGAAATGACATCAAAACACAATATTTTCGGTGAATCTGGAATAATTATCGATATTTTGACTCTTCCCAGTCATTTTTCATCTAGAATAGATGAAACTGATAAAAAGATGACAGATGCACAGTTTCTGTTTTACCGACACAAGGTATGTCGCCATCTCTGATAACTTCAGGAAATATTACAACGGTATGAAATCAAGTAGGCAAAGGTCTACAGTTTATTCTAGTGCTTGTTGATAGGAAGCTGTTTCACCATCATATATCCACCTTGGATGGAGGCGACAATTTGATCGAGAGATAAATAATAGAAACCTATTTTGTAGAATTTTTGCGATCGATGACAGAAGCTATTAGAGTTGACTTTATAAAGAAAATACATTTGATTGAATTAATTGTAACAGAAATAGGTACAGGTTAATTTAATCGAAAAACAGATGATAGAAGATACAATTGTTATTGAAAAAGCATTTTATAAAAAAATAATCATTTGATGGAAACAATCTCAGTAGCCATCAGCAAGGTCTAAAATATCGAATGTGGATATTGATTGATTTTTCAAATAAATTCCCTTGCCAAAAGAGGAAATCAAAAGATGCATATGCATGTATATACCTATTACCGATACAAAATGGCCTTAAATCGCCGAAATTACTTGAGAGCGCCGCGGTTTGACTTCTGATTCGTGTTCAGGAAGTCACAATACGTGGGTGTCACCAGCATTTTTCTTATCCAAAGTATGTAGTTTCCAAAAATAACGAAGACGCTATAAGGACTTTGTTAGCTATACTTTGTCCTATCCTGTGACTGGTCCCAAATCTCTTGATTTCGCCTACTTCGATAAAACGTGTATAACGTGACATGGCGTGGGTGAATCTCGCTAAGTGAAGCCGCGATTTCAACCAAATTTACAGGTTACTGCAGGTGTCAACACAAAATTATGAATATTTGATTCTAAATGACTTTTAATCGTTTCTAACAATTTCATGGAGCCATTTTTCAATGAGCTTGATGCGAATATGTATCGAACATGATTGAAAGAAAATTCTTCAAATACCTATCGACAGTATCGCCATCTAGTGTTGTACATGAGAACCCCACGTAATGAGCTGTTCCAAATCAAGGATTTGTCTGCTGAAACAATTGAAGACCACCAGGTCTTATTTCCATCATTCTTTGAGGATACCTGGATAGAAACATTTCGAAGGAGGGAGAAAAGGCGGCCTTGTATTTGATCATAACAATTCGAATTATGTTTACACTGCTCGTACTTTTTCGATACATGATGTTTTTTCCATAAAATTTCTACAGGATGTTTTTTGAAACTGCAAATTTCGGAATTTTCAAAATGATCCTAAATGAAGAAAAAGAGTTTTTTTTCAACTTTGACAGCAGAGGCATAAATATGATCTCATTAACTTGTGCCATCTCCAGAATTGTCTTCTCATCACTTTTATTTACAGAGTGATCTCAAAAAATCAATTTTTTGGTTTTGCAGTCATAACTTTTTTCCTCTTCAACCGATTTTCAAAATCTCAGGTTTATTTTGAAGCTGAAACGTTAGATGACCAGAAATGGAGATTAGAATTGTCTCAAAATGAATATTAAAAATCAAGGGTTTAGGCAAAGGTGACCAAAATCTAAATCCCCTCGAAATCCCGATTGAAAAAAATTATCCAAAATGTTGTTTGATCGAAACGAGAATATCATCACCAAAAAGACTGTAAAAAAAATTCTGACACCCTTCCCCCCGAAATTTTTTTTTTGGAAAAAATTTTTGCTGGTCAAACGGTTAGATATATCGGTAAACATCATATTTCACCTGACCCCAACATCGGGATCAGAGATTTAAAAAAAATTCTTCTCCCCCCTTCCCCCCTAGGGGTACTTTGGGTGCGGATGAAGGGTATGGAGATTTTTGACAATTTATTACTCATGATTTTCGTGTGTTTTGTACAAAACTACCAAGAATCGCCCAAACTCGAGTACTCCAAGTATCATAGTTTGATGTACAGGGCGAAAAAAAATTATTTTTCAGAATCGAGACAAGCGGTACCCATATAGCTGTGTTAAGCGGAAAAAGTTGATCGAAGAGATAACATAACAAATTTTGTTTCATAGGCGTACAATTAAATTTTTTTTGAGGGTCTAAATAATTAAATTTTTTGAAAAAAATCCAAAACATGATGGAAGACTTTGTATAGGGGGTGAGAAAGTTACCCTGAAATTTTGTTGTACTTATTCAGATTTTTTCTTGAATTTTTTTATGAAGAAAAGAAAGTCCTACGAATAGTTTTTTCTGTCCTGATCTTTATTTTCACGAGAACGTAATTTTCAACCTGTCTCGTCAGTCACTCATTATGATTCTTGTTACGTTGGTTACGGACCATGCATTTTTTTTGGGCTGATTTTTTTCTAGAACATGGCGTTTCAATTCGGTTTTCTCACGCACAATTTTTGACTACTGAAAGAAAAAAAGATCTGGATGTATCCAGAATGAAAGATCCTTCCGAAAACAAGTTGATTTTCATTTAATTCTCCTCCCAGTCGGGATTTACAGAGTGTTTCAGTTTTGGGTCACCTTTGAGGAAACACTCGATCTTGAATGTTCATCTTGAGTTAATTCTGATCTTTAAATCTTCTCATATGAGGTGTCAGCTTCAAAATGAGCCTGAGATTTTGAAAATCGGTTGAAGAGGAAAAAAGTTATGACTGCTAAACCAAAAAATTGATTTTTTGAGATCACTCTGATAAGAAAAGTGATAAGAAGACAATTTTGGAAATGGCCGAAGATAATGAGATAATCTTCATGCCTCTGCTGTTAAAGTTGAAAAAAATATATTTTTCTTCATTTGAGACCCTTTTGAAAATTTCCAAATTTTGCACAGTTCCAAAAAACATCCTGTAGCAATTTTATGGAAATAACCCCATGTATCGAAGAAGTACGAGATAAATGCTGAAGGATTGAGCTAGCCAACAGTGCAAACAGAATTCAAATTGTTCAAAGAAGAAAAAAGTTATTCAAATTTAAACAGGGGCAAAATTTCGGGGTGCGACGTAGTTAGTGTTGCGTAGTTTAGTTTCCTCGTATTCCCATAATTTGTTTACACAATCTTACTGGACATACGCAATCATCTTCAGTGTTGCTACCAACCATTTACTATCGCCAACTTCTGATTTCCTCCTTGTGCTGTCTTCGAAAACACTGATATTCAACTCTTCCGGTATCTCTTCCACGGTTGTTTGTCTCGATTTTAAAATAGAATACCTTACAATTTGCTGCTTCTCTACCTCTCCAAGCCAATTCATAGGCAGCAATGTGATAAAATTTTCTTTGGAGGCCTACAGGTTCTTCTTCACTCCAGGACAGTGCCAAATGTCTTATTTTTTGAGAGCATTAGATCTCACCTTCCTTTTTTCTGGACCTATGTCCGTGAACGGATTAAAAATTCTTTTATAATCTTCAAAGTACTTCTCTTGTGACATTTCCAAATCGTATCTTGACTGCACTCCCTTTATAATCTTCTCCATTGACGTAGTTGAATTCACAGTATTGCGAGCCACATTTCAATGTCTCCACTCGAAGAATCTCCAAATCGCGACATTTCCACAAATAAGATTATTTTCTGACAACGAAAGTTTGAGAAAAATTGACATAACGTCATCAAAATTTTGGTTTTCTATTTTGGTTGTATAATGAAGTCATTGTGCAACGCAAATGCGTGTCGAAATAGCCTCGATTTCGATACGCATTTTTTATTATTCGGAGATTGGTACGATCGAACTGTCAAATGAAAGTCAGAAGAGTTAGGCCCAGTTTACTTCTGAGCGATTTGGATTTGGTGATATTAGCAGTGAAAAACTCAATGTTTTAATTGGTAAATTTCAATTCAGAGTGTAATTTGATTTAAATTGACCAATAAAAAAAACAACTTTGAATTTTTCACCGCTGGTATTGCAATAATCAAAATCACTCAACTGGGCTTTACGCTTGTGCGTCAGATTTTAATTATTTCAATGTCATCATTGTTACCAATCGAAGATGTTTCTTCCATCAAATCAATTCAAAATAGAAAAAATTGCATATGACACACGTTTTATAAGACACGTTGTCGCACTTGTTCACTTGGAGCACTCCTTGCTTCGCTCGTCGTACTCCAAACAACGCGTCCGACAAAATAGCGTCTTATAAAACTTGTATCATAATATACTATTACAATGCTGGTTGTCATGCTTTCAAAAGTTAGGTTCAGTTTTGTCGCTGGAAAAGTTAGGACAAACTTTTTTCGCTGTCATAATGACAAAACACCGCGACATATAGCATTTTTAGTGCATGAATTGAATTGTCTTTCAAATAACAACGCATTTTCCATATAATATAATCAAAACTATAGCCCTAAATCATATAATAGGTATAAATATAGCTAAACAGGAAATGAGTATCGTCGCAATGTAGGCGTCAGTTATCAAATTTCTTGATGGAATAAGTGCAGAAAATAGTCATGTTTAGATTAAAGTTTACTTTCCGTTCTTGTGAAGTGATACATATTGCATATACAGCCCAATGACTTATTTTGCTGCAGACTAATCTTATCCAGTAAGTTTCAATATTGATCACATGCTGCATTTCTAGATCACGAATGTATTCTATTATAGCCAGTCTCTCGACAACTGTTCAAATAAGTTTTGATTCAATCCCATGTGATTCGCCTAATACCTATACATTGCTCAGTAAATATAGTATACCTAATGATGTTTTCAAAACATCTTGGATCAAACACAGTTTCTTTGAATACAGAGTGGAAAGTAGCTAGGTATGCGATATAAATTTGTTTCAAAATATAGCGATATTATTTTTCACCTGAATTATTTCGAATGTCTTCGAGAAATAATCAACATTGGGCTCACCCAACACCTGAAAGAGATCCATTATCGTGATGAACTTTTATATATCAATATTACTATAGGCTTTCATTTGAAAATTTCACACCTAACACTTTTGACCAATCAAAAGCCTATATTCTGTATCATTACCATAGCAACCAGAACGATTTCCAGAAATATTTTTCTCTTCTTTAAGGGAAGGAGCATAGTATTACACTGGAAATTTTTCGACGTTTATAGGTTGAATGCAGTGGTGGATTTACAAATTTGCCGCCAGTAGGCTATTCAAATTTTACCGCCTCTACCGACCTCTAGGATTCGATTGCCCAGTTCACAATCATATTAACCGGATAAATACACATCTTTTTTAGCGGATTCCAACCAAATACGCGATTTTAAATGTTTTTCATGTTGCTGAAAGATGTTACGGGCTGGGATGTTCGCAAATTACGTGTATAACACGAATATTTTTTAGGAAATTCTAAAAATATTCGTGTTCTCGAAAACATGTCCAGTAATAATTGAAGCTCTAGTGGTGAAAATATCACTTCCTTGATGGTTATTACGACATCTTCTCTGTCATCGCCGGTGTTCCACAAGGATCTGCCTTGGCACAAACTTTGTTTCTGCTACACATCAAGGATCTGGTGACCTCCTGTCCCGTCCACACAGCTTCGCGCTTGTACCGCTTCACTCTCCTAGAGCCATGCAAGGCGTGACACAGGCCGATACTGCAAATTTAGATCTGGCTAGAAGAGAGCTAGAATTTCGGAATTGGGATATGATAATCTAGTAGTGTAAAAACCTCGAGCTTGTATTTTCTAAGAACGCGTACTTCGCAATGCAGTGCAGAGTGTGGAGTATATTGGATATTGCTGGTTCTTAATTGATATAAAAACTGTATATATTTTGATCTATTTGTATAAATAAGAATCAACGAATAGAATGATTGAATTCACAAAGAATCGAAAAATCATCATAATCATGACAATCTTATTTTTTTACATTTTACAGTCAAACAGAAACTTTAACAGAACATGGAAAGGTTAATCTGAAGAATTCTAATGTACAGAGCTATGATTATTTTTTGATTGCACACAAAGTTTGAAAAGGTGGCGGATGAAAAAATTATATCGCCAATAATGTTCTGGAAAACTGAAAACGTGGCAACATTGGCGATATAATTCTTCAATTCGCCACCTTTCTGATTCATTCACCCTGGAGGTAACAATTAAAAAGCATGAATATTTGGTTATGAATGGTGTTGCCATTTTTCAATGATTTTATGGAAATACATATCGGCCCGTTGAATATGACAACCCCACGTATTGATCTGAAATTATAATTGTTTCAGATAAAGGCTCATTTATCTGCTGAAACAATTATTGAAAAGTAGGACCACCATATCTTATTTTCATCATTGTTGTAATGTGAATAAACAGAGTCGTGTCAGAGGTTACCTTTATAGGTTACTGATGATATATCTTACACATATATAGGTATACCTATATACTAAATGAAATTTTTGTCACCTCTGACTTCGTAATGCTTTTGATCATATCCATGATTATTTATTGATAGTTACTAACAAGAAATGCGAAAAAATATTATTAACAAACCAAAATCAGTTTCACTAAACTCATATATAGCTCTCAAGTTATATTTGACATATAATATTATGTTCATTTCAAATTTTTATTATATTTATTTTAAGATTCATGGGACAATGCAATTATAATTTCTCACTTACAGAAAAAAAGGAAAATATGGCAACATCATCGACTCGATTTTTGAATTTGTCGATCCCTAAGTACCAATTATCATTGAAATCACCCCCATAATTGCGAGGATAATCAGGGGTTTCCATACTTTTCCTCCCTGTACGATATCCATATGGCAACTGCAGTGAGATCTAGGTGAAGTATATTATATCAATACAGCAGATAAGATAGCTAATATTTTTTGACGATGTTCATCTTTAGCTTCAACATATCAATCTCAAATCATAAACAACATAATTTACCTACTAAATGGAAGACTAAAATGTGGGACGCAACAAGAAGACGATTTTGGAGTGTGAAGAACGAATCATTGGAAAAGTGAGTATCTATTTTTTCTTCTTCTATATTATTAGAGCTGTATAGAGACACTTTGAAAATAATATTAATTTAATTTCGAATAAAATTTTTATTTCGAATACCTATGTTTGAATATGAAGAAGTATCAAAATTTTATCTAAAAGTTACAGAAATGTCAACACACTCATTGAATTTGATTTTTAAAGATGCGAAGTTCATAATATTTTCACAATTAGGAGTTCAAAAAAATACTTGCAATTATAGACCTATATCTTTGATCAGTAATTCTGCAAAAAAAAATAAAAATGTCTAAAAAATAGATGGGTAGATTTTTTGAAAGTTTGGCCAAAGCTTTTATTATAACATAGATGCTAAATTCGGTTGGTGTAAGAGGTTCTACCTTACAACTTTTATAAACGTATTCAATAGACACATATACAGATAGTCGAAATTGAAAATACGTTATGTGATCCACTCAAAATGAATTGCAAATTACCTTACTCGGTTTCATATAGTGTTCCTTGTATGCAGGGTGTTACTTCAGTACGTTGCCAAACTTCAATTCCTTATTGAGTGGTAGGACGAAAAGTTCACACAGGGTGTTTCATTATTAATTGGAAATATTTTAACTTTAGGATCCTGGTACTTATGGTAATGATGTTTTTGATTTTCATATGGAAATCATATTAAATATACATGGCACTGTACTGTAGTGTTTTTCTCTATTTTCAGGTATGAATTATATCGACCTACTATATAATATTACACCCTTTAAGCATTTTCTGTTGTTTTGAGATAATACATATTATTATGATCCATGATTTATCTATGAATTTTGTTTTCAACATTCCATACATTTGGAGTGATCTTATCATAATAATAGTGAAATAACAAAGTAGGTATCAAATTTCTTCCCAAGTATATGAGATATTTACTATTGATACTCTAAAAATAGGTATATATATGTTTTGATAGAAATAGAGTGAGGGCATACAAACTGGCTACTCCAAGATGGCGGACGAATTATGTGATTATTTTTCAATTCTATCCAAATTGTTATGTGGGATTTCTTAAGGCGGGAGATTACATTATGAATGTTTTATCATTCACAATAAGATGGCGGACACAGTTTCGTAAATATGGCCCGATCCTATTCAAAATTGGTGCTGGGGTATTTTTGAGTTCGCAGATTATGAATTTTTATGTTCAATCAAGCCATCGTGTGATATATTTACTCTTGAAATCGATTTGAACTGGAAGAACTATTATCATTGTGTATGTTACATTATCCCAAAAAGTTAAAATGAGATTTTTGACTTTATTAGATAGATATTTTTGCGAATCATGGTATTTTTTTATGTATGAACCATGAACCACATCGAACGTGCTTCCCAACTTTTTTTAACAAGCAGACAAATATATATACACTTTCATTTAAATAATATTCACACATATAACCCCTGTTTCATTTTTGCGATAAGTCTATTCCTCTCTGCTAAAGTAAGCTTTCAACCATTTCAAGCGACGAATTCGATCTTTTGGTAACATTTTGAATATTTTTTTGGAGATTTTACTGTTGTGCTTTTTGCACATTGGCACAATACAATATTTATGAAATGTAGGTATACTATTTTTCGGAAAACCTACACGATACAAGAATTACACGATACTGATATACTGTCCGTAACTGAATGAATCGTCATCGCTATTCTCGGTCTCAAAAGCTTGTTTGAAATTATTCGTTTGAGCGCGAAACTTTGATCATCCATAACAACATTATTACCAATATGTAAAAAAATTGGGTAAGTTGTCTACATCAACACTTCAGTCTTTGAAAGTTGCAAGTGGTAGAAAATGAAAAAAAAATAATAGTTTTACAGATACATACCTACAGGAACAGATTACATAATAATATTCAGTTTGTCTTTACACCAATGGACTCTTATAGCCTATACACTGTTGATAGTGTTGATTACTATACTGATCCGATTGTGGTAGCTCAAAAGTGCCATTGAAGGACAAAAAATATATTATCTTACATTATAGTTACTCGAGCTTACTGCAAGTGATAGAAGATTATATATAGTTTTAGAGGTTTTTCGAGAAGCGCGTCGTCAGAAATTATTTAGTCCTTCAAATTGGTAATTTCTACTAATTTTAGTTGCATGGGAATACCATTTCAAGATAGAAAATAGTATATTCTACAATTTTACATAAGTTTTGAGTAACTACAAGTGGTAAAAAATTGTTTTTTTTGCGTTTTTCTGCTTAACGTGCGTAATATTTTATATATTTTTTATTAGACATAGACACTTTATTGAATACATTCAAAGTCCTGCATTTTCGCCATTAAGAAGAGAACAGGTGTCCGAAGAAAGTAGAAAACATCTTAGCTTTTTAATTAAAATGTATCAAATAAATATTATGTGAACAAATAATAACCAGTCTGTCAAAAATAGTCTGTTATTGTAAACGTCAAAAATTTTTCAGTATAATTCGCTGTTGGGTATCCCACGAGAAAAAAATTTCCACTAAAATACCTCCGTTGAAATGGTGATCTGTCAAAATAACGTATCCCTAGGTATTTGAAGTAAATTTCTCTGCAATGAAAGCTGAATTGATAAATTTATCTTCAATAATTTCATCACAAGTTTCACATGATATGGATGCAACAAAAGTGTAACATGTTTAGAACAATATTAACCTATTAAAACAATAACTCAATTTATATGAATGTTAACATTTATGTTTGTAATATCGATAACTATTTAGAAATATATTGAAATATTTTTGACAACTCTTCATTGAATATTATGTTGACAATGACTGATGCTTGTTGCCTGGATGTGAATACATTATGATATTATGTTACAATGTTTACCACATCGCAGTTAGCTGAGTGAAAAAGAGGAAATAGCTATTTATGTACCAAGTGCGTTATATAGATCCTAACGCCCGGAGGGTAACATTCACCCGAGGGCCTTTGGCCCGAGGGATGAATGTTGCCCGATGGGCGTTAGGATCTAGTAACGCTCGTGGTGCATACAAGATTTTATTTTTCACGAAAAAATTATCTTAAACGACGTTGTTTACTTCATAAATTTTTTCTCATAGTATTTACTGCGTTCTGGTCGGCAACTGAGCTCAAGTGAGCTTCTATGCAATTGCCATGGAAACATTGAAGAGGTTGCTAAGGGTTGTTTATTTAATAAAACGACGCTGCATTTTTGTAAGAATTGACAAGCTTGTTAGTGGAGAAAACTAAAAACTGTTGTGTTCATAATAATTATGGAGATCCCACAGAATGTGACGCTCAAAGCTGAAAAAGCGTTAGGAAATTTACTGCCTGTGAAATCCAAACACTTATACGAGAAGGAGTATGACCATTTTCTGAAGTTATAAATAAAACTTTTCTGAGTAATTAATTTATTGAACTACAGAAAAAAACATTTAGCGGGCGTTATGATTCATAATGCCCTCCATAACGCCCCGGGCGTTATGGGTCTGTTAATAGCAACCGTTGCCAAGGTATTATAAAGCAGTAACGATCAAGTGAAAAATAAATTAATATTATTATTGCAGCTGTTATTTTTATTTATTGAAGTGTTTTGGAATATATGTAGCTGTTTTCGTCGTCGGTGGCAGCGTTGGTGTTTCATTATGTACAATAGCAATCGAATTTTTTTTTGTAATATTTCTTTAACGTTTCACCTATCCTAAAGTGCATAAAATAGTACATAAACCTCAGGACTAAAGTGTTTTTGAATCCCACTTTAGTCCCTAGATGTATAATATACCTACTATTAACACGTGTGGTCGTGTGCTCTTTTCTTTCAAATGACAATGCCATGGAGATGTGAGCTACTTTCCAAACAACAAATCAGTGTGTTTTATGACGTTTGCAAACGTGGTCGTAGGAAACATGAGTTTGTCTATTTTTTTCCATGCGAATATTACTAGACATAGTCGAAGACCCTGTATAACCATCTAACGGCGGCGGCGCTCGCCTTTGATATCGACCACCCCTCAACGAGTCAATCGCAGAATAGGGTAGTTCGACGTTCCCACGCGAAAACTCAATTCTAAAATGGTTATTCTAGGTTTTGCCGGTTCATTCGGTTTTCACATCTTCGGTTGGATATCTAGATAGCGATTCGTCAAATGGTAAATATTATTCATCATACTATATTTTCATTTGTCATTGTGAATCAACAAAGTTGGCGAAATCGAGATTATACTGTGTTTATACTATCTGCACGGAGTTTACTAGGTTTTCTCTTATATTTTTGCAATAAGTTATCAAAATAATTAATATAATATTGAATAAAACAGTTTTATGTATGTATGTCAAATTTCCATACTTTAAATTTTTTCAAATTAAACACCTTGTGTTTCATCCCTTATTGGAAGATTTTTTTTTCTATTTGATATCTAGATGATCTCATTACCTTGAGACATTTCCCGAATGGTCTTCTTATATCTTTTATTCACAGGATGGTGTCAAAAAAAGTAACTTTCAGCTATTGCAGTCATAATTTTTTTCCTCGTCCTCTGATTTTCAAACTCTCAGGTTCATTTCGAAGCTGAAACCTTATTTGAAGAGATATGGTGTGATCAGAATTAACTCAAGAAACCTTTAAGGTCAAAGGTTCCCTTAAAGGTGACAAAAATTTGAATATTTAATATTTAATATTTAATATGAAATACGACCGTGCGCAAAGTGCTATGGGTGCGGAAAAGTAAAACTACTTTCACTGTTCATCAAGCCATATCATAAGCCACCCATTGAATAAAATGACCGGATCTGCAATGTGGTTGCAATCTGTTTGAAGCACGTAGGAAAAATTTTGTCCGCTGAAAATTAGTACTTTTCACACTTATTAGGAAAATTACTATATCCCAAAAGGCATTAGGTGTGCAAATTTTATGCTTACCTACATGTTCGAGCTTGAATACGTAAAAAAACGTAATACGTAAAAAAATGTATTGAGTCCCATGAGTAGTTATACATGAAATTCAGAATTTTTTTATTTCGATTATTGTTATCGAAATATGATAATAAGTTATCTTGTCATCTTATCTATCAAATTCTGACTGGAATTCATAAATATCGAGATTAGTATGGGCATTACCTACACCCACCTAAGGCTATTGCAAAGACTAGTTCAAAGAAACTCGATTTTCTGTTTCGGGTAAATTTTCATAGATAGTTATCGGGCTCCTCCTTAATTTTTCCGTTAGGTAGCGATGCCAAATTTTTTAAAAACTTTTGGGTTCACTTACGTATACATGTATTTTGTTTCGGAATAACATTCGACATCTGAATTTTTTGCTTCTTAAAACACACAAAATAGAAAGCAATTCAAGAAAAATACCACACACGCTTACATCTACTTGTTTACAACATTTTTGGGCGGAAAATATTTTTCCAAAATTCATCCTTTTTCAAAACGTAAACATGCACGAGACTTTGATCTTGCAACATCGGTCACCATAGTCATCAGCCATAGATTGTACGTTTGGAAGAAGGTGAATTTTTTGGCAAACAATAAGTTTTTTCTGCTAAAAGTTGATGAAAACAATATAATATAAGCGTGTGCGGTATTCTAGTTGAAGAAAGGACGAATATAGTGTTTTCAATAGCAGCAATTTGAGATTTCAAATGGTGTAGGTATTTCCGAAACAAAATGGGCCCATATCTACGAAAATACTTGAAACCTTGGCATTTTAATTTTTGATTCAATTTCACCACCAAACGGAATATAACCACATGATGTTCAGCGGCCTCCTGAACAAACTAATGCAATTATTGACTGTCTCAACTAGTTTCCGAGATACGGCGTCCCAAAATCATCAAACAAACCTTTCTCGTACCCCATTCAACTGAAAATTCCTCCTTCTTTTCGTCAGCACAATATACGTATACTTGGATATATACAAGTTAGTAATATCGACAAAATTTGTTAATTTATCTCAAAGGGTTTCGAAAATATTCACAATATTCACCTTGCAGCTGAAATATTTCTATGTAATTTCTGGACACCCTGTAGAATTGTAGATACTATACCTACTAAAGCTAACAAGAAGGAGCTGAGACAAGAGACAAATAATCTGAATGCGCAAAATGCCGAAGTAGGTATAGCTGAGGTATAGCTGGTGGAAGGACCAATATTAGAAGCAGAAAAAAAAAACACTCCGTATTTCAGTAGCATATAGTTTATATAGCAGACTATCATCAATTTTCCATGATAAAATCGCACTCCATACAATGCGAAACTTAACTCATCAGTTGTAGAACTTGTAAATCTTGGACAATATTTAAAATTGTTTAATTATTCTATGAATTTCACCTTCACATCATATATAAAATGAAAATAGAAGATAACTATTTATGTTGCCAAAGTATTAGAGTTTCGTATCTGTTTACTTTACAATAACTAGTATATCATCTTCTTTTATCTCAAGCTTATTGTTCGTGTACAACCAATCAATCCTTATATTTTTTTTTACTTTCGAGTTATAGATATACAATTTGAATGAGGACATTTTATTGAACTTTATCATGATTATGATCCTCAAATCTAGATTTGACTGATCTGACAGAACAAAGATGAATATGGGTCTATTAATATTGCTTCTGTTCCCACAATAAATCAATGAATTCAGAGCCTTAGATAGATATTTCTGGATGGGGGAAAAGTGAGCTAAATCCATAAAATGTATTCTAACTTCAGGAAAGATTTTTCTTATGTATATTGATGAAGTTATGTGATGAATAACCTTCAAAGAAATCCCCTCTTTCCATAGAATTACGCAATCATCACATTTTGATGCTAAGAAAGGTCCGGAGTGATTTTATCAACAGCCATATAAGACCGACTCTCGCTGATGTACTTATAAGAATAAGTAACCTAATCAAAATCGAAATCATTGTAAAACTATTATCCATTGTTCAAGTTTTGTAAATTTTCTATGCATTTGTCGTAGAAGATCAACCTTTGATATCGAATTATAAGTAATAACATGCAGTATATGGAAATGACTGATCAATCGAATTCGACATTCGTAAAAGTGACATTCATTTACATTACTTTTGCATTACTGCAATGTTTGCTCATATGAATAATACATTTCTCCATGATTCCTCTTGGGTGCATCAGAAATATCAACAGTAAGTTCTGATCATAGGTGTTCGTAACTGTCGAAATTAACTTATTATACTATTGCATTGTAGGAAAACATTATATTGCGTACACACTGCATTTTACATTTACGAATAAGTAGGTACCCATTTTTCATATTATGTGAATTTGTAAGTAGGTATACGTATAGGTATCTGAATATGACTTTCTGGTGCCAACATTCCTTTTAGTACCTAAATATTCGTTGACTCTTGTGCGAATGTTTATAGTATAATAAAGATATCCATTCAATTATACAAATGATATCTGATGGATATCCACTGAACGAGCAGATATCACCAACTGCCGTAATGGAGCAAGAAAAAAAAACTGAAATGATAATTCAAAAATTCAGTTTTGAGTAATCGCGGATTTTCTTTCACCATTACAGTGATCATGAAATTTCACAACTTTATCGCCCAAATTTAAAATTCTTCGTATCTCTTAGGGATTTCGAGATCACAATAGATGAGCGTCTAATTTGAATAACCCTGTATAATACACAACGCGAATTTCATATTCGACCATATATTTTCTTCCACATTTCATTTCAAGTGAGTAAAAGAGTTTCCATTTGAACTATACCTACTAATTTATAGATAGACAATTTTGAGATTTAAAAAGAAAGGTTTGTTAACGAGATATATGGTGCCTTATAGAATGCATTAACTTCATAATTGAAAGTAATTCAAAATCACATCATCTGTCCATTTTACAAAAGAAAAAATCAAAAGTGACAAAAAGTGAATAACAGAAATAAAACGAAATAAAACGAAGATTGAATTTTTGGTAATGTCTAAAATCAATCTTCGGTATAACTCTAGAATCGAAGAAGCTGAAATGTTTTTTCTTGTCTCTTTTCTAAATTCCCAACTTTGCCTCCAAATTCTATGATGAAAAATTAATACAAAACTGGTGAACGTCCTGTATTTCGTATCCCTATTATTATTTGAACCATTAATCAATATGTTCTCATTCATTTTCCAGATATTCTTCAGATGGGATGGAAGCTGACGTGAAAAAAGTAAAGGTGTCATATCTTATATGGATTCCCATTCTGGTATGTGGTGCGATGCTATTCTACGTAGACGTCTTCCAAATCGAATACTACAACCTCAAACCCAGCAAAATATCAGACCTAACATTGGATAAGCAAGAACTAATGGGCTTCCTCATCAACACCCCAGGATGTAGAATTCCAGACATGGACCCATTCGATGAGCACATTAAAGAGTATATAAACATCCCTGAGGTTCCAATATGCAACAAGGGAATACCAGCTCTGTTCGCTTCTAACAGCACTTCCGTTTATCTGTTGAATGCTTCTATGGCTGCTTATGAAGTTGCAGATTCCAACGAGTTGAAGTGCTGCTACAAACCATTTTGGAGGAGAAATCCGACTGTAGGTGAAGCTGACGATCAGATAGCATACAGCGAGACTTGTCATAACTTTTCTGAAAGTGTGAAGATCCAGGAGGAATGGGTGAAGATCATTTGTTCTCATAACGACACAACCATCTACGAGGATCTCTTCAGTTTTATTCCACTGGAAAAACTTAATAAAACCATCAAACCTCATTCGTCGAATCTGAATGTTCTTATAGTCGGCATGGATGCGGTGTCTAGACTGAACCTACACAGACAAATGCCCAAGACTGTCGAATACCTCAAAAAAATCGATGCTATAGAGCTATTGGGCTACAACAAAGTTGGTGACAACACCTTCCCAAATTTGATTCCAGTCCTAACAGGAATGACTGAACAGGAATTAATTACAAATTGTTGGCCAAACAAAGATGCATTTTTCGACGACTGTCCTTTCTTATGGAAAGATTACAAAGAAAATGGCTACGTGACTGCGTACGGAGAAGATTGCTCCTGGATGGGGTTGTTCAACTACCAACGTCGTGGTTTCCAAAACCAGTCCGTTGACTTCGCCTACAATTATTTCAATAGAGAGAGCGAGAACAAGATCGGTAATTCTCATAATATGAATGTCAAAGAATGCGTGGGTGGTAGATTGGTATACAAAGATTTTCTCGATTACATTAAACGATTTGTGTTAACGATGGTCAAAAACAATTTGCCTTACTTCGGCTTCTTCTGGAACGTCGGCCTATCACACGATTACTTGAACAAACCGAAGCTGGGTGATTGGGACTACTTAAGACTACTCAAAGGTCTCAAAGATGGTGGCCACCTGGAGCGCACGGCTTTGATTTTCATGAGTGACCACGGCATAAGATGGGGCCCCATTCGGGAAACATTTCAAGGAATGATGGAGGAGAGGCTGCCTTTCGTTATCATGCTGTTGCCGAAGTGGTACAAGAATAAGTATTCGAAAGCTTATCAAAACTTGAAAAGGAACGAACGCAGACTTACCACTCCCTTCGATCTCCACGAGACTCTCGTTGATTTGCTGAATCCACTCAATCTAACGGAGCAGAATCTGGAAGTTCCGAATACAATCAATAAGCAACCAAGAGGTGTGAGCTTTTTCAGACCGATCAGCAAAAATAGAACCTGCAAGGAAGCGGGAATAGCGAGTCATTGGTGCACTTGCCAGCAGAGCGTTGAAGTGGATGCGAATGCAACGAACGTTTTGGAAGCAGCAACTTTCGCTGTAGGAAATATGAACCAACAGCTTGAAGGATATGCACAGTGTGCAAACCTGACCCTCGATGCAGTGCTTAGTGCTAGAATGATGATGCACACTGAGCAGATAACCGGTGAATATAAAATACAAGACTACATGCTAACACTGAGGACTTTGCCAGGTGCAGGTATGTTTGAAGTAACAGTGAGATTTATGGAGGAGAGAAATAATTATAATATCACAGGAACCATAAGCAGACTGAATCTGTATGGAAAACAGAGCTCTTGCATTACAGATTTTCATCTCAAACTGTATTGTTATTGTAAAAGCCTACTTCCGCAAAGGTTTTCATGAATTTTAAGGAATTCATCCTCATATCAATATTTAGTAGTGAGGTGCAAGGTAAATTTAACAAATAGAAAATTTTTGTTTGAAAGTGGCTGACAATGTTTTGAGTTGTGATTTGTGAAATGGAGTTTCGGGCTGCCATTGTCGAAAGTTATGAATAAGTTCTCACCTGAAGACGATTGTAGATACACACAATCGAAACGTCATGTCATCGATTATTTGAATTCCAATTTAAATCTATATTTTTCTTGAACTTCATATATATTACTATTTACTAACCTATTTTTGATATTTTCCAAATTATTGATATTCGAATCTTTTGTTTCGATAGTATAGTAAATAGTTGAATACTTTTCATCATTTAATCTGTTTTTCAGCATATAACTCATATTTTCTTTTTCTTAGGATTCAAATCTTCATACCTCTAGACAATGGGAGTCCGAAACTCTACTTCACAAATAGAATTGTAGATAATTCTTATCATCAATGAACATATTGGAATAAATGAAAGACTGAGAAGCTTATATTGTTAATAATAAATTTCACGACGCAGTATGAGGTGAGATATTCCTAAGGTTATTGCGCAGGTGTAATTCTTCAGATATTCGTGTCCTTTATATTCATCGTGAATTTTGGCTGTGTAAAGAATGAAAATGACTTTTCTTAGAATAGTTAGAATACTTACCTATACATTCTATATTATAATGTATTCAATATTGGTGTTTCTACTATTATACATAACGTATTTTTGTAGACAAATCATTAACATTGAAGACGATATGGTGACAATACAATTTTACCTGGAGAATAATTCACAGTGCCATGTTATCAGTTTTCCCGTTTAATATGATTTTATATGAATTTTTTTTGAAGCCGCCAGATTTAGTAAAATATAGCGAATTATTAATAAATATTGTTTTTCTATTTTGGTTGTATAATGAAGTCATTGGGCAACGCAAATGCGTGTCGAAATAGCCTCTATTTCGATACGCATTTTTTATTATTCGGAGATTGGTACAATCGAACTGTCGAACGAAAGTCAGAAGAGTTAGGCCCAGTTTACTTCTGAGCGACTTGGATTTGGTGATATTAGCAGTGAAAAACTCAATGTTTAATTGTGTGAATTTCAATTCAGAGTGTGATTTGATTTAAATTGACCAATATAAACAATGACTACATTGAATTTTTCACCGCTGGTATTGCAATGATCAAAATCGCTCAACTGTAAACTGGGCTTTACGCTTGTGCGTCAGATTTTAATTATTTCAATGTCATCATTTTTACCATTCGAAGATGTTTTTATTATTTATCGATATTGAATCCATTTTTTTCTCTAAATAGAAAAAATTGAATATGACACACGTTTTATAAGACATGTTGTCGCACTTGTTTACTTGGAGCACTCCTCGCTTAGCTCGTCGTACTCCAAACAACGCGTGCGACAAAATATCGTCTTATAAAACTTGTATCATAATATAGTATTATGCTGTTTATCCCAAAAACTTGGGCACTACATCATATTTGAGCATTATCTATATTAATTTATTTTTTATGGCGAATTATATATATTTACCTACATGCGAAAATATATGTTTTATTCCTGAAATATCTCTGCTGCATCTATATCTACTTATATATTTCCTCAGATGATTCAAACACATTTCATAAAATAGTAGTTACTTTTATTATTTTTTCAAAATTGATGGTTTTATAAAGAGCGCATGTAATTGATGCTGTAGTATCCCACCGCTGCCACCATGTAGTATAAATAAAAGTTTTCTATCCACTGATCTTTGATATGGCCGAGATCGACGAACAATACATCATTCTTGAACTACCTACAGGTGGTAAAAACGTTCAAACCTGAGGAATTCTCGCTTTTGAAAGTTTTCAAACCTCCGGCGTCTCATCGTACGTTTCACTTTTCGAGTATCCGAAAGAAAAAATGTGTTGAATCTGGTGATGCTGATGCGACTGGCCATCCACAGCTGGCAAATTTGCGTCCTTGTCTGATAAACGGTATGTGTGATGCGCTAACTCTATTAAGCTTTTTTGAATCTTTCAATAATGAAGAATGTTTCTCAAAATAATCCAAGGATTATCGCCTTTTTAGGATAAGCACATAATTATGAAACAACCTATATATAAAAGTTGCATACAGTATGATGCGTACTTTCTGGCAGTCACTGTATGTTTCGATTAAAAATACGATGAACGCATATGTCGGATCTCGTACGACTATTACAGGAATAAAGCTTACCAAGTTTTTTAATGAAATATATCATCGTCCATCACGGTTTTACATTTATTCAAAAGCTAGACAATATAATTCAACTTTCAAGAACCCAAACCTCTACTTTTGAATGATTGGTACCTCGTCTGAGATTGGTACCAATGGTAACTAAGTAGAAATATACATATACGGGGGGGGGGGGGTGTTCCATTCGGAAACGTTAGAAACTTCAACGGTCCATATAAAGGGCACCGAAATGTGGTTCTGAATATACCATATTCACTGGGTGTCACAATAATTTCACAACCGAGTAATAGGAGGGTGTTTTATCAACTTTGTTATTTTTTGTGGGGTCATAAAATTTATGAACCACCAAAAGTATATTGTTTTTTATATGATAGGCCCAACACGTTCTCGTAATCCTAATACCCAAGCAACTGATACGCCTAAGGAATTTATGAATAAACAAGTTATAGGGGCCTGTGAATTGAATACACATCCGCAAACTTTTTTAATACAATATATACTTATATATAAAACTCGTCGCTTTTATTGTGTAGAATTATATTGGGAGAACGTAGGTATATGCACCGAATATAAAGAGAATATACTGATCGTACCTTGAATGACCTAAGAAAAGCAGAATTGATGAAACAGCAAAAACTCCAAAACTCGATTTTAAAACTTGGCAGCTCGCTTCACCAAACCTTCTGTTTACTTAACGTGGGATAACTCTGTTATAACTCGCATTGCGCGCGTCGCCATCATATGGATAGATACAATAAACAAATGAATCCGTTAGGGGGCGAATTTTTTCAAAATTTTTGGCTGTACTTACGTATTTTGGCCTCCAGAACTCGATTTTGTTTCGAAAATACACTTTTTTATGTATACACAAAATTCGTTCTTCTTTCAACTAAAACACTGCATACGCTTACATTTTACCTACATTATTTCATAAATTTAGTGTTATTTAAAAAAATCACCCTTCTTCTAAAAATAAATAAATCCCGCCGAGAATCGATCTCGACAGGAACCGGGAACCTAACAATCATGGTTGGCTGTGGTGTTAAGTTAATGTCTCGTCGTGTTTTTGGAATTTTGTTTTCGCTAAAAATTGTTGAAAACAAGTAGATGTAAGAGTATCTGGTAGTGTGTTTGTTGAAAGAAGGTCCAAATTCGTGTTATAAATAGAAAAAAATTGAGATGTCAAATGTATTTTAAAAACAAAATGGGCCTATATCTCCGAAAATATTCGAGTCCGCCGCGTTTTGACTTCGGATTCGAGTTCAGCCAAACATTCTGAAAAAATTCGACATCGCCATGCACCTAACGGAAAATTTACTAACATCTCAAATGCAACCGACCCAACAAATGGTATATTCAGAAACAGTCATATTAGCTGCATTTGAAAAATAATAATACCAATCTGGGTTGGTGGCCGAGTGCGTTGAGGCGCTGGCATATGGCCCTATATGGAGGGTCCGGGTTAGAATCTCGGCGATTAATTTCTATAGCATCGTTTAGCGGGAGGAGATAGGTGACCATCCGATCATTCCTGGTACCTATAGATTTCAATCCTTCGGACTCTCAACGATAACCAGCCGAGTAGTAGGTACTTCTTATGGCCTAAGTTACTAGGACTATCCAGCCAAGTACACGCAATATTTGATTATATAACCCTTAGACCATAGTCTAAGATATAACCTCATCAATGGGGCCCACCTCAAAAACATTCACATTGAACATTTACTTGACTTACAACCTCGAGGACGCCGGCCGCCTGTCCACTACTATCCCAGTTATTAACACAAATTCGTCTCAGAGATGTGATTGAGCATCTCATTAATGTTTCAGATCACACCCGCGACTCGAATTGAGACTTTTCACTGACATCACACTATTCCGGACCCTTTTGGTCATTTTTTGATTCAAAATGTGATGCCAAATTAAACTCGAAATCTTTATTATGCGACTTTTCATTTAACATCAAAATAGAAATCACATTGACGTATTGGAATAATCACGATGTGAAGTTACCAAACGAGGAATTATTCATAAATGTGAAGTATACTTTTTGATTCTTCAACTGCCCCACATTCTTCGGTCGGGAAGTTCTTATGAGAATAATATTATGCTTCATATATACTTTATTTTCGAAGAAGCATTCTGCAAGAACTCAGATTTCTTTCACATAGACTGAATGATAAGTTTCACAAGGGTACTCCTTTTCACTTGATAGTGTGTGTCAATCTGAATTATTTCAAATCCCATTGGTAAAACTAGTGCGCACTGAGTGCAAATCGCGCGTCCCATTGGTATAATCAGTTGTAGTTCTTGTGTCCCATTGAAAAACTGGTGCGGCTAGTTTTGCACTCAGTGCAAGAATTTTCGCACCTGCTTTAGGAGGTCGTGCGCGATTCAGTGCACTGGAAAAATGGCGGGTCCAATGATTTCGAAAAAGTCAATAATATAATTTGATGAGTACAAAATTATCTGTGAATGAAAAACATATATAATTAAATGGAGCATAAGTAGATTGACAACCGCCAATAATTTTTAGAGTGGGTAATTGTCAGCTGATAATATATCATGAGTATAAAGTGGTAAAGTACTTATTACAGGTTGATGTACAAGCTTCTACTGGAATTGTTCGAATGATCCATTTTTATTATATTTGAAAACAGGATTGATGAATTGAATAATATTAAAATCGAAATTCGAAAACCTAACCTAACTAATCTGAAATTTTAAACGGTCGGAGATCGTCCCATTGAGATTGCACCAGTTCAAAACGAAGGCAGTGTCAGTGCAAAACTAGTTAGAGCAACACTGGTTTTACCAATGGGATTCGCTATAAGTATTATGAAGTATCAAGGCGTCAGATTATTGCATAGAATTATAAGTTATAATATACTACAATTCTATGGATTATTGTCGTAAATGGCGCCATCCCTTAGTCGGCGATTGAACTAAAATTATATATTTGATCCATGCTTGAACATGATTGGTCGCGCTTTCACGAAGTTCGGAAGACGTTGACTAATCGAGTTTGAATTTCGGATTTAAGAATTCTGTTCAAACTTATTGAATTCATAATTATGATAAATTCCAACAGAAGCCCTGCTTCTTCAGAATTCTGATCCACTTTGCATTTGTTTCGGCCAAATCAAAAAAGTACCTACAGATAGGGATATGTGAGCCAGTTTGATCAATACCTTATGAATAGTTTAAACAGTTTCTTAAGTTGGAAAATCTCACACCCTATATCTATGACATCAATCTTTGTAGGTATATGTTAAGTGTGTTTAATCGACGAAATCAGCCCTTCAAGGAAAACAATTTCCAGGAGGATACTTTTAGTTACCTATATGGAGATCGTTGCTATAGCTCATTATAGGTAGGTAGGGTATACTGTATCCAGTTCAAGGCAATCGAAAAGTTAGTACAGGTTGGTACTAACTTTTCGATTGCCTTACCTGGATCTATTGCATTACTATGGTGCCGATAGGCGCTTCACTATTGAAATAAGAGGCATTCAGAGAAAAAAATACAATGATTCATTCGTCTCTTAATAGACAAAGCGAAATTGCGTGTACGAATGATTCGGAAATAAAATTCCATGAGATGTCAGAAACAGTCACAAATGAAATCTTTTCATGTATTTATATTCTGCTAGATTTGAATACTTTCTTCAACTCGGATACATCGAATTCAGATTCTCATCGATTGAAAGTTTTCGATACGGAAATAAAAATCCCTATTGTGTTTGGAAGCTTCACAAATTCACCTCCATATTGGTCTCAGATCCAACTAAATGAGACGAATAATGTGAACCCTTTGTCATATTAGAAATCCCCTGGCAATATATCAGTGATGTATAATTGTGATTCGCTATGATACATATATATTGACTGACATGAATGCGACATCCCAGAGATGTATGTGTTAACTGGGATTGTCAGAAGGCGAATCCTAGTACTTAGTAGGTACTTCGCGGAAAGCTAAGGTCCCCGTCTTCGGCCTCTTCCTAACAATCCTAACTCATACTTCAAGTCCTAGACTTAAGATGGTTGCTTTGCAACTAAGTTGGCGGTTAAAAAAACAGAAAACCAACAACAATTCTTAAATTACTCAAATGGGGAATTTGAGGAGCATACTATTATGTTCTCCCTTTTGTGTATTGACAAAAACGATTGATTACGGAGAATCGTATTAGGATTAAAAAAAGTTTATTTTCTTATCGCCACCTCACAGGCTGTCAGGAAGTAAAAAATGAACCACGTGATTCGTTGTTTCTACAGTTTACCCAAGGTGGATATAGGATGGTGAAACAGCTCTTCAATTGTTTCTGGGAAAAACTTGTAGACCGTTTGAGAAGGTACTAATATTTCCACGACTTGAAAGAAGATGGCGGTAAGATCGATTATCGAAGAAGATTTCTGTTGCTTACGTATTTATGTGGTTCACATCTGACAGACGTGACTTGAAACATCATTAAAACCATACATTTTCGATAAATCTTGAATGAATATCGATATTTTGACTCATCTCAATCATTTTTCATCTAGAACAGATGAAACTGATAAAAGTATGACAGATGCACAGTTTCTGTTTTACCGACACAAGGTATGTCGCCATCTCTGATAACTTCAGGAAATATTACTACGGTATATAATCAAGTAGGCAAAGGTCTACAGTTTATTCTAGTGCTTGTTAATAGGAAGCTGTTTCACCATCCTATATCCACCTTGAGTTTACCAATGCTAAGTATAAGGATATGTTATAAATAAAATAATAGCTATGTATTAGCAGTTTATTGTAAATCTTAATCAACATGGAATTTACTATTTAATGAACGCCCCTTGAAATTGTCAGGAAATCTGGAAAGTTGACAAAGAAGATCAAGATGGTGATCTTGGATATGATTATTATTAAGTGTCAGAAATGATCATTAGTAAAACACACTTGTTGTTCAAAGATAATAATATACATATAATATAGGTATTTGATATTTCTACTGAGAGATCTAAAGGTTGCTTTTTATGTGATTGATGCACTTATAATTTTTCTTCTAATACCTTCCAATACCATATATGTATAATATGTACATTTTCTTTTCAAACTCAATGTAGGTGTCCTCTGTCTGTTAACTGATATAAGTATAATAATATTATATTTCAGTGCAACAGATTTGCAATACTACATGATATAATAATATGTTTATAATTTAATTCAAAATGATCATTGTCACCACACATTAAAACCATATAAGTAGAGAAAAAATAGATATATAGTTATTCAATCAAAATAGTCCTCTATATCAATATCAGGATTTAAGATATCATCACCATATGGAGACAAATCAATCTGATTCAATATCAAATTTTCTGCCATTTCTTCTAAATCTGTTTCACCTATCAAAACAGCACCTTGAAGCCTATTATTTTCCAAAATAAACTTGATATACTCTTGTCCTTTGGTGGTTCTTATCAACATCTCATAATTTGTACCTAACTTTTGTCCATTGAATAAACCAAGTAATATCACTTTATAGCCAAACAACTTGGTGGAGTGTGTAAAAATTTCGAAACAAAAATCTTGTAATACTTCCTCATTGTTCACATGTCCAGTGATACATTTTGCAACATAGTTTCCCATCTGTCTGGCTTGTGTCCAAAGCTTCATTGGGAACCAATGCTTAGCAAGAGGCCAGTTAGCACAACAAACATCACCTGCAGCATATATGTGAGGTAGATTTGTTTGCATCAATTCATTCACTTGAATTTCTCCAGTTTCTGATAGCACCAGTGAATTTTTCATCTCAAAATGATTCCTAGGGCTCACTCCTGTGGCAGAGATGACTAAATCACAAGAAATTGTATGCCCAGAACTCAGTAAAACTTCTAGAGGAAACTCTTTGCTATCTACTTTGGTTACATTAGCAATTTCAGACTCATAATGTACAGTAATTGTAGATGGGATATTTAGTTTACCAGCACCACTGATCACAAAATTTGTGTACCAATCTGGGCCCAATGCTGCTCCAGATTTATGGAAATCTTCTTCTTTATATCTCATTCTCTTGGTGATAGGTTCATTTTTCGTTTTCTGATTATCAAGGCTAGGAAGAAAAAATTCAGCAGCACCAGGGTCTACAAAAGTGGCAGAAATGTGTTTGTCTCTGATCACCCAATCAATGTCTATGTTATTGATCTTGTATACCAATTCAGAAGCTATTCCTCCATTGCCAACAATGATCACTCTTTTAGCATCTGTAATTTTCTCAATAAAACATTCCACAGAATCTGTATCCCTGATTCCTAGAATTTCTGTAAAACTATTTGCTTGAGGTATTAGTTTGGGTTGAGCTCCAGTGCATATACACAAATAATGGTACTTTATGGTATTATTAAGATGTGTTTTAATCATATGATTCTCATCATCAATTCCTATCACACTGTCATGGATAACAGAAACATTGGGATATTTGGAGATGAAGTCATTTGTGTGCACTTCTTTAACATCAAATTTTGTGAGCACCTTGGTAATAGCATGCAGATTGGTAACAGTTTTGATAAGTGATGATTCACTGATCAATAAAATTGATTTTTCTGGTTCATAAAAGGCTAGGGTCTCTACACAAGTTACTCCAGCAATTCCACCTCCAATAACAACAAAAACAGCTTCCATCATTTATTCTTTGGGTGTGTAATATTCAGAATAATTGTACTTTCTGAATGGCACATCAAATGTTATCAAGCCCTTATCATAAGCTCTCTTAATACAAATAGAAAGCTGTTGATGTTTCCTTTGGCATAATCCAGTTTTGTTGAAGCTCAAGATACTCCCAGTATAAGGACAGATGAATTGCTTCAATAGGTCAACATTCTCCTCATGCAAGATCAGATACTCATCCCTACAGATAGGACAGGGATTACCAGTGGAAATTTGATCTCCTCTTATACAAGTTTTTCTTGTTTTACGGGGTGGAATTAAACCCTTGTGATTCCTTCGATACAAAACCCAAATTGGTTTACCTTCGTAGGTCTTTCGATAGGCCGCACTATTCAAGTATCTGATACTAGTTTCTACAGGAATTTGTTCGGACCTGTCTTTTGTAATTTCTCTGGTTTCAAGAACTGGTTCATCATTATTCACTTGGCACCTGAAATTATTTGAGGTGAAGAGGGTTCTTGCCAAAAAAAATGAATTGAGATTTTTCTTTAGAACTGAAGTGGAAAGCGATGTTAGCGATGAAAACATTGTGCAAATCGTGGAATTCGTGGATTAGTTTATGACAAACATAACCTTATCGTTCTTTGCTGACCGACGACAGTTATTGTCAAACAGTTGGCTATGCAGTTGGGTTACGACCAAGGTCGATATAGGATGGTGAAACAGCTTCCTATTAACATGCACTAGAATAAACTGTAGACCTTTGCCTACTTGATTTCATACCGTAGTAATATTTCCTGAAGTTATCAGAGATGGCGACATACCTTGTGTCGGTAAAACAGAAACTGTGCATCTGTCATACTTTTATCAGTTTCATCTGTTATAGATAAAAATTGTTTGAGAAGAGTCAAAATATCAATATTCATTCCAAATTTATCGAAAATATATTGTTTTAATGTCGTTTCAAGTCACGTCTGTCAGATGTAAACCACAGAAATACGTAAGCAACAGAAATCTTCTTCGATAATCGATCTTACCGCCATCTTCTTTCAAGTCGTCGAAATATTAGTACCTTCTCAAACGGTCTACAAGTTTTTCGCAGAAACAATTGAAGAGCTGTTTCACCATCCTATATCCACCTTGGTTACGACAAAGACAAAGGTGACTACACTAAGGGTATGGTCCGTAAGCTTACCGAACGTAACCAATGTTATGGTTAACCGGTCCGTAAACTGAAAAAACCGAAGGGTTGAACTTACCGTGACGTGACTTACGGGACACGGTTCTCGAAAAAAGTGGTCAGAATGTACAACCAGAGAAACCGTTCTTGGGAGGTCGGTGATTCCGGTTATTATATTGTCAAGTTATTATACAACTGACAGCACACCTGGCGCATAATATTCGAAAAAAGTTCGTTAAGCACTTTTCAGTAATTGAGTTGTAATGGAGGAAATCTAGATAGAAAAATAATTTAATCAGTTTATTGTATATATATTTTTTTTATTTCATAGGATACCCTCGAGGATACCAATTTGATTGCATTATGTACCTGTTTCCATTGTCGCCTGGAAATAGGTACCTCGACTTGAACACCCTTGAACACAATATTAGAAGCAGATAATAAGAAGGCATTGATCATGAATGCTTTCGATTGTGGGAGTAATATCTCAAAAGGAATATTCAAACAGTCGGCTCAGAATGATGTCCCATCAGCTGCTACCACCTATCAGTACATCCGATATAATGTTCTTGAAATTCCTTATCCGAATACTCGTCTATCACATCCACTGCAAAAGACCTTATTCTTGGCCTGAGAACTATGGAAAATAGAATTAATTTTGATTCGTTCCTCAGAAATTTGAATTTGTTCCTCACCCAAAGCCCAAAGGTCCTCTGATATTTTCATCTTCACGTTCACTACTACTGCTAGTAAGGAGAATCTCATTCAGCACAAAATTACTTCTTTTTTTCCATTATACTTATACAATGATAAAAAGTGTAAAAACGTAATTTTTTTGAATATTCAAACAAACTGGCGGGCAAATCTGGGAGTCCTTGTGTCAATCCGTGTTGTCACTGTTGTCTGTGTGGTCCGTAATGAAACCAGTTTTCAGGCAACCGATCACTAACCGGAGTGGTTCAGTGATGGTTAACCTGGTTAGCTTACGGACCATACCCTAATTTCCATCATGGTCACGACTGTCACGAGACTGGTACGAGAGTGGTACGAGAGTGGAAATCTCAGTCACAGATTAGAGAACCTGTTCAGTATTTGTCCCTAGATTCAGTACAATGGTCCAGGAAAAAGATTTTTTGAGTGTCCGATGTTAACTAACCATGACCACTCCGCGAACTCGAGTTACCAAAGTCGAAAACTTGCGAGTTATCATGAAAGTCGAGAACTCGAGTTACCATAAGTCGAGAATTCGAGTAAGTCGAGTCGGAAGAACAAGGCTTGGTGTAAGAACTAAAATTCTCGACTTTTCGACCGGCTTTGGTGAGTAGTAACTCGTAACTCGAGATTTCAGAAAAATATTGAGTGGCGTTTCTAGAGCTTCATTTCATTAAATTATCATTCAACTAAGCGATGAGGGAAAATTATCGCAGAGTTAAAATTACTGATATATTATCATCAGAGATTAGTCATCCATTATATTATGTCCATTATCATCAAATATCACCAGTTCACCTCACAGGTGGGTAACTTATCTCTGACCTCACTGAACTCAAACGTTTGAGTTCAGTGGTTCACCTATTACAGCGCGTTTTTTGTTTTGGCCTGTGTAGTGATACTAGTGATTCCATTGGCCGATCTATGAACGCTCATCAAGGTCATCTGCCAGAAAGGACTTTTACCGAAAAGAAAATCAAATTATTGCAACTTATGACTTGCAGTAATTCGAAATATTGCAACATACCTATACAACTTGCAGTAATTCCAAATACTGCAACTTACAAATTGCAGTATTTCGAATCTAACAACTTACAACTTGCAGTTATTTCGAATTTGTTCAACCCATAGATTTAATATGCTTACGCTAGATCCGGTATCCAGGTTATTTGTTTGGAGGTCCGGGAACCTTGGGTCCGGGGGGGTTGAAAGTACTTAAGCCATTTGATTGGTCGTACCAATATTTTTCATTTTGCCGTCATTGCATGGGTAGTACAAATGTGTTGTACCACGTGATCATATAGTACCTACTTTCTTGCAGACCCCTCTGATACCAAAAAAATACTACATGATGCCGATCGTCAATAGCCAAAAACCTTCGCTCGCTGTCTGTGAGGCATCATTGTCTTCTTCAGAGACGGCCATAACGTCTTAATTGTGGAGCAGCTATATTAGAGATGATATTCCTTCGCTAGTTTTGAATCTGGTTTGAACATATAGACTGTTCATACTTCATTATCAATCATCATAGCAGCTCTTGATCGAAATATAAAAAATGATTCTTCACAAAAACCTTCTGCTTGCTGTGAAGCATCATATTGCAAATTTCTTCTTAAGAGATCGACTGCCATAACGTCTTAATTGTGGGGCCCCATTTTGAATAAATTCGATTTATTGTCAAAAACTTTGCAAGGAATTCCGATACGAGAAAAAGGGCCATCTTGAAGAAATTATTATATTTTTTGTTATGATTTCAATTTACACCTAATAGTTCGTAAATACCTATTTAATATATATAGGCTTATTCTTAAAAAATAAATATATATATTTTGATTTGCATTCATAAAGTGTTGTAATTGATTGTAAAATGTCCGATCCTAAAATAAATAACTATGAAAATAACGTTTTCATATTTCAGCTATAAGAGGACCTAGTTTTCTTTATGTTGCGGGTACTGGGGGCGGCGAAATTTTGAAATACGTCCCTGATGGTGATGATGGCAGCCCAATGCCCATCATATATATAATAACAACTATATGGATAACACCTATTCTTCTCTTCACGCGAAAATGAAGCCAGTTTTGGAAAAACAAAAGACTGTCTGGCTTGCTAATGATGAATTGTGGGCATGCGCGGGTTTTGACGAGTTGAAGTCTACTGACGTTTTCAGAATTTCATAGGTTAGATATGTTTGTTGACTCAAATTATGTAAAAGAGCGTTAATATAGTTATTAATGTACTTACTGATTGTTTACAGAAGTGATTAGTGAGTGATAACAGTGATTGATCAAAAATTAGCGATTTTCTTGAAATTTGCTAGTGATGTAAGCTTTAATAAGACGCTCATTTAGCACTAATTAAATGTTAATTATGACTTCCAGTGGCGCCCCGGGGGACAGTGTCACGAATAAAAATGACAAAAAATGTACACTGCTGACTTTTTTTTAAATTTTTATATATTTTTTAGAAAGCTCAGTTAAAAATACAACTTTTTTGTCACTTGATATTTTTTCGTATCTCTCTCCGTTTTCGAGAAAAATTTTTTATTAAAAACTTTATTGAAAGGTTCATTATCTGAAAATCTAAAACAAAACAATGTTGTCATGGTAACACATAAACATGTCAAACTTTAGTAAAAGTGTCAGTTTCTAAGTACTTAATTATCTTCAAACGTTACACTAATTGCAAAAATGAATCGGTTTGAATTAGCCGAGCTTGCAACGGTTGTACGGGCAGCGGTTCCCAAATCGTGAATTGCCAAACCATAAGATTTTTATCAAAATGCATCAAAATCTACGGGAGACCGGCTCATTCGTGGTAAGTATTGCAGAAATGGCAACTTTCTGTGTTATTTTTTTGCGCGTTTCTGTTTTACAGCCTATTCGAGAATTTGCAAGGCAGTTTCCGATCAGAGATGCCGTTGAGGATGAAGTCATGGCACGCATTCAGAATAAGCCCAACACTCGTCTGATTGCGTCGCAACTTGATTGCAGCAAAAATACTGTCCATCGAGTATTGAAAATCCACGATCTCTATCCATTTAAACTGCAAAAGGTGCAGCATCTACTGCCTGACGACGCTCCTCGGCGGCTCGAGTTCTGCGAGTGGTTGCTCCGTCAAACGGATGAAAACGCTGATTTTTTAAGTATAATCTTCACGAGCGATGAAAAAGGATTTTCGCGCGAGGGGACATTCAATCCTCGTAATAACCACGAGTGGAGCGAACAAAATCCCCATGCTACGCACATCAGAGGATATCAGCAGAAGTTTGGTGTTAATGTTTGGGCAGGTATTCTTGGCGACCATTTGATTGGGCCGTACGTTCTACCTGATCACCTCAACGGGAATAACTATCTAGTTTTTTGCGAGATATTCTGCCCGAGCTGCTGGAAGATGTACCCCCCCAGTTGCGTAGAGAGGCCTGGTTCCAACACGATGGTTGTCCAGCGCATTTTGCGCGCACCGTGAGAGGTTACCTCGACCAAACCTACAACAACAGGTGGATTGGTAGAGGTGGTCCCGTCCCTTGGCCAGCAAGGTCGCCGGACTTGGCCCCCCTGGACTTTTTTCTTTGGGGCGAAATGGAACGGTTGATCTATGCAACTCCTGTGCCGACCATGGAGGACCTAGTTGCTAGAGTTGTGGTGGCAGCGGAATTTATCGCGAACAATCCAGGCGTGTTTGCTCGGGTGCGCGAATCCTGGCTCGACAGGTGCAGAAAATGCATCGAAATGCATGGTGGACACTTTGAGCATTTGCTCCACTAATTAATAATAAATTATTTGTAAAAAAGCCTCCTTGTTTTTCTTTCTAATAATAATGAACCTTTCAATAAAGTTTTTAATAAATTTTTTTTCTCGAAAACGGAGAGAGATACGAAAAAATATCAAAAGTTGTATTTTTAACTGAGCTTTCTAAAAAATATATAAAATTTTCAAAAAAAGTCAGCAGCGTACATTTTTTGTCATTTTTATTCGTGACACTGTCCCCCGGGACGCCACTGGATGTCATAATTAACATTTAATTAGTGCTAACTGAGCGTCTTATTAAAGCTTACATCACTAGCAAATTTCAAGAAAATCGGTTAACGTGTCTTTGAAATATTAATAAAAAAAAGTTTTTTGAAAAAACTTTGACACCCTGTATTTTGAAAACCATGCACTTCCGGACATCAGTCTCTTATCTCAAACTGCTTGTCTATGGTTCCTCAATATGCCCCAGAAGTTTTTTCCAATTGAGAGGGGACACCCTGTATAGTTATTATTAGATATATGATGTCCATACACATGGCAGCACACGACAAAGGTGGATATCACACGACCTCTGATCCCTTCTAATAGTTCTAATGCTTATTGAAACTAAAACCGATAGCAGTATCGATATATTTTTATCATAATTATCGTAGCAACAAAACTAACAAAAGCATTGAAAAGCTTAATAATTTTCCTTGTAAACAATTTATATCATATCTTATCATTAAAACAGACCACTTTTATGAAGCATATAGCATATATTATATACCAGTATTATTAGTTCTTTTTGTGGTATTGGTGATTTTATTCAAGATGTCCACAAGTACAGCGAATAATATAACTGTGAGAAGAGCAAGAAGGGACGACATGAAAGAAGTTTTTGAACTTTTGAAGGTAAAACCAATAAGCAGTACTGATTTATTACAGCAATATCGTTAATGTTATAGTTTCTGATGAGATTATAATAAACAAATCTGCTTGAGTATAGGCTATAATACCATCAATGGAAAACTTGTTATTATTGATTTAACGAAAAAGAGTTATTCTCAAGTTCTACATGATGGTCTTAAACCCGAAATGCAATATGCAGATATCAAGTCATACCTATCAAAATATGAATTTTACTCAAGAGTAAATAACTTCATATTTCACAATTGTTATTGTGAAAAGTTGTTCGGAATCAAAAAATATGTTTAAATATGCAGTTGTATTGATTTAAAGTATTTTTATATTTCTGCAAAACATCTCTACAATGACGAAAATTCAACATACTGTGACATAAAATGTCAGACAGTAACTCGGTATTGATAATTTGTAAAAAATTTCAATAAATGCTTATTAAAGCAAAGTTTTCAATTTCGAAAAAATTTTACAATAACAAATTTCGATATTGTGAAATATACAGTGAGGACCAAAAGTCCGTCGCCCTCCCTGTAACTTCTTTATTCTACATATTACAAAAAATGTTGAATACATAAGTTGTAGGGTTTCATCGTTACCTACGGTTTCATTCGATCTCTTCAATGATCTAAGTTTCATTCATACAGAGTATCTCAAAAAAGCACGGTGACTTAGAAGTTATTTTTTTTAAATGAAACACCCTGTATTTCATTTCATTCTTAGATTCTTCCTGAAAAGCTGATTTCGTCGATCTATCATACTTGGGGTGTAGCACGTAATATGACAGAGATATAGGGTGTGAAAAATTGAGATTCTTCAACTTTAGGAATTTTTTGTGTAGAAACTATCCATTCTTGCTCAAAACCGCTAACATGTTCCTATCTCAACTTTTCATTTACTATCTACTGACATTTAATAGAAACAAAATTTTGCAAAACTCAAAATTTTGAACCACCCGTATTTGTTTCAATTAAATATCAATCGATAGTAAATGGAAAGTTGAGATAGGGACATGAAAGCCGTTTTGAGCAAGAATGGATAGTTTCGACACAAAAAATTCCTTAAGTTGAAAAATCTCAATTTTTCACACCCTATATCTCTGTTATCTTTCGCGCTACACCCCAAGTATGATAAATCGACGAAATCAGCTCTTCAGGAAGAATCTAAAAATGAAATGAAATACAGGGTGTTCCATTCAAAAAAATTAACTTCTAAGTCACCGTGCTTTTTTGAGACACTCTGTATGAATGAAACTTAAACCATTAAAGAGATCGAATGAAACCCTACAACTGGAGTATTTAACATTTTTTTGTAATATGTAGAATAAAGAAGTTACAGGGGGGGCGACTGACTTTTGGTCCTCACTGTATAGAAAGGTACTTTAATCTGGAGTTAAATTTAAATATATAGGCGCCCATAAGAAAAACAAAAGTTGAGTTTCGGAAAATACGATGACAGATTTAGATTCCTTGTAAAAAAGTGCACAAAGAACGTCCTATTAGGTTAAAATGTCTTGAAAAAATATAAAAAATTGCAAATTTAATATTTTTTCCAATAATTCAAAAACGAAAAATGATCTCATATATACATATAATAATAACTGAGATCCCCATATGTTGGAAATAGAAAAACGGGCACCCTGTATAGTGACTTTGGGTTTTTTATTATATATTCATTAATTTTATATACAGGGGGCTATTCAAATTCGACTCTATGCATGGGGATTTCGATAACGGTAAGAGATAGAGGGTTGGTTAAATGGGAGCAAAGTAGCGTATTTCAGAGGTTAATTATATGGATGAAAAAAATCTGACCTAGCTTCTTCAGTTCTGGAGTTAAACAGGAAAAATAGAAAATTTCGAAATTCTTCTTTTGCCTATATATTTTTATTTTACGCAGATTTTTTTAAAATTTTGCCATTTTGCCTCAGCAACTTTTTTTTGCCTTTCCAAATATCTGAATAAAAATCATATACAGGGTGGTATAAATGGGGCCACCCTCAACTTCTAATTTTCAAATACGGGCCTGAATTTTTATTGCTTTTTTTGATTGCAAAGTGTCATGTTTCATATTGACGTAGTATTTCCATCTGAATAACAGAGTGATTTAGAAATATTGAACTATCACCAGTAAAATTTCAATTTTATTTTTTCATTTTTCCTGTATAACTCCATATAATTAACCATATAATTAACCTCTGAAATACGCTACTTTGCCCCCATTTATCCAACCCTCTATCTCTTACCGTTATCGAAATCCCCATGCATAGACTCGAATTTGAATAGCCCTGTATATAATCTCAATATGAATTTACTTTCTATTCATCGAGTACAAATTATTGATATACCTATATCACGTAAAATTATGCCGTCTTGGAATTATACACACGTTGCATAAATAAAAATAATTATAGAAAGCATTATTCCAGGATCTGGCAGAGTTCGAAAAGCTTTCAGATCGAGTGAAAATCACTGCTAATTCCTTGGAAAGGGATGGGTTTGACTCAGACAATCCACTTTTTGGATGTTTTGTAGCAGAAACGTTTGATAGTCGGTTAGTTGGTTATGCCCTCTACTTCCATTCTTACTCAACATGGGATGGACCATCCATGGTACTTGAAGATTTATTTGTTCATCCTGATTACAGGTATGTATAACTGCATGCAATGTACTTTATGCTGGAGATAATTTTTTTATCTCTTATATACCTGATTACCTAATATTCATAGGAATATTCTGAGAACGTTCTTGGTAAGTCATTTTTCGTTCCATTTTCATGTTATTGGAAAGGAATTATTCAATGCAAATTCTGAAAATATTCGAAATGTTCTACTGAAAATAGTCTATATATAACAACATTCTCAGAATTACATCGTGCTGTCTGGGATTTCTTAAATATTATATCATATATATAAATTCTAAACTTTTCTTGGTGGCATACCTAGAATCCAAATGATAATGGTTATTTGGATCACTCATATGACTTTGGGTATATGTTATAATTACAATTATTATAATTTTTGTACGAATAATTCAATTTTAATTTCAAATAACTAATATGATTTTAATAATAATAAATTATTACCATAAATGAATTATTTCAAACTGAAACTTCAAGTAAATCTTTGGTAAATTTCAGACAGCACATATATACCAATAGGTTTATCGAATATTTTCTGTTTCTTAATATATCTATGTTTTTCAAGGAACAAATCTGTTGGAAAACAATTATTATTGGCTGTCACAAGAGTTGCAAAAGATTTGAAGATGAAGAGAATAGATTTCCATGTACTTTCTTGGAACCCCGCTGCTGAATTTTATAAGAAATTGGGAGCTGTTAATCTGACACAAAAAGAAGATTGGAATGTATTCAGACTGAACATTGATCATCTATAAAATATAAACCAATCATTTCAATTCAATAGTAAAATATGATATATTGTATACATATTGAAATGTATTGGTATTATGACCCAGTATGTACCTGCCAGTATCCCTTTATGGAAGTGGGATAACCACTGAACTCTCTGGGGGATGACCCAAAGACAAACTTAACCTCTGTTTTGTTTAAGTTCAATTCTGTAGTGAAAGGACTGAAAGGTGTACTTCCATCAGCAGTTTTTTTTCAAGAGATGTTTTGGTGAAATACCTACATGTGAAATCTGATCGTTTTTCTCGTTTCAGTTATTGTTTGGTGGCAAAGACACCTATGTCATAATGACGACACAAATATCAAAAATACAAAAACAAAACCGACACCACTTCGAGAAGTCAGAGTTGTTACCATGAGATAGTGCTACGTGTTATTTTCTATCGCGAATAACGCCAAAACTATTGATTTTAGAAAGAAAATAGTTGTTACATAAACTATGTACATGGATATTCCCTAATAGCACACATTGTTCCCGGAACGTACGATTAATGTCCCATATAAGTCGCAATGTCCCGGCCTTCTATGGGATATGCACGGAACATTCCACAGAGGATGCTCCCGGAACATACACGCAGAATCATTCCGGAAACATATTCTTCTTGTCCTAGATTGTCAAGTTGATTATTCCCCAATAAATCGATTGAAGATTTTTGTATTGGGTTTATGCATAGAAATCATATACTGATGGGTTTATGACTCAATTCGATTATTTTCGTTACATGAAAACAGTTATTTGAAATTTTTTAACGAAATTCAAATTTCAACATTTTGATGAGTTGTTAAAACAAAATCCGCTGATATCGAATCGAACATAGTATCATTGCCTTTTTTTTTCATCATCATTTTATATCATTTATGTATCATTATTTGCATAAACACTAAGATGGCAACGCGGTGACGTCAGTTGAAAGGATTACGTTCAGAATAGGAAACTGGCCAACTTCTACAATAGTTGAATAGTGACTGACAAAGTGACAACTGACAAGCGATTATGATCTTCACTATTTACAATATTTACATTCTTTATTGTTATATCCAGTATTGTGAATTTTGCTCGATATATTACCATTGTTTACTTGAAATTTTTTATAATAATTATGATGGTTTAATGAACTAATGAACTTCATTCCAGCTTAACTCAACCAAAACCGGGTATGGCTGGAAATAAAAGTAGGTATATATTGAAGAAATCATCCAATTCACTCATGTGATATATTATTTCAGCAATGATTTTCCTGTATATTTTGAACATGGTGGAAATATTTTGAATCTGTTCTGGTACTCTTGTGGATCAGATCCATTAACCTACTTGTTGAAGCAGAAGAACAAGTTCCTGTTGTGATATTGTGAAGCATTCTAATCTTTTTACCTGACTGAGTGGCCTTCAACTTGTAAGTATTATCCTATAATTCCTGCTAAACAGATATTGACTCAAATTCTATGAGTTGTACCTAGAAAGCAAGTCCTAAGTTCCAAATATTATTTTGTTCTTATGTGTTTTTCAGTTGAATCTCAGAGGAATATAGAGCAAAATAACCAGCCTTTGTGAAAATCCCTGATAAAACTATGTGTGGAAGATGGAGTATCTTTAGCAACGAAGTGCAGAGTGAATCCAGTTGAACATAAACTTTCCTCCAACCTTTGAGGAGCCACAGCAAGTTATTGTGAACAGTGAGTATTACAATTTTTGAATCTTAAATTCAGCCTGAAATATGTGTTTGTTTTTCAGTGAACTTTGAAGAATATATCATCTACATTCAGAGATAATCCAGAGGTTTGAATATGATTGAAGTTGAGAAACACCAGGGCTAGCTGAAAATTGTTTTATGTCAACATGCCAATTTCACTGAATTATCTGTATCATTAGTATTATTATGTACCAATAAATTTGCAAATAGTAATGTCGTGTTTCACTTCTTTGAAAAGTCAGTACCTACTATGAAGTAAGCAAAAAATATATTTGTCCCAAATATGTTCCCCAATGACGTTCCGAGAATGTTCCAATGGAACATTCCTGGAGCGTACAATTTGTCCACAACGGATTTACCGGGAATGTCCCCGGAATATAATGCGACTTTACGCGACATTCCCGGAACATTTCTATTGTCGCAAGGGGACATTTCCGGAATATTTTGGGAATACATTTGTGCTATTAGGGTTTGTATCGTTAAATGAGTCGGAAAGGATATATTGTGAAAAAACTGCTATTTTTCCCAATGGCGGCTCAAGCGGCGAAAATACGAGTTGGCAAAGTTGAAATTCGAAGCACATCGAAATCAATAAAATTTAAAATTAGCAATTTTCAAAACTCCCGGAAAACTTTCCAGGTAAAACTACCAAATGACTGGACAAAAAGGTGTTTTCTGCAAACGAAAATAAATATCTTAACTTATCAAAACAAATGTCTTCAAATATGTTCTTTATTCCAATTCAAATGAGAAAAAATTATAATGGTCTCCGTCGCCAGTCGCGATGAAACCACAAGGACTGTTAGGAGGCAAAATAGATTCAAAATTCCTTCTCTGATTAGTAATCGAGACTTTAATCTCTGCACATTTTTTCTGAAGGAATTTCAATCCAGAAAAATTCGCCAGAGGCGGTTAGGAAACAACCCTAGGCATGAGTATAATTTATTCAGACTACTGCTACTTTTTCATAAAATATGGGAAGAAATATGTGGATGAACATTATTTCTAGTGGTCACAGATTTCTTTTGTTTTCACCTGTTGACCACATGATTCAAATTTATTCACACTGAGTCCTTTAACCTCAATCATTATTTCTGTTCAATTTGAGTTCATACAAATTGTAATAATAATGGCAATTCATAAAATGTTTTAGAAACTATATCCTAGTACTTTGCTTGCTTGTACAATTGTTGAAAATATTGGTAACTTGTGTTATAATACTATCACCAACTTAAGTAGCACAGATAAATATACTGAAAGGTATCTTGAACTTCTAGGATGTAAGTAGGTACTTTCAAGTAATTCACACACATTATTATTATTCATCATTATATTATAGATTTGCCTTAGTTTGGGTCTATAATATGGTGTTGAATGTATTGCTCACATTCAAGATTATTTTCCTGTGTGCTAATGTACATAAGTTACATGACCCACTGTATGCCTCTCAAGTTCATGGAAGGTATTAAAACTATCCTCACAAACATAACACCTGAAAGTAATTAATTAGGGATATTATATGAAAGATGGAAAATTCTCAATTATCAAACCTGAAAGAATTTATTTTTTCTTTTGTAGACTTATAAAGTTTTTCTCTACCATGTTCACATGTTTCACGAAAATGGATCTTGAGGTGTCTTTTCAAATGAGTTGTTGACCTAAATCCATAATCACACAAAGGACACTTATGAGGTCTTGCTCCAGAGTGACACATTTGGTGAAAATTGTAGGAAGAATGATGTACAAAGCTTTTGTTACATATTTTACACTCATATGGTTTTTCATCTGTAAAGCATAGTGGAGCATAAGAGAGGATGCTGAATCTCTAACAACTATTGAATTCAAAGAGACATATTTGAGAATTGAAAACCTTATTCCATACCCACCAGTGTGCATAACCATATGCCTTGACAATGAATATTTCTGTGAGAACGACTTACAACAATAAAAGCATATATATGGAAAGGAATCACTTTCATGTTTCACTAAGTGGCTATCTAAATCTCTCTTCAGCTGGTATGAGTGTCCACATATTTCACATAGAAATCGTTTAATACTATTTTTTTCCAAATACGTATCGAAATCCATTTCAACTTGTATTCGAAATTCTACACAGAGGTGGATTTTCTACACATTTGTACAATATTTTTTGTTTTTATTAAATCTGTCAGAAGCCTGTCAGAATTTTAGAATGCTGTCAAATTAGACCTGCTGGGGGATTCGCCTATTCGCCTTCTGACCATGGTAGAGGACAGACGGCGTCCTCGAGGTTGGAAGTCAAGTTGATGTGAAATGTGATCTTCCATATTGAAATTACGAATATTAATTGAAAATATATTTATGAAAGTGAAGATACAGTGAATGATAGTGAAAATCAATTTGTCCTCTTGTTTCTACGCCGGTTAGAGGCCGGATGACAACGGATTTGTCGAATAAGGGGGCCATGCTTGTATTGAAGAATTTCTTGAAATTAAGAACTTTTTTACGTAAAATTACTACAAGAGAAAATTTTATTTACCTGAAAGGAGCCAGAAAGAAGCCAGAAATCCATTAAACCAAACAGAAGAAGAAGAAGAAGACCTGCTGGACCAGAAAAAACATAACCACACTTTTTATAATCAGTTCTTGAGACATGTTTGGTCCCGAAAGAGTCATTTTATCGATCCCTATATCACTCTGCAGCATCACTACCAGAATTTTCTAAACCCAATAAATAATCTTGAAAATATCTGCTTTCCTGTTTACTGACATTTACTTTGTATTGACATAATAGGGTTGTACACTTTTTTTCAAAAATTATTTATGTGAAACGCGGGTCTCCAGAGAATACGTCGATATTTTTTTGAAATTTTTATTTCCAAGGGTTTTTCCGAAATCGGCATTCAAAAATCGAAAATTCTCTATCCTTTTCTAAAAATGTGACGTCACCTGGTAGGTTGGATTATGTTTTGTTCCATTAATCGAAGTGGAAGAAGAATTGGCAATCTCTGTCATCTTTGACAGATGGCGGTAAAAAATTACTGGGCGATTTTAATTCTTCCTGCGAAAATATATTCGGATGATTAAAGGTAAGTTACTATTGAGTTTTTTCATTGTTCAGCGTTCATTATACTCATCACTGACCATTATTTTCAGAAAGTTTAAGCATTCAATGACTTGTGCTTCATGTAGCAACACGAATGTGGATTCTCGAAAGACATATTGGTTACTACTTACTCCAAGTGTTAATATGAGACAAACTTGGTGTTTTGCAGTAGGAAACCACATATCATCAGCTACATCTGCAAGTAATTGCTGTGAAGATAATTTTCATCTGAGTTAAAATTCTTATCCTTATTCTTTGAATCTTTGTACATGAACATCATGAGAACCTGTGAAGTGTGAGCACAAAGTATTTTTAACCAAATCTTTATTGTCAAGCACTCTTGTAAATGATAAATGTATTTTCCTAAATCTATCTATGATGTGAGTTTTTATATGATATTTCTTCTTTACATTATATTGTGAATATGTAATTATAATATCAACTTGTGTTTTTTATTTAATATATTATCAGATGCACCACTACACTTACCTACTTTTCTTAGACAATAAAGTTGTTAATTGAATTTATTCTTCATTTTTATTTCTCTATTTTATAGTGTCTTTGAGTTCAATCGTCTCATTGTTTTTGCCGAGGTGGTATTGAAAATCCTATAGAAATATTATTAACTCATAAAATACCTGACTTCCGTTATATAGATGATAAACTATCAATTAACCCTTTTGAATATTTTGAATTAGTTTCGTTATCGAAAAAAATTTGAATTAAAAATTGACATATTGTCATCTGACTTATCTGCCATCAATTATGTCAAATAATTCTTCTTCCCAATTATTTTCGATATTTTTACGATATCATCCCGATCTACCAGGTGACGTCAGCAGAAATATGGTGCTGTCGAATAATTATTTTTGATTTCGATTTTCTCGAGCTTAAAAGAATATTCCAATTTAATTTTGATGGCATATCGTTAGTAGTTTAGTGAGGTATCGGAAAACGACCATCAATTCTGCTAAAGCTTTACAGGTCTATGACCCTATTTGAATTTGACAAGGCGCCATGTTTGGTCCTTAGGTCATATATGCTTACGCTAGATATGGTATTCAGGTTATTCGTTTGGTAGGTCCAGAGGGGGGTTCAACGTACTAAGCCATTGATTGGTCGTTTTAAAATTTTGAACATACATATATATGTGTTGTACCACGTGATATCATAGTAATATTTTACAGACCCCTCCAAAGACATTTTAACACTAATGTCTTTGGACCCCTCTGATACCAAACGAATACTACATGATGACGGAATCCGGATCTAGCATAAACCTTTATGATATAAAGTTTGGTCCAACAAGGTCACGTGTTCTAAAATGCCCTGGAAGTGACTAGAGATCGGTCCGACCATAGATCTTTTTGCTTACGCTAGATCCGGTTTGTTATGTTACTTGTTTTGGAGGTCCGGGGGAGTTGAAAGTACTAGGCCATTGATTGGTCGCATTTTTCATTCGTGTCCATACATGTGTTGTACCTCCTGATCATGTAGTACCTATTTTCTTGCAGACTCCTCTAGGATGCAGGATCTAGCGTAAGCAATAAGATTTATTGGTCCGACCATATATATTTATATTGTCTGCACGAAAGTCATCCTTGGCACGAAAGTAGGTACTATGATCATGTGGTACATTACATATGTACATAGATCTTACATGCTTGCGCCAGATCCGGTATCCAGGTTATTTGTTTTGTAGGTCCGGGGGGTCGAAAGTACTAATAAGCCATTGATTGGTGGTTTCAATTGATAAATTTGTTGTACCACGTGATCATAATACCTACTTTCTTGCAAACCCCTCTGATACCAAACAAATACTACAGGATGCCGGATCTAGCGTTATAAGATCTATGCATATATGTATGGTCAAAAATTTAAACGACCAATCAATGGCTACCCCCCCGGACCTACAGAACAAGAACCTGGATACCGGATCTACCATTCGCGATAGAAAATAACACGTAGCACTATCTCATGGTAACAACTCAAACTTCTCGAAGTGGTGTCGTTTTTGTTTTGTTTTCATATTTTTGATGTTTGTGTCATTGTGACATAGGTGTCTTGCCACCAAAAAATAACTGAAACGAGAAAAACGATATGATTTCACATGTATTTCACCAGAACATCTCTCGAAAAACTGCTGGAAGTACACCTTTCACATCAGAAGCGAACATAAACAGAACAGAGGTTAAGTTTTTCTGTGGGTTATCCTCCAGAGAGTTCGGTGGTTATACCACTTCGAGTGGTTCACGAGTCACCGCTAGGTAGCGTATCGCTTAGCACCTATCGCGAATGTAATTAAATCCATGCAATGCGTTGTACCACGTGATTTCTTGCAGACCCCTCTAATACCAAAACCAAACCAATACTACATGATGCCGGATCTAGCTGGCCGTGTTCTTTTAAGCTCAGCTTAGGCAGAGATAAGTAACCCACTAACAAGATGTGCACGTCAATGCTAAAATTTGGCAATATATTTTTTCATGCTTTTGGAATCAACCACAAGATGGAACTAGTGCCGTTGATTCCAAAGAGTGAACATAGCTTTTTCAGCTGCCATATCTGGCTGCCATGTTCAAGGTCAGATTTTTCTGTCTTTTCTTCATCAGTTTGTCACTGTCTTCCACTTTGTTTATTTTTATTGATTTTTATCGACTTTGTACGGTGGAAATTTGTTCCCGTTCTCGTGAATATTGTGGTTTTACATCAGAATTTCATTCATATCTTTATCAAAGTACTATTGAATAATATGAAATACTCCAGTTGCATATTTGTATAATCAATTTATTATTGAGAAATGCAGTGACAGTGGCAATGTCATGATCAGGAAATAAAATTGCGAGTACTTGAACTGTGGAAGAACACGTCGCCGAAATGAGGATTTCGTTTCCCAATCAAAGATTTTCTTCGAACAAAAAATTGGATCGTTAATTATTCAGGTACGTCACACTACCAGTTGATATTTTACACTCACTGTGTTCTGAGTGATATACTTGATTATTCTTTTTCTGTTACAGGAGATGTTGATTTCAAGTTGGGTCGAACTGTACAATGGGCTAGTTTGAGAATATCATTTCACTGAGGATAATAATACATTGCTCAGTAATAGATTGAATATCCAAAGCACCTATGAGTACATTTTCAAGACCATCAGTACGAAAAAAAACGTAAATAAATTGATGAGGAGAGGGACAGAAATGCATCAGCCAATGTATCTTCAACTAGTCATCATTATAAAATAATTACCACTTCCAATGTGTTGTTAAATATTGCATAAAAATAATCACTGAATTCAATATTTATTCATACAACAGTAAAAGATATTTTTCATAATCAATTGATATTATTACATTGCTAGTTTTTTTTTCAAATTGTATGATCAAAAGATCCCTAATAATGAAAAAGTGGAAACCCAATTTCAAAGGCAAACAGCCTCTTCATATCAATAAAGTGGCAACTGAAATTATGATCATGGCAACAATGGCACCATACCAACAAATTCCTGAATTTGATTTTTTCAGTAGTTATTTCATTTGAATCTGCTTCAAAGGCACATCGCGCATCTTCAATGCAGAGCACTTTTTTCTAATCTTCAAGTTATTATCTACACATGTATTATGTGTTAATTTTGTTTAGACCAGGATGAATAGTTGATAGTGATTCATATTTTCTCACCATATTAATGAAACCTCTGTTATCATTTATCAAACAAAACTTCTCTTTCATCCTTAAGAAAATGAATAATGAATATAAAAAACCACAGAGTAAAACGTGAAGTGAACAAATCAACTCGAGGACTGTTGTAACACACTGTTATGTCACGTAATGTAATCTAAGTTCGTGAAAGTTCGTAATTTGAATTAGCTGCGAAACGCTAACTTCATATCAACAAAAATAGGGTTGTAAACTTTTTTTCAAAAATTATATATGTGAAACTCGGGCCTCCAGAGAATACGTCGATATTTTTTTGAAATTTTTATTTTCAAGGGTTTTTCCAAAATCTGCATTCAAAAATCGAAAATTCTCCATCCTTTTCTAATAATGTGACGTCACCTGGTAGGTTGGTTTAGGTTCTGTTCCATTAATCGAAGTGGAAGAAGAATTGACAATCTCTGTCATCTTTGACAGATGGCGGTAAAAAATTACTGGGCGATTTTAATTCTTCCTGCGAAAATATTCGGATGATAAAAGGTAAGTTACTATTGAGTTTTATTTCATTGTTCAGCGTTCATTATACCCCTCACCGACCACTTTTTTCAGAAAGTTTCAAAGACTGTAGCGAAACGTCGGTTTTCGCGCTATCGCGGACGCAGACCACCGTTGTGTTTTGGCAACGTGGCATGATTTTAAGCCCATTAGTCAGAGGGTATGAGAACGTAGGCCGCCAGGACGACATGAGGTAACATTGATGGTTGCCTACCTAGTAGATTCCATTTATTGATAAATATCGTGTTCGCACTACGAGCATGCGAACGGCGAAGCAACGGCCTCATGCCTGAGTAGTAGTTTTTTGAAACGTGAGAGTGAGCGTCTTGGCAAATCCTCTGTTTTCCATATTTGCTAAAATAAGTGCTGTTGGTTCTATGGCAGTTTCCCTCGTTGGACAACGCCGGTGCCTGTATCTATTTTAGGTAGGTGAGGACTGGTAATTTATATAGGCGTCACGAGGTTACGATCTAGTCCCCGATTTTGGGGTTAGGGTAGCGGCCTTCTGCCGGTAAACTTTGTTAGGTAAATTGCTCCAAATAATCATTGTATCTATTTTAGTTCTATATATGGTAACCCTGTGTGACCTGCTGTCTGTCGTATGCTATGAATCGAATAAACATCCACATTGCCAGCTGGTGGTTTCTCTGAACCTGTTGAACCTACACAAAAAACCCCACGAAAACGAAGAGTCTCAGTTCAAGACTTACTGTGCTTCATGTAGCAACAAGAATGTGGATTCTCGAAATTCATATTTGTACTCCAAGTGTTAATATGAGACAAACTTTATGTTTTGCAGTAGGACAACACATAGCTATATCTGCAAGTAATTGCTGTGAAGATAATTTTGATCTAAGTTAAAGTTCTTATCCTTATTCTTTGAATCTTTATACATGAACATCATGAGAACCTGTTAAGTGAGAGCACAAAGTATTTTAGTAATAGTTATAAGCTAATAAACCAAATCCTTATTGTCATGCACTTCTGTAAATAATAAATGTATTTTCCTAAATCCTCAGTTATTGTTAGTACATACTCTATCTATGATGTGAGTTTATATGAGATATCTTCTTTACATTATATTGTGAATATGTAATTATAATATCAACTTGTGTTGTTTTTTTAAAATATTATCAGATGCACCACTACACTTACCTACTTTTCCCAGACAATTAAGTTATTAATTGAATTAATTCTTCATTTTTATTTCTCTATTTTATAATGTCTTTGAGTTCAATCATCTCATTGACTTCGCTGAGGTGGTATTGAAAATCCTATAGAAATATATTAACTCATATAAAATACCTGACTTGCGTTATATAGATGATAAACAATCAATTAATGCGCCCTTTTAGATATTTTGAATTAGTTTCGTTATCGAAAAAAATTTGAATTAAAAATTGACATATTGTCATCTGACTTATCTGCCATCACTTATGTCAAAAAATTCTTCTTCCCTATTATTTTCGATATTTTCACGATACCATCCCGATCTACCAGGTGACGTCAGCAGAAATATGGTGCTGTCAAATAATTATTTTTGATTTCGATTTTCTCGAGCATAAAAGAATATTCCGATTTAATTTTGATGCCATGTCGGTAGTAGTTTAGTAAGGTGTCGGAAAACGATTATTAATTCTGCTAAAGCTCTAGAGGTTTATGACCCCATTGAGATTCATGCGTTAAACGCCATCTGTGATAATACGTTGAAACGAAAATCAATCACGTGACTATATTTCCAAATCTTCCATAAGACGTGCACATCTTGTTATTACTTATCTCTGGCTTAGGGTTTAAGATCGCTTGCGGCCGTATACTTTTAAGTTTAGCTTATGGTTAAAGATGCTTAAAAGTATACGACGAATACGGCCGTAAGTACTTTCAACCCCTCGGGACGGATACCGGATCTAGCGTAAGCAATAAGATCTATGTCCTCCGCAGTCTGCACTTACAAACGTTTTCCGCTGAATGCACAAATACAAATGCTAATGTCCCAAATGTGACGTCAGCAAGTTGCCTGTTGCCTTTACCTGTGCATGTTTGGACAGACCCAAGGGGACAGACCTGCCTGAACCTAAATAACCTTTTCTAAAATATATATTTTCCATATTGAACTTATGGAGCAACTCCAGTAAGTTTTTTTTAAATCAGAGTATTCCTTAAAAATTTCCTATTCCTAAAGTGTCATTTTCCCATTTGTTATCTCGGAAATTAATTACATTAGTTGTTAATCAATGAAGTGTGAACTGTTTGACCTCATTTGAGATAAATGATCCCCCTTGAAGCTCGATTATACTTGATTTCAGATACTATTTTTGATAGATTGATAATATCAGGTCATTGCTAGTTACTGAGAATCAGCTTGAAGTACCTGATTCATTCATTCTGAAATTTGGAATAAATCGTCTATGTCATGAATTGATTATGAATACAGCTGTTAAACAAGGATTTATCAGTAACATCAGAAAAATATGTTTATTTCTAGGAAGGTTATTGTTATATTGAGTTCAATAAATATGAAAAGATCATTTGTGTCAACCAGTTTCAGGTAAAGCAATGAAGTGAATCTGTAGAAACAGTTATATTATTCTATTTCTTTAAATGTTAACAATTGAAGCAGCTTCATAATACTCATTTCTGCCTGTAAATCTGACAGACAGTTGTATGTTATTAAATTCCACTGAACCAAAGTAAAAATCTTTATACTGTTGGAGAATATTGGTAGCATCAAAATCCTTATTTTCCTCAGAACCCCTAAAACTTGTATTCATTAGTGTAACATGCAATTTAACTTTTTCATAATTCTTTCTCGCCAAGCCAGATCTATAGTAGTATTCTAATATTTTATCTGCCATATCTTGAAATTTCTTGTTTTGATCAATGTTTTCTATGTAAACATTACCATAAAGTACTCTAACACTAGATGGATCATCATTCATTATTTCTATGCCTTTCAAATGTATTCTATGCCTAGTTCCCTTCTGAAATGAGTTTGCAATTACCTCTTCATAACAACTAGTCAGTACTTGTTTAGCAGCTTTAATTTCTTCTTCATCAACTAATGTCAGTGTGCAAATAGTTAGATGAAGTTTGTCAGGGTTTTGGAATAATGACTTTGAGACTCCTTCAGGTGGATCTCTCATTATTCCATCTTGAAACTCTTTGAGTTTATATTTGATTCCATCAGAAAGCATAGGTATAGAAATGAAATGACTAATAGGTAACTTGTCCTTTTTTTGCATAACTATCATCAAAATTTGTGTACGAGCTGATGCAACTTTTCTTTCAGTATCCCCTGTTATCTTGACAACTCCTTTTTCATTGGCTTTTGGTACTTTTATCAAAGTGTTAGTTGCTCTTTGCAAGCTCTTCAGCTTTGACCCTTTTGCTCCTATAATGTAAGGGATTAAACTGGATGGTACATAGAATGAAGTCATAAATTTTCCTGATTTCGTCAGGACTATGTCATAATTATCTTCGATTTCGCCACAGTCTAACAAGCCTCCTTCATTATCGTCATATGGTTTCAGATAAGCTTGTTTTTGAATGACATTATCTTTATTTGCGATTGATAACATCCAGTAACTGTCTTGAAAGAAATTGAGTTGGGTTACTGATGTTTGTATACATCCTTTTTCTCGGAAGAAATCAGGGAATTCTCTGCATCTCGGGTCTAGAGACATACTCAATGAATATTCTTTAGCAAGCAATTACCCTGTAACAAAGATTTGAAAAGTAAAAGTAAAGTATCAAACCCGGAGAAATACATCATGCTGTATATTCAAATCATATCAAAATAGGAATAAAAAGGCTAGAAGCCATATTCGCTGTCAATTAATGTTATCATAGAAATAAGAGTGGAATTCACTGTAACGCATGCTCAACGACTATATAGTCAGCCAATGCCAAAATTGTATAGCGGGCTATAGGAAGTAACATATGCCAAGTGTGAAAATTCTTACAATAGTTGAATATTTTTCCAACAAAATTGATAACGTCTGATAAATAGTTGTCTTTACTGTCATTTTTTCTTGTATGGAAGTCTTAGAAATAACACCAAAAAAACATTTCCATTAAAAGCATTTGAGTTCACTTTTACAAAATTTGTAAATCTTAGAGATGTCGAGGTTGAGGAACTCCAATTAATACTCCCGTACTAAGTAAACTCTTGCTCTGCTAGGCTATGCTTTGATAAAATCCTAATAAAGTTTCAATATCAACATAATATACTGAAATTGAATTTATGACGCCATGTATATAGTTTAATTCAAAATAATTTTGGTTTATATAGCCTATGAGCCACTATCCAATATTCACTAGTCTGCAGTTCACATTGTGATCAAGGCGACAAAATATCGGTTTCAATAGGAAATGCAGATAAAGTAGGTATTACAAAATCATTATCATATTTTTTGTTTGTTATAGGGTTCATAATTGAACATTTACTTACTCATAATCTATTAGATTCAAGAACAAAAATAGAATTGAATAATAATTTCTGGTGAATAACAAAAATATGTAAGAAATATGACGTTTGACGATCGCTGTTTCATCATTTTTGGCAATACAGATGTTGAAATTCGTAATATATAAATTAGTCCTGAATTGAGATTGTTCAATATTCTTGAAATTAAATTGTGTTGGCTTCAGTTATATTTTTGCAGAGTTATCTAGACAGAATGCGTTTCAGGTATCTATATCACTCTATATCCATCAATAATGAATTTACAAGATTTATTCATCTCTGTATTGTACGTATTTGGTAGAATAATGAGATTCTTTTTCTAGAGCAAACCCAAAAATTATCGACGGGAAGAAAATTGCGGAGGAAATTCATAAAGAATTGAGATCGGAAATAGAGGAATGGGTTAGCCAAGGAAATCGGCGTCCATGTTTGACTGCTATTTTAGTGGGACAAGATCCAGCTAGTGAAAAATATGTCAATAATAAAATGATAACTGCCAAAAAAATTGGTGAGTACTTATTGAGACATAAAAACTTTTTTTGATCAAATTTGGTAAAGTGCTTATGAAATAGCTCATTAATTGACGTACTTTTTTATATCTTGACTGCATGAAAGGAAAACCTATAATGTTCGTAGAATAGCCTGCAAGCCGTAGAAGGTCCTCAGTAATGAGTTCAATAACACAGTGTCAACTTTCAGGTCCGATTATATTTCTGCTGTATACAAGCATGTGAGTCATACGTGAAAAACTTTATTACTTTCAGGCATAACTAGTACCACCCTCAGACTTCCTGACACACTTTCAGAAGATGATCTGATAAGCAAAATAAACGAACTGAATGAAGACACATCTGTGGACGGGATCCTCGTCCAGATGCCCGTTCCTGCGCATATTTCCGAGAGGAATGTGTGCAATGCTGTAGATCCTCGAAAAGACGTGGACGGGTTCCACAATACCAATATGGGAAAGCTAGCTGTAAATATAGACACTTTTGTGCCCTGTACAGCTCTAGGGGTAGTTGAACTCATCAAGAGGTAATCGTTTAAACTGATATCAACAACATATCTAATAGGAATGATTCCATTATTTTCTGCATTTGCTTTTTTCTGATTAGGAAAGTTATACTTTGATATCAGGTATAAGGTTGAATTGGGCTTGTTTCTGATCATTTAATCAATCTCATTGATGAATCATCGTCTTTTCTGTTACATATATAGTATTTCAAAATTATCTGTCTACATTTTTACTAGTACCTACATCCTTGAACTCTTATACATCAAATATTTCACACGTCTGTCATTGGTTATTCAGAAAAAAGTGTATTGTTTCAGGTCTAACATAAAAACATTTGGAAAAAATATTGTGGTATGTGGACGTTCCAAATATGTAGGTCTGCCTATAGCATTACTGCTCCATTCTGATGCCAATAATGAATGTCCTGGGTATGAGGCTACTGTAACTATTTGTCATCGGAATACTCCCCCAGGAGACTTGGAATTTTTCACAAAAAGAGCTGATATTATAGTCAGTGCAACAGGTCAGGATAAATTGGTGTTGTTACAGTTTGTCACTCTTTCACATTCTAGGTTAAGATGATGCATGATAAATTTTTATAAATATTGTTATCAATAGATACATGTATGTTTTTCTTTTAGGAGTAGTCAACCTGATTAAACCTGACATGATAAAGCCTGGAGCATGTATTATCGATGTGGGAATTACAAGAATAACAACAGAAAAGGGCAAATCAAAACTTGTTGGTGACGTTGACTTTGAGGGTAAGGAATTTGTGTCAAAAAGTTTCACAAGTTTTTTGCAAGAATGCTGGTCCTATCGCCAGCTTACCTCAGCCTCTTGAGCCTTTTTTGTGTCTTCCGGTTGAACTTCATAGCACCCACTCCATTGTACAGGTTCCTCACCGGTTAGCTGTTGTATTCTTCGGGAGTAGGCTGCCCGAATATTGCTTGTCTTTTACGGTCTGATGCCTCGCATTCAGACAGTGTATGTCTGGGCGTTTTTTTCCATTTACCGCAATGTATGTAGGAAAGTTATCTGTTGTAAAGTGTCATTTTATGCAGTTGTCCTCTCATTGCACTGTGATCAGTGAAAAGGCCTGTATATGTTTTTCAAAATTGAGTAGTTCTTTGGGTTTCTGTTGACTGTTCTTTAATATAAATTTTCCCGTGGTTTATGAGAGGGGTAGATGCTCCATTTCAGCACTCTTAATAAAATAGAACAATTGTAGGAATCAATGAAAACTAATAGTTTCGAACATTTTCCTCTTCATTAAAGACGACCGTTTTAGAAATTATAATAATAATTGTAGTGATTACAATAAAACCTCTACGTGCCTAACGTATTTTTGATCAGTGTGCTTTAATATATCTAGTTTTCTCACATGTGATACAATCGTACATACAATATTAGGTATCTGCTTCTCTTACCCTTGACTGTTCGCCGATTAAGGACATGTTCTATTTAAAAAATAACTTCACTATCAAGCAAATTCAACACATTATTATATTCGCTTTATCGCGGGAAGTTTGAATTGTCAGCGCCTACTGTTCTTATGAAAGCCTAGTTCATCTGACCATATCGGCCTGAAATATTAAGGTGATATTCGCTTACAGAACGCTAACAGGTTTCATATCTGTGTTGTTTGTCTGAAGAATTTGAATGGATTTTACCATACCCAGAAGTTAATATTCATTCATCATGACCAGTAAGATTATGTTAGATATAGTTTTCACTACAAACTGGTGTACATATATCTTTTCTGATATATGCCGAATCTCCCATCTTCTTTAAAACTTATCTTATACTTACATGTCCTTGTAAATTTGATTTTTTTTTGCATACAACGAAGGATTTTCATTTCATTTATGGTACTTTTTAGCTACTGACATCTTTTACTTCGTATAAGAGTTCTACACTTTTCTTGGAGCAGGATCTGATAAATTATCATATATTACAGGTTGTTATGAAGTTGCTGGTCACATTACACCTGTTCCTGGAGGAGTAGGTCCAATGACGGTAGCCATGCTAATGTCGAATACATTTCGGGCAGCCAGAGGTTTAGCAAAGCCAATTTGAAATGTGTGTTCAAGGAAATGTGACTCGTTTATACGTATTATCGAAAAAGTTGACTTCCCTGATGGGACTTGTTAATTATTTATTATCGTCCTTTGGTTATAGCTCAATTAGCTCATGTATTTTTATTAACATGCACAGTATTATGAAAGAATATGTGGTTTATGATAATGCATTGTTATTTTCAAAATCCTCATCTACCTGTTGGCTTCCTTCCTATCCCAAAATATATATTTTTCGAAAAAAAAGTGCCTTGCAACAAAATGCTCACGTTTTTGAACATAATTGACACTTGAATGAAATATAGGATCATAAAAAACAAATGGAGTTATTACATCAACTCTTAATACGATATTTGCCATTAATTCAAAAGATTCTAAAAATCGATTGTAGAAATTCACGAAAAATTCAAATTTTTATCACCTTCACTTTGTTTGGTGAGGTTGAGATATGAAACCTTTGGAGTCGATAAACTTCAACAAAAGGAATCGATTGAATTAGAGTGGACGGACATAGTGGTCTTCATCCGAAGGTCTCGGAGGTTCTAAAAGGACTACACCTTTTCCAGTTGTATTTCAGAAACCATCAAGTTTATTTCAGAAAGCGTCAATTGAATTTCAGAATAGTCACTTGTATTAAAGTATCAATTGTATTTCAGAATAGTGAGTTGAATTTCAGAAAGCGTCAAATGTATTTCAGAATAGCGAGTTTAATTTCAGAAAGCATCAATTGTATTTCAGAATAGTCAGTTCATATTCAAAAAGCGTCAAATGTATTTCAGAATAGTCAATTTCATTTCAGAATTTGTTATTTGTATACAAATGATATATTCTGAAATACAGTTGATACTTTCTGAAATACAAGTGATTATTCTGAAATTCAATTGACGCTTTCTGAAATACAACTGGAAAAGGTGTAGTATAAAGGAAGCATAGATATGCATATAGCAGGGGTTGGCAAAAACATGGCCCATAAGGGCCTACTTGCATGGCACCAGCCCCCCCCCCACTACTACTACTACTACCACTACTACTTCTTGTTTAGTGAGCTCCAAGAAAGATTTCCTTGAAAAATAATTCAAATATAACTTGTTTTTGCTAATTTGGAAAAACGTGTTTTTTGAAGGAAGTGAAAATAACTCAGTATATCTAATAGGGGCTAAGTAGGAAACACATAAATTTCAAAGTAGTTCAACATATGTAGGATATCATTTTTTATCATCCCTGTACCAAGAGATAGTTGGAATTAGCGACACTAGGCAGCAGAAGAAAGAAACACTCCCGAAACAAACTACCCTGTACTGATGAGTGCCAATAAGCCCGAAACCGAACTGTAGGTAGTTGAGCGTGCCTGTATCGACTATGGATGTGAACTTTGTAACGTCTTAGGAAGAAACATTTGCGATCTGCATTCACAGTGTGAGTAGTTGCATGGACTACGAACAGATATATTCAATGTTCTGCGTGGTATTTACCAGGAAAGTAGTTGTTTTCTGCTTGCAGTCTACCAGACATTGATATTTTCAAAGGATAGACTATTTTTCCTTTTAATTTTTGTCCAATTCATGGTTTTCATTCTTCATTTGGATTACGCTTTTGAACAATTGTTGATTGAAATCATAAGTCAATGTACAGCATCATCCAAGGAACTCACCTTTCCTCATCAAAGATGAACACTAATGTCACTAATTAATCAATATATCATAATTTGATTTTGATATGGTTTTGGACATTGGGTTGATGTTTTGGTGGTTTTGGTTTAGTACTTTGGTCAACTTTGGTCTTTGATCTTTGATGGCCTTTGATAACAAACAGTGATGCCAATTGCCAAAGGCCAAAGATTAGTGGTTAGACCATATATCTAACTTATCTCTGTCTAATAATAACTATATAGGTAACATGGATACCAGAGCTGAAGCCGAAAAATAAAACAAATGACAGTCTGCGGGACCAATCGCGAATATGCGCATGCGCAAGTTTGAATTAAGAATCGACATTCGTTTTCATCATGGAAGAGAGTAGCTCTCTAGTGAGCGACAAACGTATGATAATTATAAAAAATCAATCAAATGTGTCAGATAACCTTCAATTCGATGTTTTTATTTCATCATTATTTTTCGAATATTCATTCATTGATGGATTGTTTGTCGATATTGAATGATAGTTGATGATAAATGCAGAAATGGATGTGATCTACTAAGCGATACTTGCGATTTGCATAGAAACCTTTGACGATAAAGTCATCGGAACAAGATTCGTGGGCTAATTTTTGATCAATCACTGTTATCAATCACTAATCACTTCTGTAAACAATCAGTAAGTACATTTATAACTATATTGCATATATCTAATAATAACTATATAGGTAACAGAAACCTGTCAAGATAAAGTCATCGGAACAAGATTCGTGGGCTAATTTTTGATCAATCACTGTTATCACTCACTAATCACTTCTGTAAACAATCAGTAAGTACATTAATAACTATATTAACGCTCTTTTACATAATTTGTGTCAACAAATATACATAACCTATGAAATTCTGAAAACGTCAGTGGATTTCAACTCGTCAAAACCCGCGCTTGCGCACAATTCATCATTAGCAAGCCAGACAGTCTTTTGTTTTTCCAAAACTAGCTTCACTTTCGCGTAAAGAGAAGAATAGGTGTTATCCATATAGTTGTTATTATATATATGCTATATTGACGCCCTTTCACATAATTTCGGTTAACAAATATACCTAACCTATGAAATTCTAAAAACGTCAGTGGATTTCAACTCATCAAAACCCGCGCATGCGCACAATTCATCATTAGCAAGCCAGACAGTATTTTGTTTTTCCAAAACTGGCTTCACTTTCGCGTAAAGAGAAGAATAGGTGTTATCCATATAGTTGTTATTTCAGGGTCTCCACTTCTCATGGTCTTTGATAATAAACAGTGATGCCAAAGATTAGTGGTTAGACAACATTGAAATTCATCGTAATAGAATTGGAGTCGAAAGTAATAGATTTTTCGTTGTGTTGTGATAATAGTGATGTAATGAGATGTTTACAAAATATAATGTGATATAATGATCAGATTTTGTTCTTGTAGCGTACTGATTACCTTATTCCAACTTGCAACTGATGAATTTCATTTTTGTACTTACAAATTCTCATATTACGAAAACAAAATATGAACAAATCTATAGTCATTTTTAATGTATTTCACGGCCGTATTCGCCGTATGCTATTAAGCTAGGCTTAAGGCTTATGCTCGCTTATAGTTACGATTTTGCATGCACCTTGGCTTTATATTTTAAGCCAGGATTATGTGGACATAACCCTGTTTTTTTGATTTCTGTTTCAAAGGATTACGAAAGCTCTGAAAGGACACTATATATATATATATTTTTTATCTCATTATAATGAGTTAAGTTTCCCATTATTATGAGATAGCTAACTCATTATAATGAATTAGTTATCTCATAATAACGAGATACTAACTCATAATAATGAGATACTAATTATTATGAGATAATAACTAAGCAAAAAATGTTAAAATAATATTTTTGCTACTGCTGAGTTGCCACATTTAGGCCGTAGTTTTCAAACAGATGGATATATACATGGAAATATGCCAGGAGTGATATTTCAATGAATGTTCAGAATTTCACCAGTTGAAAATAAGGGGAAAAAGTATTCTGCTGACCAGAATAGAATATTCCATTAGATTTCAGACTTCTACTGCGAATATCGGGCTCATAATACAAAACAGATATCTATGAAGAAATACCTACTTGCCACCATAACAAAAATTTGAATACACCCCCATACGGGGGTAGTTTATACTTGTGATTTTTCTAAAAACATTGCTGACCGAGGGTTTCCAGTTGAAATTTTCCACTGAAACATCATAATATGATTGTTCGATGCGGATACTTCGTGCCACCATAAAAAAATCTGAATCAACCCCCTCATAAGGGTAGTTTATACTTGTGATTTTCCATAAAACTATGCTGACTGGGGTTTCTAGTGCAGATATTGCAGTAAAACAGTAGATTGTGATTGCTCAAACCATACTCTTCATGCCACCATAGTGAAAATCCGAATCAACCCCCTCGCAAGGGTAGTTTATACTTGTGATTTTCCTTGAAACTTTGCTGACTGGGGGTTTCTAGTGCAGATATTGCAGTGAAACAGTAGATTGTAATCAAGGTGGATATAGGATGGTGAAACAGCTTCCTATTAACAAGCACTAGAATAAACTGTAGACCTTTGCCTACTTGATTTCATACCGTAGTAATATTTCCTGAAGTTATCAGAGATGGCGACATACCTTGTGTCGGTAAAACAGAAACTGCGCATCTGTCACCTTTTTATCAGTTTCATCTATTCTAGATAAAAAATGACTGAGAAGAATCGAAATATCGATAACTATTCCAGATTCACTGAAAATATTGTGTTTTGATGTCATTTCAACTCATGTCTGACAGATGCGAACCACAGAAATACATGAGCAACAGAAATCTTCTTCTATAATCGAACTCACCGCCATCTTCTTTCAAGTCGTGGAAATATTAGTACCTTCTCAAACGGTCTACAAGTTTTTCGCAGAAACAATTGAAGAGTTGTTTCACCATCTTATATCCACCTTGATTGTAATTGCTCAAACCACACTCTTCATGCCACCATATTCACCATAAACAAATAGGTTGTCCTGTCAATGTCAAGCAAGATTCAACATGGCTGTGAATGAGATCCCGCCAGGCGGGATTTTATGATGAAATAGCTGCAGATTTCTTTATGAGAGCATGGGTCATAGACATATATCTAATAATAACTATATAGGTAACATGGATACCAGAGCTGAAGCTAAAAAATAAAACAAATGACAGTCTGCGGGACCAATCGCGAATATGCGCAAGCGCAAGTTTGAATTAAGAATCGACATGCGTTTTCATCATGGAGGAGAATAGCTTTCTAGTGAGCGACAAACGTATGATAATTATTAAAAATCAATCAAATGTGTCACGTAACCTTCAATTCGATGTTTTCATTTCATCATGACATATATTTTTCAAATATTCATTCATTGATGGATTGTTGGATGATATTGAATAATAGTTGATGATAAATGCAGAAATGGATGTGATCAACAAAGCGATACTTGCGATTTGCTGAGAAACCTGTCACGATAAAGTCATCGGAACAAGATTCGTGTGCTAATTTTTGATCAATCACTGTTATCACTCACTAATCACTTCTGTAAACAATCAGTAAGTACATTAATAACTATATTAACGCTCTTTTACATAATTTGAGTCAACAAACATATCTAACCTATGAAATTCTGAAAACGTCAGTAGACTTCAACTCGTCAAAACCCGCGCATGCCCACAATTCATCATTAGCAAGCCAGACAGTCTTTTGTTTTTCCAAAACTGCCTTCATTTTCCCGTGAAGAGAAGAATAGGTGTTATCCATATAGTTGTTATTATATATATGGTCATAGATCTTATTGCTTACGCTAGATCCGATATCCAGGTTACTTGTTTTGTGGGTCCCAGGACTCCCAGGAAGGTCCGGGGGGTTGAATGAAAGTACTAGGCCATTGATTGGTCGTTTTTATTTTTGTCCATACGTGTTGTACCACGTGATCGAGTAGTACCTACTTTCTTGCAGACCCCTCTTGGCCTAAAAATTACTACAGGATGCCGGATCTAGCGCAAGCAGTAAGATCTATGGCATGGATTGAGCTATCTTCTACAGTGAAACATGATTTCAAGCCCTAATCTTACATTATGAAGAACCAATATACACCAAAGATATCAATCAAATCCATATATATTATATTAACTATAACTACGTACTACGTCCTTGACCTACGGTCGAAAATTCCGGTGATCTACGGATCCGTCTATCGTTACTTGACACACTGCTTTTTTGTGTTTTTTCACTTTTCGTTTGATGTTGATGCGAATGATGCGGCATTTGTCATTGATTTGTCATAATCACTGAACTCAAACGTCATAACTGGCAAACATATTTATTTGAAAAATGGTTCGACTAGGTGAAATTTTTCCAAATTTTACAGCAAAATCGACAACTGGAAACATTGTATTCCATGACTGGCTGAAAGATTCGTAAGTATAGATGGAGAATTTTCATAGTTGAATTATATTATGTACTTATCTGATTTGCCCATCACATCAACATTCTGACATTCATAAATCAAATTTCAAATATATATTTCCAATCAATTGAGAAATGATTGTTGACTAGTTTTTCTTTTCAGTTGGGGCATATTGTTTTCTCATCCAGCTGATTTTACCCCAGTTTGCACTACTGAACTAGCAAAACTTCTCAAGTTATATCCAGAATTTGAAAAGAGGAATACGAAAGTAATAGCCTTGTCTTGTGATTCTGTTGATAGTCACCTAAAGTGGAGTAATGATATCAAAGTGTATGGTGGGTATTCTGGCAATGAAATGCATGATTTACCTTACCCTATCATTGCTGATGAGGATCGAGAACTTGCCACAGAGTTGGAAATGATTGATCCAGATGAAAAAGATTCCCTGGGAATACCTGTAACTGCTAGAGCAGTATTTATTGTAGATTCAAATAAGAAGTTGAGGTTGTCCATTTTGTACCCAGCCACCACAGGAAGAAACTTTGAGTAAGATTTAATTTCTATCAATACCCCAAAATACAGTGATTTCATAAAGTATTTTTGATAATTATAAACGTTCATTTGGGAGGAAACTTTCATTTTTCATCAGGAAATGAATTTAAAAGTGCTGATTCTACATTTCTCTGTTGTACTATATTTTTGAGTATTGTTTATATCCCACTCAAGAAATAACTATCATTAGAGATAATCTCATCACATCTAGATGGCATAAAAAAACATTACCAATATCCAGTTTGATAGTAATAACAAATATTTCAGTGAAATACTTCGGGTTCTGGACTCTCTTCAACTTTGTGACAAGCACAAGGTAGCTACTCCAGTGAATTGGATGGTGAGTATTATTAGTAATTCTGCTTTCACCATATAAAAAAGGTCCATATATTTTTATGCCCTCCATGGACCAATGAAAGTCCCTCATTGTTCATGAAAAAGTTGAATGTTAATTTTGCCTCCCCATTTTTTTTATATATTTATGTCATATGTTTATGAAAACATTAATTGTTGAACTATTATCTGTGCTATTATGGAAAGATGGAGGAAAAGATAATACATCCAACAATGCAGCTTTCTTATTTACAACAATCAGCATAATATATAATTTTTTTTTCAATTCTTTACACTTTGGGGTTGTTGATTTTCAAAATTCTCAAATAAATACTTTTTTGTTACAGCCTGGGGATGACGTAATGGTTCAACCAACGGTACCGGCGAATGATGTAAAGACTCTTTTTCCATCATTGACTGTTGTAGCATTACCTTCTGGAAAGGAGTATATAAGAAAAACACCTCAACCATGAAAATACCGACTGTTCTCTAGATTTTCATATGAAAATACCGACTGTTCTCTAGATTTTCATTTGTTTTATCTTATGAAACAAATAATGAGTTTGTTCTTTTTACGTTTCTTAGTTTAGTTTCAAAAAAATAAAATGCCCATTTATTTCTCAAGATGTGATGCATTATTGTTCAACCATCAATGTTTCATTAGTTGACTGAAATCTGATATATGCATCCTGTGAACAAGCTTCATTGAAACATATCTATTATCAATTAGGCAATAAATTTAAATGACATGCTATAAACTACTTGATGGAGAGGTAATGAAAATGGGAGATGGGGTATTAAAGGACAATAAAATAACGCTGGTACTCAGTTATCCCAGGTTATGGTGAACATTTCTGAAAGTACAAACAGGTACTTCGGAAATTTAATGTAACATATATAGGTTTGTATACCTCAGCCCATTCTCACTTGTTTAATAAATATTGTTTCGTTCAAATAAATATGTTTGGCTGTCCAATTTTTACGAAGTCCTGATAAGGACCGATATTTTCTTTATGTGTCTTCATTATTGGATTTAGTGTGGTGTAATTAATACGTTCGTTTTCTAAATTAGATCACAGTCTTTATTTCCCGTCACTTTTACAATAGCAGTACTTTCTAAGTTCTGGTAAATCGTTTTCGATACATCTTGCTTGACTGCCGTACATATTGATGCGACTTACATCGCTCAATTTCAATTGAAATTCATCTCTGACCGAATCGTGCGTGATACTCGCCTCAAAAAGCGAATTTCCAGGTTTGAGCATGGCCTTTATTTGATACAAATTCCGCTTGATTTCCAACTTGGCGGACAGATCGGCCACAAAACCGTCCAAATCGGCATTTTTGTTGAACTTTAGCAGATTTTTGTTGGGCGACATTTTCATAGCCCAAAGTATTTCTGATACTGAGAGTTGTTCACATAAATTTCTGTAGGGATTGGTGTATTCGTTCAAGGTACGGACTAGAGTTTCACCCAGTTTCTCTACTACTGGGTCGGAAAGAGGCAGATTCTGCCAATCGAGGCAAGCACACCAATGGGGTTCTATATGTGCATCAGCACAACTTCTTTCAGCAGGAATCTGAATCAGAAAAAAAAAACGAATTCAGGGCATGATCTCAAGATTTGAATGTGATTATCTGTTTCTCGAATTGTTTTACATTGGGTTAAGATCTTTTGACAAATAATTGATAGATTGAAAATGTAATTATTCCCAAAATTTATTTTACTAACCTTCGAAAACAAAGAGACTGATCTCTCTTTTATATTTGCCACACCAGTACTCTGTACATTCAGTACATCTTTCAATGTAGTGAAAATATCAAATGGTGTAGTCAGTTTGTCAAGATTTTCTCTGAAATTGGTATAAACAGCCTCGTGTTTTTGTTTGAACCAATTGGGAAATGTGAACGAGAAAAAAGGTAATCGTTCCTCCTGTTTTCCTTGGAGAGTGTTTCTCACTTCGGCAAATCTGAAAAGGCGAGTTTGAAATTATTTGGAACTGATGATTTCTTATCAATTTCCTTAATTCAAATTATTCGCGATAGGTGCTAAGCGATACGCTACCTAGCGGTGACTCGTGAACCACTCGAAGTGGTATAACCACCGAACTCTCTGGAGGATAACCCACGGAAAAACTTAACCTCTGTTCTGTTTATGTTCGCTTCTGATGTGAAAGGTGTACTTCCAGCAGTTTTTCGAGAGATGTTATGGTGAAATACATGTGAAATCATATCGTTTTTCTCGTTTCAGTTATTGTTTGGTGACAAGACACCTATGTCACAATGACACAAACATCAAAAATATGAAAACAAAATAAAAACGACACCACTTCGAGAAGTTTGAGTTGTTACCATGAGATAGTGCTACGTGTTATTTTCTATCGCGAATAGGTAGTGTCAATGGTGTTGTCAGACTAATACTCAAGTGAAACAATTGAAATCGAGGAGACATGCCAATAGTCATTTTCAATAAGTATACAAAAAAACCTCAAAAAACAATAAATTAGCCTATCTGGAAGTATGCATGCAGTGTTGCCGGTTAATTCAGTTTGTTGTTTTTAACATTGTTTATTCAAGTAGGCAAAAAGTGACTAATGATTCACCTGGAAGCTGAGGAATTTGTCTAATCTGAGTCATAGCTAATCTACAAATGCAATAGAAACAGATTAATCGACAAAATGCTGAATACTTCATTCGAAAAGGAGAACATTCTTCCTAATTGATACTATTTTTATGACTTTTCAAAATATACCTATGACCATGATCAGCCATCATGATGAGAATAGTGTTATTCAATGCTCCAGACGTCTGAAGGTTTTGCAAAAATTCCACAACATCATCGTCAGCAGCTCCGACCAGATTATAATCATCATGAGATAGTTCACCGTGAAAACCAAATAGGAACTTGGGCTTCGTTTCATAGACTTTGAAGAACTAAAAGTTAACTGATCTTAGATACTAGAAGATTGGGTTCATTAAGAGCATTACATCTTTTATTGCATTGAGCATTATTTTATGCCTGGGTATCTCTCCTGTACAAAGCTTAGGCCATTTACTTCTCTCCTTGAGGGTTTCAAGGTAATAAGGCCTCATGTAGTGATCTGTAGGAGGTGACTGAAATAAAAAATAACTCAACTACAGCTGGGTTATAAATGCATGTGTGATGATTTTTCCTACACTGGCTGTGTATCTAGAAGGTATGATGAAATGGAAACAAAAAATTAAAACATACGTTGAATCCATTCAATCTATAAGTGAATGTTCCTAATTCGGGGACATCTTCAAAAAAAGCTGTAACATAACCGGCATCCTTGTATTGATTCCAAATGAATGGGTACACATCAACAAAGTGAGAATTCAACTTTCTCTTCCTTGTATCTGGCAATTCCAACTCGGTTTTTCCAGTTAAAATTGGGATAAGTGCCTGTGGAGTTCCATCTCCAACAATATTATATCTGAAAAAGATACTTTAGAGCCAACATTTCAGATGGTGCAAGAGCATTTTCAATTATTGTTTTCTGTTAGCAATAGTGTTATCAGCGGAAAAATACTACTCTAGTTCTCTAATTGAGTTTGATCAGCCTGTATATTTATGATGAAAAAAATTGTAACAACCATATACAGGCTGACTGTCAAAAAAGCTATAGCGTCACTATTAAATATCCGACTTTGAAAAACGAAAAAGCAAATGAAATCACTCATCAAATACTACAAGTGTGCGCTAACAATTATATTTAGTCCAATAATTTCAACTCTAATGACAGCAACTAACTATGAAAAAATTAAGATCATTGGCATGTCAAAATGATTTTTTTCATGCAAGAAAGATGATTTTTGTTACTTTACAACTGAATTATTTGTGGAAATGTGTTGAAAATGTTCAATTGGATTGTGAAGATTGTGCTGGTAAAAAGAATAAGCAATTTTGAGCAGAAATTTTTGGAGAACGAGCGGAAAGAACATAGGCCTGAAACCCCGTTTTCTTGTCTTTGGGGAGCTGTATCTCCGAAACTAGTTGAGAGAATTTTTTGTTCAGAAGGCCAAACGACGTGGGTTTCGCAAAACCGCATGTCTCTAAAGGGGGAAGCCCGATAACTATATATTTACCGAAAAAAATCTAATCAAGAAATTTATGTTACCATTTAAAATAAAAGAAATGCAGTCGCTACCGTTCAAATTAATCGAAATTGGACAGAAAAATTGTTAGTGCCACCTTGTTTTTGTGGAGACCTTCCATTTGCTTTTTAAGCAAAATTGGATGATAAATAGCAGCACTATAGTGTGTGGCGTTTTTTTGCCAGTCAGCCTGTATATTTCAATAGGAGAAAAGGTGACAATTCAAAAATACTTACCCCTGTAAAACATCTCCTTTCAAGGATTTTGTTAAATATTCATAAGTTTTGGGTAACTTCCTAATGAATGCATTTCTGGATAAGGAATCAAAACCAAACATTAAAACATTTAAATTCAGTGAATTCTGAGGTAAATCATCCCAACCTGCATGATCCCAAATCTCTTTTTCATTTCTGATACCCATTAGGGTTGCAGACCACTTTTTATCTTGTGATTCACATGATGCTCTCACCTTATTCATGAAAAATATATGGTGTCTAGACCATGTTTCATTTTATGATAGACATGAGCTTACCACATCACTTTTCTGGAGTTGATAAGATTCAGCAGTCACAGATATTCCATCTTTTGATTTGAAATCATCTACTCTAATTAAATCAGTAAATGAACATTTTATGGATCCATACCTAATCTTTATATTTTCTTGAAGTTCACAGGTAGAATCCTACAAATATGTATATCTCTCAATAAAATCATTTTATTCTATTTTTATTATTTTCCAACCAGACATTTTACCCAATCTTCATTTTTAGAACAATCTATGTTGGGTACTACATGGACAAATTTCATCATTTCTGGGGATTCTACAGGAAGATTTGGTTGTTTGCAAGCTAGTGAACTAGCCTGAGTTTTGATCAAGTCTTCAATGTTCTTTCTACCAACACAAGTAATAAGAATTATTAATTCCATTCATTTGGTAATAAATTAGCCATACTTACAATGTAAAATTCCTATCTTCATCTAGTTGCCAAACATTGCGGCATATCATTAAAAATATTAGGGATCCAATTATCAGCATAAAAATCATGACCCTTCTTTTAATTTGCGAGAGTCTCCAGAAAAACATTATTGGTCTGAGTTATTATACCTAATAGTACAATATTTATATAAACGTGTGTTCAAGTATGATCAAAAATCGTAAGTGGTAAATAAATAATGATCATTGCGTAAAATTTATGATCAAATCAACAACAATCTCACTGCATTTTTCGATTTGTCTAATCGCGAAAATCACGGAGTGGGCGGCCTCTGGTGTCAAATTTTCTAAGCCTTTCGAGGGTGATCAACAAAGCAATTTAGCATTGTATAGCATAGGCTTTCGTATTATTTTTAATGACATTGAATTGTTTTGGATAGTTTTCGGACTTGTTTCGTGCTTATCAGCTAGTTACTAATATTATTGAAACATGCAGCAAGTTCAAAAGGTCGTGAAGACGAAATCGACAAGATTTGTTCAGTATTTCAGCGTTCCTCCTACCGTACAGACATCGTTCCTTTGGCACATTAATCCTGAATTTCCTTTCAGGATTTTGTGAAAAATGGATGATCACGTTGAAAATAGGAAAACTTATCACCACAAACATTTACGTTTGTAGTAAGCACTTCCTATAGAACTGGATTTCTCAAGTGAATGCGAACTGCGAAGGTATGTCTTTCAGGTTAAATCAAACAAATAAAGATCTGGTTTAACTGTAGTTGTGTCTCTTGTTGTTTGTAATGAAAACCTTGATTTTACTTTAGGACCATCAAGGAGAATTAAACCAAGAGTTAGGCTCAAAAAGAATGCAATTCCTTCAATAAACATCTGGAAGTCATCACATGCAAACTTCAAGAGTGAGAGCAATGTGGGCTGAATGAAATCAAATCTTTATTCAAAATGAATAAACTGTGAATTGAATGAAGTATCAATTGAAATAAATGAATTTGAATGACTGGTAGACCACAAGGTCTCAAACTTTTTGAGTTATTCTTGGAAAATACCTACTCATCTATATATTATATATAATTATTTTTATTAAATGAATCATCATTTTATTGTTAACATAAAAATAATGACTTGTGTTGCCTATTTAAGATAGGTAGGTATCTCAATATAAGCACCCCTGTACTTACTTCTCTCAGAGAAGTTAATTGACTACAATTCTTCAATTCAATCATTTATTTTTGGATTGATAAAATAAATAAAATTACAGGTTTACAGATAAATTCACACTTCCATTGCTGATTTTCCCATGGAACTATTTTAATTTCATGTTAGAGCTACCTACCCTAGAGCTGAAGTTTGTGAACAGGAGTTTATTTATATATGTGTTTGACATCTATCCCACAAAGTATGTGACCAGCTTTGAATAATGCTTTTCGCTATTTAAGGGTTTCTTCTTATCTCCAATATACTCTAGATACTTATTTCAATCTTGGCCATTCTTGAAATAAAGAGAAATCATTGAAATACAAATACTTTAGTGGCCCCATTGATTTTGCAGAGGTGGTTTGAAAAGCCACGAAACTCACATAAAATACCTGTTTTGAATTCTATAAACGATAATCTATCAATAGCGCCCCTTTTGAATACTCAGGATTATTTATTTCTTCCCTAAAATTCGAATTGAAAATTGACATATTACCATTGAAAATATACACCAAATGCCAAATGTTTGTTGATCACCCTCATGTCAAATTTTTGACATTTCTCGAGCGCCATCTGTTGGTTCGTGATTTTCGCGAAAAGTCAGCCGGCAGCTCTTCTGTTTCTAACCGAACCTAACCACCTAAACACATATTAAAGAACCTCTAACCACTAATCTTATCTCTGAGCTGGCTGCTTTCCGAACGACGGTGCGAAGAGATATTGTGAGAATAAGGGAAGATATATAGGCGCGGAGTGGAAAATTTTTCAACTATTTTGGATTTTTGAAATCGGCAATATTTTTACGGTGATCCTTGAATGTTTTCCTCCAAAATAAAAATTTACCACGGTCGAGATGTCCAGGTGAATTTTTTTTGCAACTGTGATCCTCCTATACAGGGTGTTCCTTAAAGACATGCTAATATTTAAGGGGGTGATTCTTTGACACATTTTAAGAAAAAAACTTCCTATAAACGTATGTCCCTAAAAGTCTTAGCTTTTGAGATGCAGAGTGATAAAATTTTGAAAAAAATCAGATTTTTAATAATAACTGAGATAAATATTCTAGTCATCGTTATAAAATTTCGAAAATCTCACGATTTGCGCTCGACCCAAAGAAATAGGGTTATCACAAAGTTGTAAAAAAAATGTACCTGGACATATTTCGAAAAAAATCATTCTAGTAAAAATCGGCCGTGAGTTTCAGTCACGTTCAAATCGTCAGCCTTTTGAATAGTAGCTTCTTTAGGGTTCACTCTACATCCCTTCTGAATATCTTACGCGCTCGAATAAATCATTTTTATTTTCATTTTCAACCCCCTCGTACGGCCACCCCAAGCACGCAAACCAGCAGATTAATATTCCTCCGTTATCAAAAACATCGAGCTCGAGTATTTCTTGGTGACTATTTTTTTTTACATTTTTTAGAGAATAACCTTTTTTTTCTTCTATCATCCAATCTTCACAATCCAAAAAGTCCCCACGACGTTAGAGTAAATCCCCATTCAGCCTATTGGGCACCCGTAATATAAACAACGGTTTGAATTGAAATGAATCCATTCTTTCACGTCATTTGCATATTGTCAGTAGTTGTGACTACAGAGTGTTCAGTGAAATAATATTTTTTATTCCAATGACTGAAAATTGGAAATATCATGAGATCATAACTATGTATTGGGCACTGACACATTATTTAATTGTTATTTTTATTTTTTTCATAATAATTAACATACAGACATAATAATATAAAATAAATAGAAAAAAAACTTATACTCCAAAAAATAAAACGAAAATTGTAATTCTACACTACATAGCAGAGAGTGAAATCCAAACAAAGTTGAACCTAGTAAACTTTCAGCCTATTAGCAAATAACATGACATTTGATTTCTGATCATCACTGATGAAAAGTCAGCTATTATTTAACTGAGTGGAATACCCATTACACAAGTGTAAACTCCAAAAAATAAAACGAAAATATAAAATACAGACATAAAATGAATAGATAAAGAAACATACTCATCCTTGGAAAAATGAAAATTGTAATTCTACACTACATAGCAGTCTCCTTGAAATCCAAACAATAGTAAACTTTCAGCCGATTAGCAAATCTTGACATTTGACATAATATAAAATAAATAGAAAAAACAATACACTTATACCCAAAAAAATAAAACGAAAATTGTAATTCTACACTACATAGCAGAGAGTGAAATCCAAACAAAGTTGAACCTAGTAAACTTTCAGCCTACTAGCAAATAACATGACATTTGATTTCTCATAATCACTGATGAAAAGTCAGCTATTATTTTACTGAGTGGAATACCATATACCCATTACAAAAGTGTAAACTCCAAAAATCCAAAAAATAAAACGAAAATATAAAATACAGACATAAAATGAATAGATGAAGAAACATACTCATCCTTGGAAAAATGAAAATTGTAATTCTACACTACATAGCAGTCTCCTTGAAATCCAAACAAAGTTGAACCACAGGTTGAACCTAGTAAACTTTCAGCCGATTAGCAAATCTTGACATTTGATTTCTCATCATCACTGATGAAAAGTCAGAGATTATTTTACTAAGTGGTATTTTCATTACATATGTGTATGTCCAAAAAGGAAGCAAAATGAAACTCTTTCCTGCATTTTGAACAAGGTATTTTGTTCCTTGGCAATGTCTTGTGAGTGTTTTGAATATGATGTGGGTCTTTATAGAACTTGTAGCATACAACACAGAACTGGTCCATTTCTTTAAATGACGATTTTTCTAATAATTCCTTATATTTAATTTTTTTCGGGTGACTTCTTGTTTCAGTGGAAACATTCTTCCTAGGGCTTTTTTTTGAAGGACTTGGTTGTTTTTTGAATCTCTTAGCAAGGGGTTTACCAGACTCATCATCAGTACTCAAGGAAGATTCAAATCTGTTTAGGACATATTCTGGTTGAGCCCCTTCACATAAATCTGGGCTGAGCCTAGTTGAATTCAGAGAATCAGGGATAACTATTGTATCATTTTTATGAATGATGACTTCAACCTCTTGATCTGAAACAGGACACTCATTCAAATTATTTGCTTCTGTACTGGTGCCAGCACTTTTCAGATCATCTATTTGTGTGGAATCACTTTCCTCTGCATCATCTGAAATAATGATATATTATTTCATTTTACAGAAAATAAAATTTCAGGTCAGTACTAGATCTGGAATCAAAATGAGTATTGATTCCTTTAGAGCACCGCTGCTATCATAATTTAAAATTCAACCAATTTTGTTACAATAAAAGCGGATTTATGCATAATGCTATTTTATTAATCTGTTATTGAATTTCACTGTCATTGAACCATATTTTCCTTCAAGGATTTTGACACCTTTATGCACGACCTTCATAATTTAAGATCTGCGATTTTTCTTACAAAAATATATATCTAAATCAACTCCTACATTCTAATAATGAAAAAATGCAGCAGGTACTTAGTATTTTTACATAATTTCCTATCTTTCCCTGAGTTTTTGCTAAAAAACAAGAAGACATTATCCATTATCGCGCCTACGCAAATCACATTTTTACTTGTCATTGAAAGATGGAAGACAAAGTGACTGAGTGTCTGACCAAAGTCAGCTAAATGGAAAAAAATCTAGTCTTCCGTGCACTATAATGTCTGCCCAATCAGCGAAAATCGCCTACAGTGATCTATTTAGGCCTGGTAGTCAGCGCCGCTTATAATGAATTATTTTCGTATTTCTATCTCTATTTTTAACATAACCACAGTTTTTCGAATAAATAAATAAATAAAATGACGCCGCGATAAAAGTCATCGTGAAATCGTCGTGAATTGAAACTGACCCTTATAAAATCATCTGGATACGAACTAACCTTCCTCTTTTCTGCGATTTGGGTACTAGGTGATATAATAATGAATAAAATATTCATATTTCACCCCCAGACCCCAGTAGAAACTCATTCACAAATCACACAATCGCACAATATGTGATACAGAGAAGCAGAAGCACTAGCTGCAAGGATTATAAAGTATACAATATCAAGTATATGCTAAGGTAAGAACCACACAGTTCAAGTACTTTGATCAATGTTTGGATCTGGCAGTCTGGTTCAGGTATTTAACATTTGTTGATATGTTTAGGTACTGCCATTTCAGTTGCGAATACAAATCCACAATATTTTCATGCCGTTTTCTTGCATTTAGCAGTATAAGCTTTATAAAGTACCAAAGTAGGAATTGTTTATCCAATGCTAATTCATGTGAATTCTACACTACCTGCTCTTGCCACAAATTCAACAGAATGTTGTCCTCCAGATTATTCTACTTAGTTATAGAATTTAACAATAGATACCTACCTGATATCAAATTCACTTTACCTCATTGTAGTTACCTACCTTCAGTATTAGTAGTAATATCGTAATTATAGTTATATATGTTTATATTTCAGATATGAGGAAAGATGAACATACATTACAAATGTACCTACCTATTCAGCTGATGATGGTATATCAATGGAACAGTTCAATAATGATTGAATAAATTTATTATGGTAAGTATTCTGTGAATGTTTTACTAATCCACTATGGTTTCATTATAGGTTTCCTGATTTTTTTCACAAAAAAACAATATGAGACTTTTTTAGGCAAAATGATGGAGCCAAGTTATATAAACCAATGAAATGTATTGACTTTACACTACTATAGTTAGATCTTAAAAACCCACATTTGCTCATGCATTTGTGACGTAGGCACAAGTACTTTAGAAGTTTGAATTACATGAAAGGTATATATAATTTCTGATGATAGTCCAGATATTATTTTCTATTGGTATACAGATAATTTTTGAATATTATATATATAATTGAAATTTTATGTTTCCTTCTGATATACCTACTTCATAAGAAAATAGAAAATTTGGAATTGTTTATTTGTTTTTCTATCTGAACATAGGTATAATATCTTCAAAAACAAAAAATGTATACATTTCAGTAATCATTCCTTTATGAAACAAGATATATAAACTCAATATCTATTTATTCATGAAACACTAGTAAGTGCATTATTGAATATTTACATAAGATCATCCTTTCATAACATAATGAATGAGTGAATAAAATAGCAATTCATTCGATTTTCCTTGATAATTTCATTTAAATAATTGTATGTTATTTTTTTAATGTTTCATATTTATGTGTACCTATGTATTCATTTGAATTTTTCACTTTACCACAAGTTTCTTACTTCATGAGGAACTTTTTTCAGTTTTTTTCCAACATGACTTTAATTATTATGAATATATATCAAAATTATTCTTCAACATGCTGACTTTGTGCGCTGATCATCCAAGATTGCATTTTTGGCTTGCAAACTTGTGAAACATTTCCCAAAACATTTTTCAGGATACTGCCCACTAAATTCATTTATCGTTTGTTTCAGTGTAAATAATTCCCTATATCCATTATTATATAGGACTATGGATGGACCTGTGGAATATTCAGAAGAACTTTGATGGGGCTCTAAGGAATGTTCAGAAATGGTTTCAACTTCATCAGGAGGAAATCTAGAAATATAAAAATGAACATTATTCTATTGTGTTTCAACCTTTATTTACATGCATACATGATGTTTGAAACATGAAAAAACTCCAAATACAGCCAATTCGTTTTATTTATTTTTTCAAGTACCTACTATACTAAAAACTTAATAATCACCACTGAGGATTCAATATCAATCATTCTTTGAAAACTTTGGTGCTTCTACTCCTTTCATAGAGATGGTACCCTGAAATAGGAAATTGAAAGTGTTGTTAGCTCTGGATGGACCTGTTTTGTTCTGATTTAAAAGGAAAATATCAGGTAAGTCTATAATTGAATGAAAATGGACATATTCAGATTTCAATCTCATTGGATTCATTCTATTGAACTGATTCATTTGTTATGAATAATCTGAAGATGATAACTGCAAAAGTGATCAAATTTAAATTACATTTATATAATATAGACAAATATTGTGATTTTTCAGAATCACATATAGGTATTCCTATTATGAGTATTATGACAATGTTCTGAAACTCAAGGTCTTTCAGATCAATAGATTATTACTATCATAAAAAAAATTAATTCCTTGGTTGCTTTTAAGTAGGTTATCTTGATTTATTTCACCTATATTGTAAAGTTGCTAAGTAGGCAATAACGATTTCAATAAGTTTCACTGTTATTCTGAATTCAGACTTACTCAAATTGACAAAAAGATGAATATGGTGGAAAACACTTAGGTAGGTATATAGGTAAGTAGTATTCAGCACTCAATACAACTGAAATATCCCATAATAAAATTAACAAGCAATTTTGTTAAGAATGTTGAGTAAATATTTGAATTTGAAAGAATTGATGCAGTAGGAATCATAATGAATATGAAAGCTTGTTAAGTAGGAAAGGTATATATTCCAGCCTGCTTCTAAGAAAAGAAGCCATACATAGTTCATGTTATTGCAAATTGAAGGATGACAAATAGAAGGGAAAGCAGTTCACTATGACTTTAAAAGACTTACTTGAAAAATTGTAGGAACAGTGCCCCTCTTCAAGGTATATTTTCTCAGTTTGATGAATTTCAATAAAGTAATCTCAAATTGTTTAGCACAAATGCCAGAATATCCATCAATCAATCTTCTCTGGTTGTTCCAATGCTAGAATGAATAAATTCATATCATCATCAGAAATATTCTAACAATGTATTGACTTACCAATGCTTTCCAGAATTGAAGTCAACCATTTCTCTGGTGGAAAGAAAGTCACTGGGAATTTCGAGTAGATATATAAAAGTCTCATCACTTCTTTTGGAAGTACAAAACAAAAATTCCATCAACAATTACTCAAATTAGTGATTGGACCTCACTGCACACATGTCTGGAGCATTTTCAATAGATCTTTGTACGTCTATCCCAAAAACTAGGTACTTCCTCTGTAGTCGGAAGAGGTTGTGGGAATTGGGAACGGGAACTCTGTGACGGGGACACTGACAGGAACAGGAGCAGAAAACTGACAGCACAAATACGTCGACACATTTTCGCGAAAATGAAATGGGTTGAAAGAAACAAGAAATGTTGATAAAATATCTAAAAGTGAAAAATTATTTACTTTAAATCGATATGCTGATGTGACATGTCCACCCTAACCTATAAAATATAAGATCAATCAAAAAATGACACAAAATGCGTTATTCATCTGTTAAGCCTGGTAGTCAGCGCCCTCAAACTATCATACGCTGAACTTGGTCATTCGGCAGACATTATAGTGCACGGAAGACTAGATTTTTTTTCCATTTAGCTGACTTTGGTCTGACATGCAATCACATATTTTTTGCATGATTGATCATTTTTGACTGTTTACCGTGACAGATTTTACGTCAGTAGGTGACATTTACTAGCAACTCGACGGTAAGTACTCCAACTCGACGGTAAGTAATTCACTTACCGTCGAGTTATAAAATCTCTTAATTTTAATTTATTTTTATAATTTATAATGGTATCAATCGTGCAAAAAACGTTATAAGCATGTCGAACGTTAAGGGTAACCGTATAAAACCCTTACCGTTCTCCATACTTAATATACTATTAATATACTATTAATATACCGATCGAAGGCAATTGTTATTGTCTAGTATGGAGTAAGTATGGAGACATGCTTATAACGTTTTTTGCACGATTGATACCATTATAAATTATAAAAATAAATTAAAATTAAGAGATTTTTTAACTCGACGGTAAGTGAATTACTTACCGTCGAGTTGAAGTACTTACCGTCGAGTTGGATTACTTACCGTCGAGTTGCTAGTAAATGTCACCTACCGACGTAAAATCTGTCACGGTAAACAGTCAAAAATGATCAATTTTGCAAAATATACTATTTATAAAGATAACTTACCATGCCTTCGTATATTCTTTTTTTTCGTGATCGTAACATTATCCTGCAAAACAAAGAAATAATCTTTATTGATAATACTGTAAAAATAATGCTAACTTGTTCAACAGACAAGAAAAAAAATCATTGCTCACATATTGATGAATTAATAGTAGTAGCAGTTACTTGAAATCAATATAATACAAGGTCGAGTACAAAGTATCCCACAACGAACTGTCGCGATCGGTTTCTCGGAAACTAGACGGTAAAATTTTGAAAATGTGGTAGTTTACCGAATTCGATGACGGCAAATTGGCAGAATATTTTCAAGATGATGGCACTTCCGGTTATACCGGAAGTTGATGCCAGCTTGCTTATTTCAAATGGAACACCCTGTATTTCATACAAATGTCTCGGGACAGTCATATTAGCTGAGACGAAGATAGCCAAAAAAGCAGCGGTGGAAAGAAACTTCAGCGGGCTTATAGGTCTAGATCTAGAATTTTTACTTTGCAATCCCGGCGCAATCAAACGCGCTGTCGCGCTTTATTATTATGAAACTGCTGAACCAAACAAACTAACCCATCAGTGAGGGACCGGATCACAATTCAAATTTTTGCCAAACTAACCTATCAGTGAGGGTCCGGATCACTTTATTTTCGGTGAATTTTTGACAAAGGAACAATGGGCATTTCCAGTCATTTTCAGAAAAATTAAATTTCGAAATATTGGACTCTCATGTAACTCGTACCCATTTTTTGAGATTTTTTTTTCATCAATTTATCTAGTTAAAAATTATTGAAAACGCCAAAATAATCTACTGAATTCAAACGATCCAGAAGAAGAGGGAAGCCATGACGTCAGTGCGCGTCCGATTCTGATTGGTTGTCCCGTTGTTATACGTTGATGATCTAAGCACCGCACAGAGTTGCCAGATCAAAAATAAAAGATTAGTAAGACAGAAGGAAGGTAATCCAGAAATGGCAGAAATACATAATCCCTCGTCTAATCACTTGATTAGCGTATTAAAATTCCATTGCGTTAATATCTGTTAGGAATAGGTGGTAGGTATATAAGGTGCTACCACTTTCGAGAACTTTATTTTATCTTGAGACTGCAAGTGATAGCAAGTGATAGTGTGTCAAACTATCAACTTGGCAACTGTGTGTGTGTATTTATATTTTTCATCTGTCGTCGCGTCCTAACACTCCTAACCTATAATATCTGGATTGTTTTGTTTTTGTTTGTAAACGATTACTGTTTTCAAGTTTCAAGTGTGTTCAAGTTCAGGATGAAAAAAATAATTTGCCGATGGTGGATATTGACATGATGGGTGATTTTTTAACGAATAATGCAAATATCGTTAGTGCTGAAGTTCTCAACGTGAAAACACAAAGGTTAGTTTATGTTTACATTCCTCCAGAAGAGTGGTGAAATGAAAACCTCTTTCCATTTTGTATTTTCAGTGAGTATTCTGGGTGATATTGAAGGTAATTTTACGTTTCAGATCAACCATGGAGGCTTATGGTGATTAAGCAATATCATAAGTTGAGTTGAGAAGTAATGGTGATATATGTACAGTGAACAAAAATCATACCTGAAGACAAGAATCACAAGAAAGTCTACAATGTTATGGCGATAATGAATGAAAAAGAGGAGAACAAATCTTTTGGTCAGCAAATTATTCATACTCAGACAATCACATGAACTTTATACATTTTTACACATTCTGAAAAATCATAGTTCCTATTTGATTTCATACTTTTTGTTCACAGGAGGTGTTCCTTTTTTATTATTGATCCATTTATTGGAAGAGTGCTTCATTATTAAAAGTGAGCAGGATGGATTTTTACATACCTGTGTATTCTTTATCAAGTACCTTATTATTGATGATTATCAGATTTTAATTATTAATTAGTTTTTGTTTGATATGTTCATTCAGTTATTCATCTGATATATTCTGTGTGCTGCTATAAAATATATATTCAATTTGTTTTCTGTATATCTTATATTTCAATTCATTCTGAATCAAAACATTGAAATGTTAATATTACAAATTTTTGCTGTTATCATTGGGGATTATTATTATATTGAGAAACAGAATCTGCTGTAAAAAGTTTTACCTGCAAATATATTGAAATGGTTTTGTTTTAATAATTTAAATAAATAAATTCTAAATAAAATGATATTAATTTACTCCCTACTATTCCAAATCACACATATGAATAAAGCTCATCATTTATTTGATTTAACATTTTTATTGAGAACTTATTTCAGGGTAATACTGTGATGACAAGCAAAAGTATCAACATATTTAGGTCTTCTATTCCTAAATACAAATTAATTTTGGAAATATATTCAATAGATAATACAGTGATATTTTATTTTCTATATAGGTATATGTTCTCAAAACAAGTATTTTAACTTCCTATGAAATGTACAATTCCATTTTTTGCAGAGTTTATAGCAATACTATTCAGCAGTGGTTTTTCTAAATTAATGAGCTTACATGCTATAATTATTATTGAATGTATAAATTTGTTTTTCTTTTTCTTATTTCTTCAACATTTTAACAGTAGTTAGGAGTCTATTTTGATCACTTTCATCCACAGAAGTAGCAGCTAATGAGGAAATAGGTTTGTATTCCTCTGTAGATTTTGAACTTCAAGAAATTGTTGATGATGAAGGAGAACTAATACTTGATTTCACTAGTTTGTCCCCTAATATGGCAGAACTTGCTTTATTAACGATATTCTCAGCTTTGAAATACACTTTTTTGGTATTCATTGAGACACTTCGAACTTTCACTTTACTTCTCAAGTTTACTTGAACATCTACAGAACATGTTATTTTTTCACAATATGTTTGATGCACTTGAAATGAACCAGATGGAGGATCGAATCTCTGACTCTATCTTGGGCCTTTTGAATCAGGTAATTCTTCATTGAACAGTTTCTTCATGATATTCTTTGAAGTTGACCATGGATGTTTCATAGGTGGATGATGATAGTCCACTTTTCTTTTCCTTGTTGACTCACTCAAATTACTAGGCAAAATAGTTGGTGATGGACTTTATATAATATATATTTATGAGATACCACTCCTGATCTCAAAAATAACTTTATAGTACATTCAAGTGGCTGCATCTTCTTCTAGCTGTAAATTATATTTTGAACAGGACTGAATTATTGAAAGATTCTGACAATACTTACATTGAAGTGGTCTTCGCAGGCAACATTGTTTCTACCAATATGAACTGTTTCAGGCAGTTTCAAAGCCATCCTCTAGTTGTTTTGTAAGCCTGAATTTCTTATTACATGAACAAAAATATTTCGACATATCGGAACTTGACATTTTGTGTCCCTACTCCCTATTCTTAAAATCACAGCCCAAATTCACAATGAACGAAGTAAACAAACAAAAATCACAAGGATGGAATAATGGTTTATAAAGAGGTTAAGTTTTTATTGATACTTTCTATGCATGGTTGCCATATCAGAAGTTATATTTTCTGAGAATGACAATTTTATAATAAGTGATGATGATTATGTTCAAATCACGATGTTTTGACAAATTATATGTACCCATTACATCAAATATATCACGAAATCTGAATGTATTCAAAGAGATGATGAATAAGAATGTGATATTGTCCGACAGATGTGACTGAATCTGCTCCGATTGAAAATTTACACCAAACATGATCATCCCTGATCTTGAAATATTTTCATTTTCACAATGAATTGGGAGTGTCTGATAGTTGATTACTCACAATTCAGAACAATTTCTCATTACACGAAATAGATTCAAAGATTTTACGGAGACATGGCAACTGCGGTGGGTCTTTCCTCACCTGCCCTCACTTACGAGCCAGTCATCGCCATCACAAACTTCGACCAATCATATTTCTGGAAGACACTGACGTCACATCGAAGGATCGTTTGAATTTACAGAATGTGAAGTCACGTTTTCAATATCGAATAATAAATCGAAATTAACAAATTCAGAGTGAATAAGTTGTTTACACTATCTTATAAGCCTCCCTCCATCACGTCATGTGAAAAAAAGGGCATATTTTAAGATAGTGGAAATGCCCATTGATTGAAAAATAAAAAAAGGTAATAGGCATTGAACCCGGTACGCCTGCGTGTGAAGCGAATGCGCTGTTGTCCCACCACGCGTGCGTTTCAATCATAGATCTTATAACGCTAGATCCGGTATCCAGATTATTCGTTTTGTAGGTCCGGAGGGGTTGAAAGTACTCGAGAAAGTACTAAGCCATTGATTGGTCGTTCTCATTTTTGTCCATACATATGTGTTGTACCATGTTATATACCAAAAAAATACTACAGGATGCTGAATCTAGCGCTATAAGATTTATAGTTTCGACAGCTCTATGCTACGGCCCTCTAAGCTTCCACCGCTCCTCGTTCGTCTATATCTGCTTTTGCTAATAAGACTGTCGCGAGACGCTTGTGTATTTCATTGCATTCTTCATATTACGTTTATCAAAATGATTACAACTATTACAAGATATAGGGTGTGAAAAATCGAGATTTATCGACATTAGTAATTCTTTGTATAAAAACTATTCATAGGTCAAAACAGCTCACCGTTCCTATCCTAACTTTTGATTTACTGTCTACTGACATTTCATTAACACAAATCAAGGTGGTTCAGATATCGGAGTTTTGTATCATGCAACCCTGTATTTGGTTTAATCAATCTCGGCAGTTTGTTATTTTGGGACACAGTGTATAGTCAATCCATTGAGAGTAATTATAATCATGAAATATTTTCCAAACCAATATGTACAAATGGACTTACTTTTCTTGAATAGGCAGTAACATTTCTTGTTGAGGCTACAGGATTTTTTCTCAGTGATGTCATAGTAACAGCTGATGGTTTTCTTTGAGTTAAAACTGGGGAAGATGATGAGCTGGGCTCTTCTAACACATCTGTTCCTTTTGAAGGAGATATATTATCAGATGAACTCTCCTAAAAAGAATGTGTCATATACTCATATCAAAGATTATAGTGTATATAATCTTTGCTCATATTTTCGGTAGTAATACAATAAGTGCTTCAATATTCGGGTTATACATCAATAACTTGTTGCATAATTTCAAAGAGTGTCAGTTTAACAGTTAAAATAACTTTATTTTGGACACTTTATATAGTGCAGGGAAGACTATAAAGATTTATTCTATTTGGCTGACTTTGATCAAAACATCAAAACCAAGTCAAAAACATTCCTACAAGAACATGATTGCATTTGCTCTTTCTCAGTATAGTAGAAAACCATCTTATTAGAAGTATGTAAACTTTGAATCTGCAAATAATCTAGTATTATATACCCTTAGTATACTGAGACTGAGCTTAAATTCTGAATACCTACTTATTTGGTCCCATAGTTGAGTAGATAGGTGTTTGAAATTGATGAGAAGAAATAAACAAAACACAGTTATTTACCATTATTTCAGTTGATGAAACTAAAATATTTTCAGACATTAAGATGCCTCTCACTTCATATAATGCAGCAGCATCCATTACACTTTTCAATTCACTATTTGGTACAACAACTCGTCCCAAATACAGGAATTCTAATAAATATTGCATTGTACTTCTTGACATGTTCCTCTCAAGCAAAAACACGCACTTGCCATATTCAAAATCATTAACTTGAAAAATATTTGCAAAATAACTACTACCTGAACATAGGATCAAACTGTGAGCTTTTATTTCACCATCTCTGCATTTCAGGGTAACATCTACCATCTTTTGGTTGATGAAATAGTAATATAAATTTTCAGACAAACTTTTGTGATAGGAATCTGAAATCAATAGTTTCTCATCCATCACAAATATTATTTTAAAATTATTCTTATGATTCTATCAAAGAGTATAGGTTTACTTTTGTGATTCTATCTATTAGGTTGTTGTTGATGAGTTTTTTTGATTTTGACCGGTTAGCGCAGCAATTTTGTACTTTTGACCAGTTTTTTTACTACTTTTCAGTTTTTATCCAGACGTGTTTTTGTTTATCGAAATGTTTATTTTCTTCTAATTTTATTCGTCAAATGACACTTTCACCAATGTGACAGATAGACAAGGATATTAAACTGTAAAGGATTGCTCAATCCCTATGCTGGCAATGTAAACACGTTGAATGACGTCACTGATTCGACCTTGTTGTTCATTGGTCGAGAGGACGACCATCGGAAGTTATTATGTCGCCATTGAAACTTTTTGCGAAATTTCAAAATTGGAATGAATTTAGTAAATTTTAAATAAAATGGTACTTTATATAAGTGAATGAAGTAAGTACATGCAATACAAAATGCTGAATATATAAAATCTTACTTTTATATGTGAATTAGTTGTTTTGTGTGCTGTAACTGAGGGCATGAGCACGGCATGAGCACAGGCCTGAGGGTGTAGATGATTTAAGAAAACCCAAAACAACAAATAATTTCCATGTGTTTTTCCAAAACCCACAACAATTAGAAGTGGAAGACTTCCTTTGTGTAATCCAAGTGATTCCAGTAGATTTGTTCTATTTTATGTGATCAAGATTATGAGCAGGAATAACATGACAGGACCTACTATAAATGAACCCTGAAGGTATATTATTATAATACATGCTCTTGAGGAGTAATATTTTGTTATTGTTGTCTTTGTATTGTAGATTCACTAGTGAAGAGATGATTGGAACACAAATGTTCCACTGAGTAAGGTGTGACAGAAAATATTGAGAACATCATCCATATCCCAAAATGTCTCTGAACATGTTGCTCCATTTCAGAAAATGCATATTCTCTTCTGATCCTGAAATTATCACATCTTCATCCCATCATAATAAGTGATGACTGAACTCACTAAATTGAAGAAAGCAATTCAATAAAAATAAGGAATTGTGAAAAATGTCAAACAAACAACTCAGGTAGATATAATACAAAAATCAAAATTGTTGGTGTATTTTATACTGTGGAAATCATATATTTTATAAAATCAAAATGTTTTATTTGTTCCATATACCTACTGTTCATATTATGATAGGTAAATCTCAGTGCCCTGAACTTGAATGGACATCATCCTTTGATCCAAATAGGTAGTCTTTTATTTTTGAGGCATTATAGGTAGATCACTGTTTCTGGATGCACTCAGAAATAATATAGGTGAAAGATAACATAATTTGTTGGTTGAAAATGGTATAGTATGTGAGTATACTGTGTGATAATTGATCAAACAATATTGTATATCATGAAATAAAAACTGCTACTGATTGCAAAATGATATGCCTACCTCAATAGGGAATGATTTATTATTGATCTATACAGTTCATAATGGATAATAATACATGTATACTTGAAATGTAAAATATACATGCACTACAAACTTCCGAGGACATTTTCAAATTCATAATTGCTTCCATATATCTACTTGCACTGGACAATATCCAGAAATATATTCTATATTCTGTCTATGTAATCTTTGATAGTACCCTAAAAAAACCAATGGATATTATTAATAATAAACCCTCATTTCACCACTATTTTCAGAGCTTACCTGGTATGAAATATATGAATCTAGCAGATTTTCAATTGAATTTTGATTCTGGGCAGCAACATGCATTTTAATACCTTTGGTTCCAAAATTCACTGTGTAAATGATTTCTGTGACTAGGTGCTGTAGAATATAATTCACTTCAATAATTATTCGGCCACAAACCAAAAAGGTAAACCAGTGCCACAACAGTCTTCAAAGAATGAAAAAACATGTTTTCATCCAATTCCTATTCCTAAAATTTTGCGAATGGAACTAATAATGGCTATAAATTGATTGTCCAGATATTTCATGTTCTCATACTGACTTAAAAACTCATCAATTATTATTCTTTTGTGTATTTAAAAAATAACCTCCTGTGGAATAACAAAAATAAAGTGAGAAACTGAAACTAAAATCAATGACAAAGATGGAGAGTCAACAGCCAATGAAATTACGAGCGGAGTCAGTGACGTCATACATCCGGAAGAAAAACTTGGTCGATCGAGCAATCCTTTACAGTTTAATATCCTTGACAGATAGATGCTTCAATGAGACTGAGATGAGACATACCCTTGTGTCAAAGAATATCTACGCAAAGTCCGTATTACACGGTGCAGAAAATGGTACATTTACTGTATGAAAATGTGAAGGCAATATTTTCTGCATCGTGTATTACAGAAAAACTGAATCTGAATATTCCATCCAAGAAATATAGGACAGGTTCTATTTTCGGACAGATTTTTTGTATGTGATCATGCGCAGTGTGATTATTGCATTGCAGCATTATTGTTTTTGTTTTTGCGAATATTTGTGGGGTTAATTTTATTGATATCATCATATTTTGCGAATCGCGTCGAAATACAAATAAAAGTGAGAGTCTTTGGGCACAGTTAGGGCAATTCGCGATAGAAAATAACATGTAGCACTATCTCATGGTATCAACTCGAACTTCTCGAAGTGGTATCGTTTTTGTTTTGTTTTCATATTTTTGATACTTGTGTCATTGTGACATAGGTGTCTTTGCCACCAAACAATAACTGAAATGAGGAAAACGATAAGATTTCACATGTATTTCACCAAAACATCTCTCGAAAAACTGCTGGAAGTACACCTTTCACATCAGAAGCGAACATAAACAGAACAGAGGTTAAGTGAGAGTTCAGTGGTTATCCCACTTCGAGTAGTTCACCAGTCACCGGTAGGTAGCGTATCGCTTAGCACCTATCGCGAATAGTGATATGAATTGGACAGCAGAACAAGTTTTGGCACTAATAGAAGATTTTTGTATGCTAAAAAGTATTCTCAACAAGAAGTTCATTCTCAACCATATTAAGTACACCTCTGCCATTATCTCTCCTTCTCAGCAATGATGGAAATAAGACCTATCAAATCTCAGACCTATCTATCCTATCTATCCACCTCTTTCTCAGCCATTCGCGATTCCAAAGCCTTCCTTTCCTGCTATTATTATGTCTCTCCATATAAATTTTCATTAATGTAAACATTATTGAAGCACTGCAAGCTGAAGCTGCCACAGTCAAAGAATGATTTATTGGAGACATCCTTGTTTGTGTAGAAAATTTCCAAAAGCATCTCTCAACAAGTTAGGTTAAAATGAGGTTAAAATCCTCATAAAAGCCGTTTGGATTCACATATTGCGCATGCTTATGTGTTGAATTATTGATATCGTGTATTACCAAACAATATTTATTTACAGAAAATTTGTCAATGTTTTCTGTACAACAGTCTGTTTGAGAAAATGGAACATTTTCTGTATCAATTTCTGCACCATGTAATACGGACTTAAGCGAAGTAAGCGTAGATATTATTTGCTTGTGTGCCCTTGTCAGCTCATGTCATGAAAGTTTGGCAGCTTCGTTGTGTTGTGTCATAGAAGGCGAGGAACAGAAGGATTTAGAAGAAGCAGAAAAATAGGTTAAGTTAAGTCGTCAGTTTCTAATGTTTTGTTTGGGAGTTTGGTAATTTTGGTATTAACTTTTGTAATAAGTTTTGCATAAAGTTTTTGTCGAAATGGATGAGAAAAGTGAAAACTTTTACACAAATGCTGCAGATTATTGGTCTGAAATTCCAGCGACTGTGGACGGTATGCTAGGAGGATTCGGTCACATCTCACAAGTGGATATAAAGGAATCAAAATTATTACTGAAGCAAATATTCAACTCCAAAAATTCACCAGAAAGGCACTGTGTGCTAGATTGTGGCGCCGGTATAGGAAGAATAACCAAATTCTTACTGACTGATTATTTTGATAAGGTTGATATGGTGGAGCAAAATCCTTCTTTTCTTGATCAGGCGAAAAAATATTTGGGCCCTAAATGCAGTAAAGTGGAGCATTTCTATCCTGTGGGCTTACAACATTTCAAACCAGAAAGAGGAAGATATGACCTTATTTGGGTACAGTGGGTTACTGGCCATTTAACAGACTGTGATTTTGTGAATTTCTTGAAGTCTTGCCAGTGAGTAATAATTTTCAATATAGCTGATCGATCACGCTTTTCATGTTGAAATTCTTGAAAATTGCCATTAATTTATCAGAAGATCTTTGTTATGATGTCTTGAATGGAAATCTCATACAATTTGTAATTTTTAATATCCCATAATATCATGAAAGATAAAATTCATGACAATCTTAGGACAATCTAACAACTATTCTTTCTGTGGAACCTTGAATCATCAAATAAACCACATATTGGTTCCTCAAATGTCTTGCACTTTCTTATGTATCAAATTCACTATATGAGCTGTTTTGGTATTTTTGTTCAAATCCATATTTTTATAGTCTATGTATATAGTCTAAGCACTAAGATAAGGTACTACTGTTCCCTAATATTGGGAGTGATTCTTGATTTTTTATAATCTGTTTTTAAAAGTATTCATTATTTGAGTGATCCTTTTTCCTGTTTTACTCAAAAATTATATCATAATAAGTACAAAATTACCAGTTTTTTATATGGTTCATTTTGATACAAAATGAATCGAAGATAAGTGATATAGAGTAGATCTTTGAATAAATGATTCATCTATGACCATATATTTCTCTCAAAGTTTCCCTATCAAAAAATGAAATAAAAGACAGTCCTTGTACCTTGCCTTGTGCTAAGCAGGATTATGCAAGACTTGAAAAACTGTATACAATATACATAATTAATGAATATAAATTTTTGTACCTATTTAGGACTGGATTGAAATTGAATGGGGTTATAGTACTAAAGGAAAATGTTACCTCATCTGAAGATATAGAAAGGGATCAGACTGATTCTTCTGTGACCAGACCAATGCACCTCTTCAATGAATTATTTGATTCAGCTGGATTGAATTGTTATAGAAAAATGAAACAGAAAAATTTTCCTAAAGGGTTGTATTCTGTGTACATGTTTGTTTTGAAACCAAATAATCCTCAAGAAGTGGACTTTTTGGAAAACACAGAGGATGAAAGTATAGTGGAATTAATAGAGCATAGTGTCAATACAAATAATAAAGGGTGAACTTGTCATGTTCATTTTAATGATGTTTTGTCATTGTGAATACAATTTTTGTTTGTATACCAGAAAAATTTTACATTAAATTTATTTATTTTTATATATTGTTTTTTACTGATTATAGTATACTAGTATATATCTTATAACATAATACACCAGATAATACATACACGTAAGGCAAAATAGATCTTGTCATAAAGAAACTACATATTGAAGTGAATAATATGCATACAGATTATTTTTCTTTTCGTGAATGAAAAGGTATTGTAAATGTATCTTCAAAGAAGCGATAATACTTATTTATGTATCAAGGGCGTAAAATAGGCTTTTATGGAAGTAATAGCCTGTAGGTTCATAAAAGCAAGTTGTGCTCAAAATACATTTTATGCACCAGTATATTTTATTGTAAATACCTATTCACCTCTCAAGCATGGTAGGAATTAAACGGTTCTTTTAAATACCTTTTGAATACCTTTTAAATACCTTTTGAATCCCTTTAAAATAAATTTTGCTACGCCCATGATGTTCCTCTCGAAAAAGCATTACATGAGAATGAGAGTGTTTTTACTTTTTCTATACCTCTTATAATAAGGGAGTTATTGAGGGTTTACAATTTGCTCATGTTCCAGACTGGTGGGTGAATGAAAAGGCTATAGTAGCCATATTTGCTGTCAATACAGACAATAGTCATTACGAAATGCATTCCAGTGACGAAGAAAGTGAATTGTACTCCACCAGAAATCAGTAAAGCAGCTGAGGATGCGAACAGCGAATAATTAATAATTTACTGTCTGGCGGGCGGTAAAGTAGTATAGTGCCATTTTACGCCCGGTCGGGCATACAAAATATTGAAACTTGAAAGTAGCCCAATTTGCTTTGTCGCGTCAAGTAGCCCAACTGGCGATTAATCGCCCAATCTGGCATCCCGATGTTGATAGTCAACTTTGATCGATGGAAATTTGATACAATTGTTGGTTCTGATTACTATACCAAAAAATTCGAATGGAAAATTAAAAATATACTCGACAGCAGTAGCGACATCTCATGAAACTAACTAATAACGGTTACTCATCACCAGAGATAAGTCATCACGGACGGAATAAAACTCAAGGGTCCTTTCGTACGTACTTTCCAAGGTGGATATAGGACGGTGAAACAGCTTCCTGTTAACAAGCACTAGAATAAACTGTAGACCTTTGCCTACTTGATTTCATACCGTAGTAATATTTCCTAAAGTTATCAGAGATGGCAACATACCTTGTGTCGGTAAAACAGAAACTGTGCATCTGTCATCTTTTTATCAGTTTCAATCCGTTCTAGATGAAAAATGACTGAGAAAGTTCAAAATATCAATATTTATTCCAGATTTATCGAAAATATATTGTTTTAATGTCGTTTCAAGTCACGTCTGTCAGATGCGAACCACAGAAATACGTAAGCAACAGAAATCTTCTTCGATAATCGATCTTACCGCCATCTTCATTCAAGTAGCTGAAATATTAATACCTTCTCAAACGGTTTACAAGTTTTTCGCAGAAACAATTGAAGAGCTGTTTCACCATCCTATATCCAACTTGGATATATCTAATGATCTATGACTGTCATAGATAGGTAGTTTGTTTTATTGCCACATGAGGGCGTTAGCATGTATAAATTAAGCAAGGTGGATATATGATGGTGAAACAGCTCTTCAATTGTTTCTGCGAAAAACTTGTAGACCGTTTGAGAAGGTAGTAATATTTCCACGACTTTAATGAAGATGGCGGTAAGATCGAATTTCAAGGAAGATTTCTGTAGCTTATGTATTTCTGTGGTTCCAATCTGACATGCGTGTATTGAAACGACATTGAAACAGTATATTTTCAGTAAATCTGTAATGATTATCAATATTTTCACTCTTATCGATATTTTTTCTCCTAGAACAGATGACACTGACAGAAGCACAGGTTCTGTTTTACCGACACAAGGTTATGGCGCCATCTCTGATAACTTCAGGAAATATTACTACGGTATGAAATCAAGTAGGCAAAGGTCTACAGTTATTTCTAGTGCTTGTTAATAGGAAGCTGTTTCACCATCCTATATCCACCATGAAATTAAGAATAAAGATGACATTCGATAAAAAACTGAAAATGGAAACACTTTTGAGAGGCTTAGGTTTAAGTTTGGGTAGGTGGGTTCCAGAGACAAAATTAACAAATTCTTGTTCGAGAATGTGATGTGAACATAATGTGTTTATTGTCTTGATTCTATGAAGGGTTTGTTTCTTGATAACATTTGAGAAAGTTATTCTTGTACCAGTTTTCACAAACTTCATACCTATATGTCAATAAAAAACAAAAGTTCTCATTTTGATTTACTTATAAGAGAAATCGCAATGTTGAGAATGCACTCACCTCTTTGGATTACTCGGTGCATTGTCGATCTAAATGAACACCTAGTAGACGGTATAATATTGTCTGTTCACTGGAAAAAATGACGTCACTTTCTCCGTAAGACAGAGACATCTTCTCATAATAACCGTGAACTATTTTGAACTTGAAATGTCATACTAGGCATAACCCAAGGTGGATATAGGATGGTGAAACAGCTCTTCAATTGTTTCTGCGTAAAACTTGTGGACCGTTTGAGAAGGTACTAATATTTCCACGACTTGAATGAAGATGGCGGTGAGATCGATTATCGAAGAAGATTTCTGTTGCTCATGTATTTCTGTGGTTCACATCTGACAGACATCAGTTGAAATGACATCAAAACACAATATTTTCAGTGAATCTGGAATGAATATTGATATTTTGACTCTTCTCAGTCATTTTTCATCTAGAATAGATGAAACTGATAAAAAGGTGACAGATGCACAGATTCTGTTTTACCGACACAAGGTATGTCGCCATCTCTGATAACTTCAGGAAATATTACTACGGTATGAAATCAAGTAGGCAAAGGTCTACAGTTTATTCTAGTGCTTGTTAATAGGAAGCTGTTCCACCATCCTATATCCACCTTGGCATAACCTAACGTTTTTGTTTACATTTTGAATTACGCGCTCCTTTTAGCACAGCGGAGATCCTCTTCCAAGCACAGAATTGTTTGATATCATTGATTCATTGATCAGGAAACAGAAAAAAACATCAAGTTAAATTCAAATGCGAGGCAAGTGAATGTATTGGCATATCGAATGTACAATAGTTAAAACAATTTTAATCACTTACGTTGAGTTGTATATTTTGCTCCACATGATGCACGCATAATTCATATCCACTGAAGAAAGCGTACAAAAATTGGAAAAAGTAGGGAATATGGGTCCAAGCCCGATTTCGACTAAACTTTCAGAGATGCTTTAAAACATGATAAAAATACTATACCCATTAAAATTTTTCCGCGGAAAGACCTTTTTCCATGTTTTTTTTGAAAAACATACATTCCCCCACTGGCTTTCAAAATACGCACACAATTCGTTGTAAGGAGTGTCCAATGTATCTTTTCGATTGGTAGGCACTGTGTTGAACCAACAATAAATACATGTACAATCCATATAAATTAACTGATTCTTTGAAAGTAATAACAAGAATTAAAAAAGTTAGAAACTTGTTATAAATGAAGTTTGAATACAAAAACATTTTGATTGGCGAATGACACTAATGACAGCTTGTTAGAGCAGATATTTTTGCAACGTTGCCGGTTTGATTTCACAGAAATATTCGATTTAATTCTAATCAAATAGAATTTTTCAAACAATTGATGAATTTTTTGAAAATGGTATCACTTCCACATGAAAGTTATTCCCTTATTCCTTTCTGAAATGAAATCACATTTTTCATGGAAAAAAGTAATCAGTATGAATGTCATTCATCGAATCGATAACGAATCTTTCGTCTACATCAGATTCGTGAAAATAAGCAGATTTTAATTGATAATTTGAGAACATGGTGCCTGATAACCCAAGATGAAAGAAGGAAAAACCACCTAACCTAACTTTTTTGAAATTTTTTACTATCTTCTCTATTTTTCAAACATTTATAGAAACTCTAATCCCTTATTGCTTGACAAATATCAATAATACATACGCGAGCGAAGTATGAGCGCACTCGGTCGACATTTCGCAAATCCGCGCGCGCGAATTTGCGAAATGTCTACCGAGCGCGCGCATACCTATCACCACGTTGTTCATTTTTCTCTACTTACTGTAGGAACGCTGATGAATGGAAACAGAAAAGAAGGAAAAACCACCTAACCTAACTTTTTTGAAATTTATTACTACCTTGACTATTTTTTAAACCATTATAGAAACTATATTCTCTTATTGCTTGACAAATATCAATAATAAATACGCGAGCGAAGCGAGCGCGCTCGGTCGACATTTCGCAAATCCGCGCGCGCGAATTTGCGAAATGTCGACCGAGCGCGCGCATACCTATCACCACGTTGTTCATTTTTCTCTACTTACTGTAGGAACGCTGATGAATGGAAACAGAAAAGAAGGAAAAACCACCTAACCTAACTTTTTTGAAATTTATTACTACCTTGACTATTTTTTAAACCATTATAGAAACTATATTCTCTTATTGCTTGAAAAATATTTAATACACACGCGAGCGAAGTATGAGCGCACTCGGTCGACATTTCGCAAATCCGCGCGCGCGAATTTGCGAAATGTCGACCGAGCGCGCGCATGCCTATCAGCACGTTGTTCATTTTTCTCTACTTCCTGTAGGAACTCTCATGAATGGAAATTGGAAACAGAAAAGAAGAAAAAACAACCTAACCTAACTTTGTTCAAATTTAAGTTACTAAAGATCCGAATGCTATTTATTGTTGAAAGGATAATGCTTAAAATTAAACGGTCCTTCTCAGGACCATAACTATTTTTCTGTAGAATTCTCAGATTGAATGTGATGTTTTTTTTGAAGTTGAAACATTAATTCGTTACCAAAATGATCATTCAATGAAAATTCATTTATCCTTGCTTCTGAAATTTTGAAATTCTGGTCCTCTCTGCTCCGAAATATTTTATTTATTTTACCTAAATCGAATGTTTATGAAATCGAAACGGCAACATCGCAATAGCAGTTTCGCTGTTTGGAGTTTGAAGGGAGCTGTCATTTGCCAAATAAATGTAAACATAATATGTCCATTGAATAATTCAATCAGTTTTCCTATTTCAAACGTTTTGGGAATTATTAGTATTCATAAATTACTTTAAATGTGTTGATAAAAGTAGTAGCCGTTCAACAAAGTGTGTTTCAATCGTATGGATGCATTTATAACTCCGTCCAATATAGATTGTATTTGAGTTCTGATAGTGAGTACCACGACATAAATTTGTCATAAAAACATGGAAAAAGGTCTTTCCGCGGAAAAATTTTGAAGGATATAGTATTTTTATCATGTTATGAAGCATCTGTGAAAGTTTCGTCGAAATCGGGCTTGGACCCATATTCCCTACCTTTACCCAAAAATTAGTCCGACTTTAAACTAAAACACCACACACACTTACATTTCCTTGTTTTCAACAATTTTCAGCAGATTAAACCCATCGAGAACCGAGCATGACGGGAGCTGAACTTTCACTTTGTGACAGTCATGTGACAGTGTCAAGATGACAGATCAAAGTCTCGTGTTTCCGAAGAACGGTACATTTTTTGAAAAATATTGAATTCTTTCGCTGAAAAGTGTTGAAAATAAGTAAATGTAAGCGTGTGTGGTGTTTTAATAGAGAGAAGGACGAATTTCGTGGTTTTAGTAGAAGAAATTTAAGATGTCAAATGGTGGGTGTATTTACGAAACAAGCGTTTCGGATTCTTGTTCTGGAGGCCAAAATACGTGAGTATTTCCAAAATTTTCCCTTGAAATGCCTTACTATTGTCTCTAAGACCTGGTATTGGGCCGAAATATTTATAAGAGAAAAAAATGGCAGATTATGATAGTTTCATACAATACCTATGCTAAAGTGATGACATGGTCAGACAAAAATCATTTTATAATCAATAAGTCAAAAACCAATGCCCTAATGTTTTTGCAAATAATAAGGAACACCACCAGATTTCGTTGTTTGAAAATACCAATGACGTCGTGTCTTCTTCTGAATCTAACAAAATGCTAGGAATTACCTTTGATACTAGACTATCATGGAATTAACATATTGACATTGTATGCGGTAAACTTATAAGAGGATGTTATGCACTCAAGAGGGTGATGCAAAACTCAAAATTTTGAACCCGTATTTGTTTCAATTAAATATCAATCGATAGTAAATCGAAAGTTGAGATAGGGACATGTAAGCCGTTTTGAACAAGAATGGATAGTTTCGACACAAAAAAGTCCTAAATTTGAAAAATCTCGATGTTTCACACCCTATATCTCTGTAATCTTTCTCGCTATACCCCAAGTATGATAGATCGACGAAATCAGCTCTTTAGGGGGAATCTAAAAATGAAATAAAATACAGGGTGTTCTATTTGAAATAACAAAGTTGTTGCTACTTTTTGATAGAAGCGGCAACGCCGCAACGCTGAAAGTATTTTAGATCGATAGGACAAAACTGATTACCCAATAAACCAAATTTTCAGAATAATCCTACGTCCCGTTCTCCGTAAACGTCTAAGGTACCATCGACCGTGAGTGACCCTGTATAATCGAATAAGTTATTATCCCGTACCTTTACAAACAACCATCGTCATTCTTGTGTTTAAAAGTCGAAAAATCGAACATTTGTTCATAACTCAAAGCACGATAGAAAATTTATAATAATTATTGTACCGGTTCCTCAAGAGGTGTCAACTCGCGGTTTTCGCTATTTTCATTCTCGTTTGCTCAACTTTCATATTACAAAAATATATGGTGCCTTTTGAAATTCTCGAAAAAAAAAAAGGAAAATTGTCTGATTGTTCATACGGTGCCATCTAGCGGTCACCACGGGATTCAAATCGACTCGATTCGTGATTTATCTGGAATAACTGAAAAAACTGTTCAGAATGAGACCAAGTTCGTTGAATTCCGATACACCAAACCGTAGTTATAAGAGTTTTTTCATAGTGCTATTCATCCTCCCCTCCCTATTTTATTCAAAGAGCTAGCGCAATTCCGAGATTATTAAAAAAGTGTTTTTGATATGTCTTAATATATCAAATTATCATAAAAACCCGTTTTATGAAGTGGCCAATGCAATTACGCCCTCTGGCGGTCGTCCTGACTTGAAAATAATTTCCAGAGATTTCTCTTGGCCACTTTTATCATAAATATTTTTTTCCGAAACCTATGCGGCAAATATTTTCCGAGATACAGCCGACGTACTTTCTTAGTGGTACACCCGGTACAAGAATATTTCAGCTTTGCCTGATTCTAATATAGGTTATAAATTGCAAGTGTGCATGTTTGAAAGTCGGCTCCTTCATCAAATCAAGTACCATTATGTAATGAACAAGACAGTGTTTCACAGCAATGGCAAAGTTGCTGTGAGTGTGCCGACCAATTTTTGAAAGTTCATTTATTTTGTTTTACCACAGGAAATGAATTTTGCTTGTCTTCTCTATGAGTACAGTGCTTGTTCGTTGGTTTATCCGTCAGGGCTTCTTCAAATTGATAGTTTATATGAATATATCAATGCGGGGATGATAGTAACACATTAATTGGGGACGTTTGTAACGTATTTTTTTACGGCGATGAAGAGGAGGAATGCTTTTTTTGTCTAGATTGCCTAGATCCATACGGCGAAAACTGTGTAACAGTATGTTACTTTCATCCCCTTTATATGTTACAACTATCCCCTGTGCTGCCCACCTCACTAGTTGATAAGATGTTAAATTATTTTTGGATAGGATTTGCTTGCTAATTTTCTGCCTTTTGTTACAACTGGAGTATGTAAATATACACGGTCACTTATTTTCAGTTCTCTGGTCTTTGCCTTTTTATTAAATCTTTCTTGTCTATTTTCTGAACTTTTTTCAAGAGATTCTCTAGCTATCTCATGTGCGACTTGCATTCTATGAGTGAGTTCGGCGGCGTAATTACTATCAATGTCATACCTTATTCGGGTTTTCTGATTAACCAATTGATGTGGTAGTATGAAATCTCGTCCAAACATCAAATAAAAGGGGCTTTCATTAGTCGACCCATGAATCTGATTTCTATAGGCTAACATCGCTATTTTTATCAACGATACAGATGCTCCACTATCAATAAGTGCCATGCGATGTTTTCCATCAATATCTAGCAATGCTGTATTTCTTGGCCTTTCATTATCGCATGTGTAAATCTGTATCGCTTCGTTCTTATCTATTGTTGCATTCCCGTTTAAATTCCCTCTTGTCTCAGTCACCGACCTACGATCTTTTACAGGGCATGTTTTTGCGTAATGCCCTTTATTTTTGCAGTTATAACAAATCACGCTATTATTCGGACAATTCTTCATAATATGACCTTTCTTTCTGCAACCATAGCATATCACCCTCTCATTCCAGTTGTCATCTCTAATATTATCCTCAATTCCAATTCTAAAACCATTTCTACAATTATTCGCTTTATGGCCCACCCTGTGACATTCATAACACTTTCTTTCCCTAAATGATATCGTAGTTCTTACTTCAGGGGCAAAGCGTTCTTGATTTTCCGTAATCTTTTCAATTGTCTCTTCCCGTTCGGCGATTTTCAAGGCCTCTCCGATAATAGTAGGCTGAATAGATAAGACTCGCTTTCGGACAGGGTTCATTAGTCCCATAACAAATTGGGTGGTTATGTCTCTATCGAGTTGCTGTTTCAGGACCGTATCCACCGTTTCGTCTCCTGTAGTCGTAAGAGTTTTCAACGCTAATAATTTCAATCTAACCAAGAATTGTCTACAAGTTTCTCCCTGCCTTTGATTACATTCCAGAAAACTTCTCAAAGCTTGTCCTGGTATCTGACTTACTGCAAAATGTTCTCTCAACTTGGTTTTAAAAAGATTCCAGTCTTCAGTGATTTTCAAACTTAATTCTGATTCAAGAAATTGTTTCGCCTGTCCCCTTAATTTTATTCGTGCAATTGCTACTTTTTGTTTCTCCGTCCAATGTGCAATAATAGCCGTTTCATCGATAGTTTGGATAAAATCGTTTATATTCGTATGTCCTGCATAAAAGGGAATATAATCTAAATTTACTGATACTGGTAGCAATATTTCACGAGCCATTTCAGTTTCTCTTTGGTTTTCTACTACTAAATTATTTGACACAAATTTTATCTCAACTCTGAACCTGCTTCTTCAAAATCTAACTTCGTTTCTATGCCTGTTATTTCACCCAACGGTATAGGGATCGCCTATATTTACCATAAAACTCGTAATATACCTGACACCAAATGTGCTGCCCATAAGGCTTTGTAAGACCCCACATCATTTGTGCTGCACATAAGGCTGTGTAATACCCCACACCTGACACCATTTGTGCTGTACACCTCACTAGTTGATAAGATGTTAAATTATTTTTGGATAGGCCGAGCGGATTTGTCCTATATGTGAGGTGGTAAGCTACAGATGTTTCTAGGGTTCGGTTTTACAGGCGGATGAAATAACTATGGCATCGATTAACTTAATATAAACATGAAGTATTTATTCAAAAAATATATATGGTGGTGTACTGACACATAGAAATATTATCAAGATTTATGAGTACTCCTGAAAGAACCATATTAATTTACATAAAAGAATACAAAATCGAATTTACAATCATACAGGTAATTATTCCATCAAGTTCAATACACAAAGCTATTTTATCAGTCACTCTTTTGTAATCAGAAAATCCTACGTCAAATACTTTAATATTTTTGAATACAACCCTGGCTACTATCTATCCGACAAACGACACCCTCTGATATGAATGGCATAATTCCCTAACATGTGCCTTTTAAACTTTTTGGGTCAATGATCTGAAATATTTTCCTACGGGCATTTATATAGACTGGTTTTGGGCAACTTACATATTTTGTATCTGGTTCACTTTTCACTTCGTTTGGAAATTCGCGACACTTGCAAACTGACTGGTTTAAACTGAGAAAACTTTCAACTGTACAATTTACTTTTACAAAAACTATTGAGCTTCACTTTCAGCCTGAAAACTAACTTTTGCAATGTCTAGCGACAACTTGCAAAACGGACAAAGTATGTTCTGATGTCTGTCGACAAAGAATCAGCTACTTAAAAGTCCGTTAGCTTCAACACAAACCGTGGTGACCACGGTATCAAGGAACTTAGCTCCTCCGAGCCATGATTGTGACTGCTGACTACTGACTGCTTTTGATTGACTTTCGGTCATCATTTTTATATAAAAATGTACCCTTTGTTTCTATTAAAGCGGCAATTCGACAAAAGAACACGTGCACCATATTTTGTCATTAAGTTCCAAATTTATGGCTTTGTTTTTCTCTGTGATATCAAATTTTAAGATATTTACTCCTTTCATCAGTGCCCTTTTAGGTCATTTGTACATAAATTCTTGTCTTTATCATTCTAGTTGATAAACGAAGTTGAACATAACTTATATTTTCGGCGCTTTTGAGATTCATATGTTTATGACTTGATATAGGCCACCTGCAGTAATAATTCTTCTTTGGACATGATTAGTTTATCTGTATTTGACATTTGATCTTTGATTACTTTTCACAATCATGATGCATTATATCCGTGCCCAGCAGCACACCCCTTCGACAGGGATGATTGTAACTCTTGCAATGTTTTTGTTTTTATTATTTAATTTATATAGATACTTTTGATTGAAGTTGTAGGTACAGATTTTTTACTGATTTATATATAGACAAAATATAAGTGTTTCGATATGTCTCTATTTCCCGTATGTACGTCTTCATGTTCATAAGCCATTAAAAAATAATTGTCCCCGGTCTCTCCTACTATATATTATAATATTTTAGTTTTTGGAAATGGGTCAACAGATTTTGAATTCATATAAGTCTTGAATATTATTATTCAATTTCACAGATAAGTGAAGTTGAACCATTATCCAAAATCAAGTTGGGTGGAACTTGGGACGACATAAAATAATCATCAATTTGTAACACCGCTATAACACCTTTTGTTTCATGAAATAAATTGAAATCGTGATCGAAAAGACAATAATGGTTAATAAAATCACCAGTCATGTAGACATATCATATAGGGGCGGTGTAGATTAGTCCGGGTAGTAGGTAAACAATGTTTAATATTATTCTTTTCTGATTCTAAAAATAAGTTGACCGAAAAAAGATATAGTTGAATTATGAGAATTAATATGGTCGAATGAACATTTAAGATTGACGAAAAGTTCACTGAAAACATATCAATAAACAAAACTGCACTACCAGATTGTTTTGCTCAAGTTTTATTACCGTACGACAAAGTAAAAGAGAAAACTTCTTGAGCCTGAATTCTTATTATTGTATTTGTCACTTTCTATGCTTCACGAAAAATGGCACAAACACAACCATATACAATCAAATAATCAATCGATACATTTTCTATTGTCACAAACTATACCATTCATGAAATAATATATTGATTATAATGTTATCAAGAATTGTACTTTCCTTTACTGCAAAACTGGTTTCGGGCTTATTAGCAAACATCAGTGAAGGGTAGTCACCAAGTAGCGAGAACTCCAATGAGTCCCAATGAAACCATGGCAACGTATTTGAACGCATGGAGACATCGTCCAATAGCAACTTCGACACCACCATGCGGCGAAAGATATTGTGTTTTTCTACAAACGGTTTAACAACGTAGCCTTTGACGCTTTCAAATCACAACACACATCAGATGCATATATCTAATAATAACTATATAGGTAACATGGATACCAGAGCTGAAGCCGAAAAATAAAACAAATGACAGTCTGCGGGACCAATCGCGAATATGCGCATGCGCAAGTTTGAATTAAGAATCGACATTCGTTTTCATCATGGAGGAGAGTAGCTTTCTAGTGAGCGACAAACGTATGATAATTATTAAAAATCAATCAAATGTGTCACGTAACCTTCAATTCGATGTTTTTATTTCATCATGACATATATTTTTCAAATATTCATTCATTGATGTTTTGTTTGACGATATTGAATGATATTTGATGATAAATGCAGAAATGGATGTGATCTACAAAGCGATACTTGCGATTTGCATAGAAACCTGTGACGATAAAGTCATCGGAACAAGATTCGTGGGCTAATTTTTGATCAATCACTGTTATCACTCACTAATCACTTCTGTAAACAATCAGTAAGTACATTTATAACTATATTAATGCTCTTTTACATAATTTGAGTCAACAAACATACCTAACCTATGAAATTCCGAAAACGTCAGTGGACTTCAACTCGTCAAAACCCGCGCATGCCCACAATTCATCATTAGCAAGCCAGACAGTCTTTTGTTTTTCCAAAACTGGCTTCACTTTCGCGTCAAGAGAAGAATAGGTGTTATCCATATAGTTGTTATTATATATATGATCAGATGATGTTTTCAGCGGAATGTAATTAAGTGACAGCATTGCCGCTCGTGCGCGGAAATAATGTCATTAAGTGACAGCAATTTCGCTCGCATCCATCATTATTGAAAACGAACTCATCACTCTGTTGCATGATGGAAAATAATAGTGACAGTGAATTATCTAACACACCTCCTGATGTAGCAGAAAGTACGATCATTGTAAATTTGAACCTCCTACCAGACGAATCGAGGAAAAGTATTAATTATGATATGATAGATTCATGACATGGTGCCATGAAATGCTGAAGATATCAAAGTAAGTATCCTAAAATTGTCGTATTTCTCAAAAAACACCAGTCCATTGAATATAAAGCGAAAATAAGTTTGACTATTTCTTTTTGGTTCATAACGTATCATAACTGTGGGATAGACATCATAACTTTTCAAGTAGCCTCAATAGCTGACGGGTCCAAAGCGTGACTTCTCAAACCGCCATCCTGGGTTCGATCCTTGGGCAGGGCAATTCTTTTTTATTGAGTATATTTTCCCTTTTTTCTGTTGAATTATTGGATTGAATTTTAATATAATAGTGAATAATAAATGAAATTAATGATTTAGACGAAGAAATATTATGAAATGTAAGTTAATTGAATGAAGTATCGAGTTTTCTTGTCTAGGAAACGTGTTTGTAGAAAAAATATTGCGTGACGAAATATTATCGAACGGCAATCTATCACTTCGCACATCGCTCTCTAAATACACAAATATAGCTATTCTTCAATCTGAACACTGGACGAGTTTCTTTGTTTTCTAGGAAGCCGATATAGAAGTATAGAGGGTATACAGCAATAACTGATTCGTGTAGAATATTTTAAATGACGTTGATTATTTTTTATTAGGCTCATCTCCCCGACTAGTATAATCTAATCGGGATTGGGCACGAGTAGTGCTGGGATTGATAGTCCGTCTTTGCCCGAGGCAGTCCGTGGCGCAGACTTCAACACCTGTACCTGTATGCTCTTCTGTCAGTGAACGTATCGAGCAGGTGCAAATCAAATAGGCTAACTGATACGGCGGCTCGTTACGACTTTGGAAAATAACATTTTTCTCATTTATGCTGCTAGTGATCCACCATGAAATAATAAAATGAAGGGAGAAAAAAATTGTAAAATAAACATGATTTGGAGAAAGAAAATATCCATTTCTACGATGGTCGATTTCTAATTTCGATATTCTGTTGACGAAAGACCCTATATAGCCCAGCCATCAGAGCAATTAAAAGGGCTCTACCTAAAAATAATTCAAGGAGTTTTGATTTCTGGTGCATGGTGAAGGGTCAAATGTCAAAAACAACATATTCATTTTGCGACCTCGAAATCCCTGTGGAAATTTGAAAAAAATCGTCTTTTGTTGAAAAAAAATATTTTTTGCGAAATATTTCGGTTCACGTGCGTTTTTGGAAACATATTCACCTTTGATAGTTTTGATGCAGCAAGTCTGTAAATGTTAGTACTTTTTATGATAATTGCACAAATTCCTATAATTCGTTGGTTTTCTGTGGAGATTTAGAGACTTTTTGTCATTAATAAGAATGCAAGTCCTACCCACAAGCATTTGTGCTACTTGTCACTCATTTCCACACTGTGGTTTCTCCATTAGGTCTAATCCACAAGGCTAATTTAATCGAGTTTTCTTCGCTTTGTCTTTCTTGATGTTCATGGGTTTTCAAGATCTTCAGGTTATGATTCGTCACTTCCCTACTCATTTTTTTTTAACCGCCAACTTAGTTGAGACTTGTATGAGTAAGGAAGACGGGGACCTTAGCTTTTTAAGTGTCATCCGAAGCACTACTCTCCTCATTAGTCATATTCTTGGTCGACATCCAATTCTTCTATTATTTGGTTCATAATAATTATCGGAACTGCATCTTCTTCATCATCATTTTCAGGAAGCAAAACTTGCGCATTATCGCAGGAGTCTTCGTTGATGCATCGACATATTGTCACGACCTGGGGTTGCTATCCCTTTGTCGGACTTTAGTTAAGGGGGTTATGCTTGGCAGCAAGAGGTTAACTGACTACTACTTGGGAAAGAAGACATGAAAATAGTGAATGAAACAGTTTATTTAATATAAAATAAAGTGAACAACTTGATAAAAGAACGTGAATAGTTAATACAGTGAATAAAAACTAGTGATTAAACAACAAGTGACTTTATTTCCAGGAAAACTAGTGGACAATTATCTGGTGAGTTATAAATTGATTATAATTACATTCCTGGATTATCCATTCAAAATTGTGGCCAAGCGGCCCAAAAGAAACATGGGGGTAAGCAACGACAAACAAATGTACCTTCTTTTCACAACAAATTCTGATCATTTGGTACTTACATTGATATTATTGTGAACAAGGCTCCCCAGGATGAGGAGATGTGTCTGCTAGAAGTGACCATGGCTGGGGTGGCTTCCCTAGTTCTTTCACTCGCGAATAGTTACCGGCTAAAGGGCTGAAGGCCTGAATGAATTCAGTGACGAGATGATAATGACTCGAACGCAGAGATCGTAGTAATAATAAATAATCCTAGTGCGATTGATATTTATGGGTAATTCGTGCAAGATTGCAGAATCGGCAACTTCATTGTTCATATAACTCGCACGACGTTGAACTCTATGTTATAGATATTCCGATTCTGCCGATTTTGAGTTTTCAATAAATAGTATGTTTTCAACTTAGACTCGGTTTCCTGTCCATGTAACCGACATGAACTGTGTAACCTGAGCTAGGGTTGAATTACACATGAATGGTTATTTCCTAGAGGTGAATGATTTTTACGATTATCAGAAATATGAATTGACTTGACTTTTAGAATATATGAATACGCACGTGGACTTTATAACCGGATGGTTTTACTATACTGGGCATTTCCATTTGTGACAATATGTTACTGCATTTCGATCCAGTTTTCCTGCAGCCACAGGCCGGTCCACAGCCTTTTTTGTATTTACACGAAATGCATATTAGCAATTTTTCTGGTGCTGGAACGAGTATAGTGCACTCTCATTTATTTTCCATGCCCAGTTTTTCGCCAGATTTTTCATTACTCCGCCAAAGTTGGTGGTAATTGTAAACAAACGAAAAACGATAAGGTTTTCACGATAAATATATTTATTTCTGACAGTGACATTATAAGCTTAAATCGTCATAGTTACGATATCTATAATGAGGGTCATAACTCCCTTGGGATATTAAGGTTCAAAAACTCCCTCTTACCTTTTACAGGTGAAAATGATACAAGAAATGCTTATAAACGTTTATATGTAATGCAAACTAAGACATATTTTCCTTATTCACGTCATTACAAATAATAAATGTACAATTTTCAAATGTTCCCTGAAAATTACTTCCGCCGCTGGAAACAATTTCTTCTTTTTTATGGGTGGTGCTGTTGCTGTTCACTACAGTCGAGGTGCCTGCCTCTTCTGATGGCAAAGTAGACAGCATACGCGCCGTTTTATTTCTCAATTCAATAGTTTCATAGTTTCATAGTTGCTCCTGCATTGGCTAGGGCAGTAGCAGAAGTGCGACGAAGGCAATGTCCCGTATAGGTTAGTGGGTTTGGCAATCCTAAATACATTGCGATTTTGCTGGGAATTTTGCCAAACATATTCTTTCCAATTGGCTGAGTTGTACATTTATTTTGTCGGAAGCTCAAAAAAAAATCGTTTTGTACCTTCAGGACGCAAGGACATATAAAGTCTCAATAAAGGCAAAGCAGAGAACTCTTTTTCATGCACAACTGTGAATTTCTTCGATACACCAGTTTTACTTTCCGGTACGTTCACTACCATAACAGTATCCCGGTCCTCTATATCTGCTATACTCATATTTAGAAGTTCCTGAGTTCTGCATCCTCCAAAATAACCCATAATTAGAACAACCTATAACAAATAAAACGAAATAAACAAACGAAAAAGAAAATTATGAGAAAAAAATTACCTTATGCAATAAATTAATTTCATTAGGGGCGTCCTTTAGAAATTTGATGACATCTTTAGGAGATAAGACAGCAGACTTTTTCGGCTTATACCCCTTACTTTTCCGTTTCAAAAAAGCCTCTAGTTCGTTGAACTTGGTGATATCTCTTTTCTCATATATGGTCACCATCGATTTGAGCATTGACCATTTAGTCCATAACGAATTTGGGCTAAACGTTTCTGACTGCAACGAATAAATACAATTATTACCAAATCTACCAGAAAATACTGAAAATACTTTACCAGTTCTTGAAAATATGCCAGAAAGACAGTTTCGTTGGCATCTTTTGACATAACATTTCTCTGTGTCAGCCACTTCAGATATAAGTTGTATTCTTTTTGATATAAGGCTTCACTTTTCGATGGAAGTAATGATTGTCTTGCTTTTTCCGCTTTTTTTTATAATATCCTCCATTATATCAGAAAAAGATCGTCGATTTGTGGTAAAAAATAAACACGTTTTTAACGGAAAAACATTGATTGATAAAGAAAGTTTGCTTATAAACATGTAACATAGCGACAACCTAGCAAAAACCAACAATGCTACAATCAACGCTACCTAATTCAAATATACCAGAAAGGTTATTAATTTAAACATTTATTGCGTTCTAAATATGGACATATTGTTATGAAAATCGGTCAAAAATAAAATTATCTATGTACCACGGGAATTATAGAGCCTTAATAACCTCTGGCAATTGCTGTCCCTCGGGCCAGAGGCCCTCGGGACGCAAACTTTGCCATCGGTAATTAAGGCCCTCATAATTCCCTTAATACATAAATAACTATTATATATATTTTTTCCCAACATGTTTCGCTAACACTGTAGCTTCATCAGGTATAAGTACACTTGGTGGTAAGCTCTGACGCGCTGCTGCTTCGGTCGGTGGTAGTAAGGCGAGATTGGTTTTGCTTTGAGTTATTGATTGCAAAAAGTTACGGTTCAAGGCTGTGTCCGATGGTTTAGCGCCGTACAATGATAAAATAAAACGCTACTCTATTCCAGGCTCAGCATTTTCTTCATTAAAAACTTGGAAGTGCTCATTCTACTGAAAAATATTGATGGATTTTGCCTTTCCTTGTTGAAAGATTGCGGAAGGTGTTTCGCAGCCGCTGATCGAAGTAGATGTTGTCGCACTTATATCGCACTTATATCTTGTGGTCGTAGGTTTTGCACACAGTACATTTTCTGCACAATTTTGACTTTTCCGGGTTTGAAATAGTATATGTTGGGATGAGCAGCAGTATAACCAGCAAATCTATAGGCATTTTTTTGCGAGAAACTGTTTTGAAATTATTTGAAACAGTTTTGAAACACTCTATTTTCTTGAACCATTTGTGACGTCACAATTGATTCTGGTTCAAAACGTTTTGAAAGCGTCTTTTGGACCGTTTCAATCATGTTTCATTATGGCGAACTGTCATCTGAGGTTAAATAACTATGACACGTGACGTTTTGAAACGTTGCATCTTTTCGGCTTATAAAATGATGACGTAGACGTATAAACTGTTTTAAAACGGTCTTCGAAACTGTTTCGTCGCAAAAAAATGCCTCAGGTCTTCTCCAACTATGTCTACAGAATCAAATGTGGATGATTGGTTAATTGCTGTATTGACTATTAGGGAGTCAGCATCTACAATTGACATTTTTCAGTTTTTCTATTGGCATTGAGATAAAACATTGTTTGTTTGCCTCCAGGAGAAACTGTTGTCGGCGAAAAAGTCGGGGTCGGATCAAAAACAATTATTATTCAAATAAAAATGCTACCTTTCACTTGATAGTACCTTAGTGGGGAATTTAAAATTTAAGTCACAGTAAAACGCGAAATCAAATACAAATTGGTACAACGGCTCTACGAAAACGCGCGAATCAGAAATGTGTGCGGATGAAATGTATAGGTACTTAGGTACATTTACAGACCCGCTGCATCGAAACTAACAACTTTACAGGAAAAATTGATGGAACATAAATTATGGAAAATTTCGTTCCCTTCATTTTTGAATGGGTGAATATTTTTCTTAAAACGCACGAGAACCGAGATATTTGGCAAAAAATCGATTTTTTCAACAAAACACGATTTTTTTTTAATTTCCACAGGTATTTCGAGGTCGCAAAATGAATATGTTGTTATTGACACTTGACCCTACACCATGCACCAGAATTAAAAACTCCTTGAATTATTTTTGGGCAAAAAGTACCTGCCGACTGGGCTAATACCCTCTGGATTGATTCCGTCATCAGAATAACCAGTCAGGGTTCAAGGCCTTAACTCTGCAGCCATTTGGCTTGCTAATTTCTAGTTCTATGAGTTATTCGAGCCCAAAAGGCCAAATCTCTTTATCGTGATAGTGCTTCACACTCTAATGTATAATATGAGAGGCTGTTTCTTTCTCTTCATTGCGCAGCCTAATGGGTTCGTGGTTCATCCATATATCTATTAACTGGGCTGGTGGTCGAGTGCGTTGAATAACTGGCTTATAGTCTAGCTAGACAAAGGGCTCGGGTTCAAATCCCACGGCGGCTATTGGAAATATTTAATTATTTTCTATAGTATCGTTAAGCGACCAACTGAACATTCTTGGTACCTAGATTTCAATCTTTGGGAAACTCAACGATATAGCCAGTCGAGTAGGGCTTCGGATGACACCTAGGGTTGCTTTGCAACTAAGTTGGCGGTAAAAAAACTAGGAATATTGATAAAAATGACAGCTGAATTTATGCGCATGTGCCAAAATAAAAGTAGAAGATGACGCAGTTAAGAGTCAAGGATGGTAAACTTGAGAAGGATGGTTCATTCAAGCGATTTTTTCGGCCAAAAGGCGTGGCTTCCGAAGGCGCGCGATGACGTAGTCAACGGCCCTGAATTCAAAATTATTAATGCTGAATATCACTAAATCGCCATTAAAAGTAATTTTACTGTGATGTACCTTTTTATAATCGATACATATTGATTATTGATGGTTATTGGTATCATATGGCTTCAAATATTCAAAAATTCCTGAATGTCCACCAAGAAAATAATACATGAGATAATTTAACGTTTACAAAACAGGGAATATACCTATTTCATAAATAGGTAAGAACCTAATACCTACCTTGAAAACAATTTCATATTGAAAATAGGGAAATTTCAATCAAGATTTCATAGGTACTGATGAATGATGCATGTAATGTATGTGTGCATATATATTATTCAATGCACAGGTTATTGAAAGTTCATATTTTGAATTGAAATTGATATACCTACATATTTTATCAAGTTTAACAATCATCAGTGAATGGTGAAAATAAAATACATTCTTTAATTTAATTTATAGGTACCTACATTATACATTATATATAAATATATTGACATCAGTTTCGATTTTCTCATTAGCTGACTATTTTCTTCATTTATACATTGGACTCTACTATAGATGCAATCCAGGTTGTTTCTTTTATTTGCAGTATTTTATATCCTCATTATAGCTCGAAGTATACAAAATTCCTGAATCTGCAGATTACATGGAACATCATAAAATAATGAGAATATAGGTACTTCTTTTTCATAATACATTTTCATTTACCCATTTTGTAGATCTCTTTCTTAAATTTGGTTGAACAAATCATAGCTCTGATGTTTGACTTCTATCAGGATTCACAACATCTGCATGTTCACAACTTATCCACCTTTTCCAAAAAGTATCGCTAACAATAAAATCAGTGCCTTTTGGAAATGTGTGGTAAATAATACTGGAATCCTCTTGGTTTTTGTCCAAAAATAGGAAATCTGCTACCTGGCATACTGGTTATTAGATGGAAATGATTTCATAAACACTACACACTTTTCAATGGAGGTGATGTAATAATTTATTAATATTTATCGACACCACTAAATCTTCTTACTGAGTAATTTGTCTATACCTACAATTATTGAAAAAAAAAAACAATTCGTACAGCCACAATCCCAATATGATATCGAATATGAATATCGAAACATAATGGACCGAAAAAGTGTGACGTCAAAGCTATGTTGGTACTACTGATTTACTTCCAAACAAATTATTTTCCCATGTAAATCTCCATAAGAGATTTTTTGAAATCGATTATCTCATTTATAGTGAAAAAGTTACATATTTCGATACCATTTATGGAAAATAGGACATACTAGTTCCTATTAAAAAAATAGAAACAGGTGAGAAACGCCAACAAATTTGAATGAGATTATATTGAAATCTATTGAGGTTATGTTTTTTCAGTGTTTACTTTTGAGGCCCTGATATTTCGACTGTATTTTCGATTAATATTATATAATATATCAGTGTAGTGAATGGAAAATATGTCTTGAAGCCAGTTGAAGCTATCAAAAATGGTACATTTCTCTAGAGATGGAGAAAAACTGATATCTAGGGGCTAAAAGTCCATGTTGAGAACATGGTATTTGATGCTGATCTCAAGACCTTAATGTGGTTGATTCAAGCGAATATTCATGATAAAACATATAAAGTACAGGTGAGCTATAATATTGAAGGGTATATTGGATAAATTGAACGTTTTGAAATGTTTGTTGTAGATAAACTCTACCAGTGTATGTGAGTCCCTGTTCAAGAGGATAGTTTCTTGGCCATCACATTGGCAGCTCTAGCAATATTTGCACACTATAATGTAAGAGTACCTTCACTAGTCAACTAGTCAATGATGAAGGGAATGGGAAAAAGTTCTCGACACCAGCCTACTATGATATCCAATGTTTTTTAAGGATTGGTGATACTTGAGATGCTTACAATACCTGGTGTAACTAGTCAATAGAAAAAGCTTCGTCAAAAGTTGTGGATGGATTTGGCTCAACGCCAACTTGATATCCATCATTTTTAATTCGATGGCCATCCTTTTCAAAAGATCCGCCAGGTTGCGAAGTGTTGATAAAATGGCGTCTCGCGAGAAATTATTGTTTACAAATTCAAATAAATGTGAATTGTGAGCGAAGTTTTGAGGTGTTTGTTGCTCTGATGATATTCATAACAGTAATTTACCAGTTATACAATAGGTTAAATAACTATATCGAAGAAATACGATGTATTAATTCCATACGGGGGCTGTATTCAGCCAAGACATCAGAAATAAATTAGAATCTATGATGATTGTGGTCCACAAACAAGTCATCATCCAGGTATATTTCAGTTCCCAATTGTATAAACGAATGGTGAGTACCTCAATTCATGAAATATATAATCTGGACATAAGAAACATGACTTTGTAGCCATATAACAGAAGTACATATCACTATTGAATGGAAGAGGCCTCTGTTTAACAGTCAATAATCGATTGAAGACACTCCGATATTTTGTTGAATTCATGACTAGGTTCTGCCAAAGTATAACCTATACTTTGTGGTTCTGCTATGAGTACCCAAGCACAGCATTGCAGCAAGCTACACAATGGGATTGAAAAACTTATTGGACAGGCATTGAGAACATTATCTATCTCATTATCATTCAATTCATCATGTGAGTATATTTACTATATTTTAAAAACACATACAATAGGTACCTACCTAGATTCCTAGTCAAGTGCACATTTTTGTAACATATTTTGGATGAATGTGGCTATTATTATAAGTTATTTTGTAGGCAATTTGCTTTTTTGTCACCAAAAATTCATCTCATATGTGATTCTAGAAGATCAAAGATGAGATTCAATGAAAAAGAAAAAGTTTCTATATCCTAAATGATTTTTCCCTGTATTTTTTCATCTCTTGTGAGTAGGTTCTTGTATTTTCTATTATATTGATATACCTTTTCGAGTGATCAATCTATATTTGTCTAGCAAATTTCATGCAGAATATTATCTATTTACAGCAACAATATTTGGCTTTATTTTAATTTGAGATGTTATCCAAAAATATGTTTTACTGATTAATGTGTGAGTTATGAAAAGTTTCATATTCAATTCTGTGAATCCTAGATTAGTGATATAATGTCCTAGATACTATCATAAAATAAGTAATACTAAGATAACACTTTTTGCTTTTCAGGTTACTGCATAGACATTTGATAATGTGAGGAAAGTCTGAGAACATTCTCAATTCACAACTTCAATCAACTGGATGCACATCACCATTCTTCCAACTCTACTACAGGATATCTCCACATTGGATTCCATATATTGCCCAATCACTAGTGAAAATATCAATTTTTTAATTGAAAGTTTCAATTAATGCAATCCAGAATAATTTTGACCTTCTTTTTATTCATTTTTGTCAGTTATTTTGCATTCATTGGTAGATAACTATGTCTTTACCATTTTTATAAAATGTTTGTGTTCAAAAAGTTCCATTTATGCTTTTATGTACTTGAATGTATTTTCTTTTTTATTCACATCATACACATGATATTATTAGGGAACTAACTAGTTTTCTTGTGTAGTATATAATATTGTTCTTCAAATGAGTTATTGATTATAATCTGTGCTGACATTTTGTAAATGTAGATGAAGAATCCATGAAACAATCAGTAGATGGAGATTTGTTCAGTATTCTAATAAAATATATAATAAACAGAACTAGCAGAGTTAATCAATAAGAAGTATGCTGGAGGATATCAGTATCAACCTCAGAATGTATACAAATTGCAAAGTCAAGGTTTTCAAAAATTTTAACAATTGATGAATCAATAAAAAGCCTTGGAAAGTTTTTAATCATTTCAGTTTATTCTTTATAAACATTATCAAATGAAATAATAGATTCATTTGCCATAAATTGAATATAAAAGAATAATGTTTCATGAATATAGCTTGCAATAAGGTGAAACTTACCTTGTAGTGCATCAGATATGATGGGAGTGATAATATATTCTCTCAGAGGTTTTATTCAATTTGCATTAGTCTACATTAATACTTTGAATAAGTGTGTCTGTAACAAGCTTTCTTTCTTATATTAGGCTCCCATCGAGGCTCCCATGGAAGAATATCAAATCTTGTACATGGTTTGGTTTGATTTTTGATATTTGGTGTCAAATAATGGAAAGGGAAAAAGATTGTCAACATAACACACCAATTTATAATTTTGAAAAATTTATTCACATAATGGAATTTCCATAGTATGCGCTTTGATCCTCGCTGGACTAGAGGAAAATTTCTGCAACCTGTGTCCACTAAGGATCTCATCAGGATATAGTTTTCATTGAATATATACTACATTGCCCTACACCAAAGACATTCAAAAATGTCTTTGCCCTACACAAAGATCAATTGAATAATATAGTAATCTATTTGATGAAATGCATGTGAATATATTATATTTTGACTAGATCTTGTATAAATAAACGAAAGAAGCATCAGATTGTCCACAAAATCACAATGTTCACTATTCAGAATAAACTGAAACAACTAGAAAACAATCGTAAAATCTCAAAAACCACAAACAACCACAGTCAAATTGAATGAAATGATTGTGAATTAAACACTTATAACACTGCTGGTCCAACTAAAAATACTAATTTCGAATCGAAAAACGAATTTTCAAATAATTTAATCTTGACAAAACTGCACAAGTGAAAAATTTGTGACAGAACCGATTTGATCGCCATCTACATGTGAAATTTGGTAGTGTGGCCATCAAAAAACTCATCCAGTGATTTTGACGAAAAACAATTGAAGAATGCACACACCAGGTATTGTAAGCATCTCAGTGATACTTATGAGAAATTCCACCAGGTGGCGAGACGTCAAAAATTCAAAATGACATGTCGAGTTGTTTTTTTTGTCAGTTTTTTTGAAAATAGAACAGGAATTAATTTAGGACAATAAATGCGAAATGCGAGTTTACAGCAAATACAAAAATTATTTTATAAAAACAGCGGGGTAAACGACGAAGGTTACAGAAAAAGAAAAAAGAAGAAGATTGATTGTGGTTTATGAGATACAGTTTGTAGTTTGTAAACATCTCGAGGTTTTTGTTGATGTATTGTGCATTTTCAAAATAATCAATTGGCATGCGTTTAAACTTGTTTAAACCATGTTTCAACATGCAGAGTTCATATTTCAAGAAATTATTACTGGAAATCCGAGACGTTGGTCAAAGGTGAATACTGAGTTGTCCAGAACATTTTTAGATATGAAGAACTTATTGTATCTGTAGGCATCTAGGAAGAAATTGATTGGATTTGGACCCTTTAGTGTATTCACTGCTGATTCAAATGGAATTCCATCAAGCACAACATACATTGATATCCTACTTAGGGGTTCTCTGTTTCTTACATGAGCCCTTGATGCTCATGAGTATTTTTCAGCAGGTTTTGTCACCAAGGTAGGCAAATATTTTAAATGATTGTCATTGTTGGAAAGGTGAATTCATTATACTTATTTTCTTTTTATATCATCATTCTATAAGTTTTAACCATATAGTTCATTCATGGGAGTAATATACAGTTTCTTTTAGGTAAAACATTCACAGAGCCAGTGCTGAGCTACTTGATGATGGAACCCTTATGATTAATGTGGAATTAGCTGGTTCCATTTGGCCTTTTGAATATGCAAAAGTCACAATGATCTTGTGAATCATGTGAATAATATGACTTCCGTTCAGTTTCCATTGTGGTTTCACAAAATACAAGGTTCAGGAAACCATTGTTTATGATGGCTAATGTGAAATTTAACAATACTTTGGTAATTCATTTTTTGGTTATTAAATCTTAGAAGCAAACTATTTGTTTTCTTTATATAATATGATTAAATCATTACAAAATGCACATTTCTTTACCATATAAAAATTCAATGGATATTTTTATATGAACTTACAATTTTTGTTTCAATCTCTTTTTCAGGATATTTCAAGATATCAAAATAAAGACAATTAAATTTATATTAAAGAATATCACAAACCTGAGAAGCTGAAACAAATAAAAGAAATTGGAAGATTCAAAATCAATCCACAAAAAATCAGCATATATATTTCAACTTACCATTTTTTCATATTGTATTTCTTATTTATGATTTATATTATGTACATGTTTCTTGTGGTAATGATACATATGAGCATATGAATCTTAAATTATACACTGAATATTATGGAGGAATTATTGAATGAATATATACTGTTAATGTACTATTTTATCAAGAATAGATAGTTCTTCATTCTAAACTTTCAACATTTGCTTGTGTGCAATAGTCTTCTGAAAATTCTGAATTCAATTTCAATGGCTCCAATAATTCTTGATGTTTGTAGTCAACATGGTTATTGCAAATGCTTGTTCTGCATCTCCCAGGACACTTTCTTCATAACCCTATAAAATAAAAAAGAAATCTAGAGTATTTTTCATCATATTTTACAATGGCATGATGTGTGTATACCTAGATGAAATCAAAAACAAAGTAATACTTTATGGTTGGAGTTAAATAGGTGATGAGATTTTTGAAAATGTTCAGAACTTACCAGGTTTCTTGGTTATTTCCATGCTTCTTTGCTCAATTTAGATCTTTTGTCTGCTCTCAATTTTTCATTCATTTCATTTACAAGATCTGGATGATTTTGAGATTTTCATCACTCAAAGGCACTAGGTTTTTCTACAAGTTGAATGAATTATAGATGTTGTATCAGAAATAGGCAATGTTTTCAAATTGTGTGAAATGATTCAGTCATTACCTATATAAAAAACTCATCTCAAGTGATTCTTCTTGAACCAAAATAATGAACAGAATAGGTACATAGACTTCTCCCTATTTGATTGTATGAAACCACTATTTTCATCAGCTTTACAATACATAATATAATTGATGAACTGAAAATACTGATCAGGTACCTGATATGGAATGTCTGAGATGCTAGATATCCTTTTGATTTTAGACTCTGATAGATTGTTAGTAGATGATTTGTGCCGATTCTAGACCTCCTCCCAAGGTCACACACCCCCCACGTGGCCTTGGGGGGTCAATGACCTTGGGGGTCAATGACCTTGGGGGGTCAATGACCTTGGGAGGAGTGACCTTGGGGTGAATGACCTTGGGAGGAGTGACCTTGAGAGGAGTGACCTTGGGGTGAATGACCTTGATGCGATCTTGGGAGGAGTGACCTCGAGTTGGCGACCTTGAGAGGAGGGTGCCCTTGGGAGTTGCTGTGGCCTTGAGAAGAGCGCGTCCTTGAGGAGGGCTTTCTTTTTTTCTGTGAGCGTGACCTTGTGTTTCCACACCCCTGAAATGGGAGGGGGTGCGACCTTGAACACTGCTGCTGCGTGCGCATGCGCCATTCTCCCGCGAGAGTTCAAGATCGCGTTGGTGAGAGTGGGGGAGGCGGTACTTCTATAAATTCAAGGGTGCGCAGAGCGGAGCACAGTTTATTGGGAATCACATATTAATCAGCATTTGTTGTTTGTTCGTGAGTGATAAAAGCGTTTTTTATTCATCATCATCATGTTGACCTGCAGTGCTTGTTTCCAAACATTTACGCGTAGTGATAATTTACGCCGCCATCAAAGAATTTCATGTGTTGGTGATTTGAGTGATTTGGGCGAGCCTAGTGCAAAAAGGGCTCGATTGGATATTTCGAATCCGCCAGCGCCATCGACATCTAGAAGTATGCAAAGATGTGTGCCCTGCGCTAAAGATGTTCCATCAGATAGGATGGGTGCTCATAAGAGAACCTTGGAGCATCGCTCTAATGCGTGCATGCACTACAGAGATGGCGTATATGCGATCGAGAGCGCGTTCAAATGCCGCATTATTAGCTATAGGTTAGAGTGTAGAACGAACATTTTAGATTACAATGCGTTCTTCAATGAGAATAGAGCTACAATTATATCTCTATTAGATAATATGCTACTGATTCATCACTCGATTAAAGTGAACATGGAAGTTTTTGGTAGATATGTCATTGAAACCCGAGATGTGAGAGATGTGAAATCTTTCATGGCTCCGAATCGCATAATTGCTTCATCGCCAGATTTGGAAGATATCGTTGACGCATTTCGGGATTGTCTTTCGAATCTAGCTATCGAATTCGAGGAACGTGATTCTGGTGAGTTGTTTGAAAAATCAGATGTCGACTAAGTTTGCTTATTTCTTTTTTTTACTTTGATATTACAGGTTGGGCTTTAGAAGAGATTTTGTTTCTAGAAATAAATATTAATAAATATAGTCCATTAAGAGGCGGGTCTTACATAAAGCTGCCCACCTATATTGCGAACAAGAAAGCGGTGGTAAACATTATTAATCAGGATGAGCATTGTTTCGCCTGGGCAGTTACATCAGCTTTGTATCCTGCGAGGATAAGGAATACCGAAACATCTTCCTACCCACACTTTTCTACAGTATTGAATCTGGTTGGTATAGAGTTTCCTATGAAAGTAAGTGATATTCCAAAGTTCGAAAATCAAAATGATTGCTCCATCAATGTTTATGGGTTAGAGAGCGTATTCGATGATCAAAAAATGAAATATAGGGTTATTGGGCCGCTTCATTATGCTAAGAATAGGTTGGGTAGGCATGTAAACTTACTTTATATCTCGGACGATTCCGATAAGGGGCATTATTGCTGGATAAAAAATTTATCGCGATTAGTGTCAAGTCAATTAAATGCCAGAGGGCATAGGAATTTCTTTTGCGATGGGTGTCTGATATGTTTCTCCGATGAGTCGAAGTTGCTACGTCATAAATTGAATGATTGCAATCATACATACACTACGGTTCCATCTCCAGAAATCAAGGTTGATAAATTCGGAAATAGCGCTCCCGGGAATATTTTAAAATTCCAAAGTTTTGAGAAACAGATGAAAGTACCATTCGTTATATATGCGGATTTTGAATCTGTTCTGAAACCCATCCAAACTTGTGAACCAGATCCTACGGGGTCGTATACTAATAAAACATTCGCTCACGAGCCGCATTCATTTGCATATCTCATCAAATGCTCCTACGATGATTCCCTCACTAAATTTGTTTCATTCCGAGGAAAAGGTGTAGCAAAAAAGTTTGTCTCCAGTTTAGTCGATAATGTTAAGGCTATATATAATATGCATTTGAAATGTGTTGTTCCTATGGCTAAATTGAGTGCTGCAGAGAAGCTTGATTTCGCTACCGCTACAATTTGCAACATTTGTGATAAGCCACTTGATTCCACAGATGTTAAAGTTAGAGACCATTGTCACCTGACTGGTAAAAAGAGAGATGGCGCTGCACATTCTAAATGTAATTTGAATTTCAAGCTACCTAACTTCATCCCCATCTTTTTCCATAATATGAGCGGGTATGATAGCCACCTCTTCATCAAACAATTGTTCGAGCATGAAGAGAGGGTGGATTGTATCGCTCAAACTAAGGAAAAGTATGTTTCATTCACGAAACATGTTTTTGTTGATGAGTACTTGGGAAAAGATGGGAAAAATCATAAAATGTTCATGAAGTTGCGCTTTTTAGATAGCTATAAATTTCTTTCTGATCCGCTGCATTCTCTAGCTGAAAATCTGACTACGGAACAGTGTGTTGAGACAGCGAGAGCATTTCAAGATCGCGAACAATTTAAGCTAATGACGCGAAAAGGCGTATTTCCGTATAGTTTTATTACATCTATCGATAAATTGGAGCATAAAGGTTTACCTTCTCAAAATGACTTTTTCGATAATTTATCGAATGAACACATTTCGAATGAGGATTATCGTAGAGCTGAGCGTATTTGGAAGATATTCAAATGTAAAACGCTTGGGGATTATTCAGACGTATATCTGAAATCGGATGTTTTGTTATTATGCGATGTTTTTGAAAATTTTCGGAAGGTTAGTTTGAAGACATACAAGTTGGACCCATGTCAATATTATACAGCCCCTGGTCTATCGTGGGATGCTATGTTGCGCTACACAAAAGTGGAATTGGAACTCTTAACTGACATCGACATGGTGAATTTCTTTAAGAAGGGAATAAGAGGCGGTGTCAGCCAGTGTAGTATGAGAAGCCATGTAGCTAATAATAAATTCCTCCCAAATTTCAACCCTGATGATCCATCGTCGTTTATAATGTATTTGGATGCGACCAACTTGTATGGTCATAGTATGTCGCAACCACTACCTACATCTGGTTTCACATGGTTAACTGATGTTGAAATCTCAAATTTGGATATCTCGAATGTTGCAGATGATGATCCGTTCGGGTATGTTCTCGAAGTAGATATTCACTACCCTGAAAATTTACATGATGCACACTCGGATTTACCTTTTCTTGTGGAAACCATCAGCCCGCCAGGTTCAAAATCCGCTCATAAGAAACTGATTCCGAATTTATCGAATAAGTTAAATTATATAATCCATTATCGAAATTTGAAACAGGCGATTAGAAATGGTTTATTCTTGACGCGAATACATAGAGTTCTTAAATTCAATCAATCTCGCTGGTTGAAGAAATATGTAGACCTCAATACTGAGATGCGCAATAAAAGTACGAACAAAGCCGATAATGGATTATTTAAAAAGATGGTCAACTGTGTGTATGGTAAAACTATGGAAAATGTCGATAGAAGGACCGATATCAAACTTGTGACCCATTGGGAGAGTATCGGGAAGCGGAAGGGTGCTAATGCATTAACGGCCCTTCCCAATTATAAGACTTGCACGATATTTCATGAAAATTTCGTTGCAATTCACATGGGTAGGGTTAGCGTGCATTATGATAAACCGCTCTATGTGGGCTTCAGCATATTAGATGTGTCGAAAATTGTAATCTATGATTTCTTATATGATTGTATCAAGAAAAATTTTCCTGGAACATCATCATCATTATTGTATACTGATACTGATTCCCTCATCTTGAAAATTGATAGCGAAAATTTCTATGATTTTATGAAAGAAAACATAGAATATTTCGACACATCTAATTATCCTGTAAAAAATAACTTCAACATGCCTCGCACAGAATCGATCGTCGGCAAAATGAAAGATGAATTCCCAAACAACCCCTTAATTAGTTTTTATGGTACTGGCGCCAAAGCTTATTGCGTCAAATCAACGACTAGCGAGGTGAAAAAAGCGAAAGGCGTTTCCAGGGCTGTTATAAGAAACGAACTATCTCTAGATAGTTATAAAGACATTGTGGAGAAAGGTGGTTTGATATTTCGCAAGATGAATACTTTTCGTAGCTATAAGCATGACATCTTCACGGAGATGAGAAACAAAGTTGCTCTTTCAGATCACGACGATAAGCGGTTTATTATTCCCAATACTGTCAGAACTCTTCCTTGGGGTCATAATGATATCGATTTTTATCGATTTAGTCCAGAGCAAAATTCAATTTGGTTACATCAGGCAATAAGCGACTTGTCGCAGAATGATCAGGGGGAGGATAATGAACGGTCCAAAAGATTAGACTCGCTAATTGAAATGTTGATGGAGCAATTAGAACCTCAGCAGTGAGCTCTATACCGGGAGAGGGGGTAGGGGGAGGGGAGGATTGTTTGCTACATGCCCTATAAGGGGTATAAGATATTTCCATTCCTCCGAGTTGGTGACTAGCTGCGATATTGGCAACAGCAGTTGAGATGACTACCGAGGTCAGCGAGATGCTTGCGAAACTTTCAATTCAGGAGCATGATAAAGAAAAGGGGAAAGCTGTGAGTATATTTTTTATTCGATAATATTCTCGATTTTGGGAATCATTTCCATATTATAAATGTATATTTTCTTGTTGCAGCCTTCCAAAAACGTTGTTGGGCAGCAAGGCATAGACAATTTCACGGATGAAGGATACGATGACGTCGAATGCAGCGAGAAAGCACTTGGGCGAAATAAATTTATGAATGTCCCTCGGTCATTCTTATGTACATTATGTAATCGAACACTTCACGAAACAATTGTGGCAGGTGTTGCTCCTATTTGTTGCAATGTACGCAGCAAAGTTTATATTTACCATTTTTTAAGTTATGTAATCGAAAACTTCATGAAACAATTGCGGTAGGTGTTGCTCCTATTTGTTGCAATATATGTAGTGAAGTTTATATTTACCATTTTTGAAGTAATAATATTTTTCTATACTCGAAACATTTATTGAAATATTATTGCGCAGTAGGCTAAAATCCCCCCACCCCTCAGCCATTCTTGATATTCTTCACCGCAAAGGTGTGTTAGAGTCAGTTGTACGAAAGGCGGCCACCATGAAACTACTCGCTGTTGACATGCAAGGTTTCGTGCTTGGTGATAATAGTGTATTCCACCCCAAAGAAATATCTATCACAGATGGGGAGAAAACTAATCATTACATATTGAAACCGCCTAAGCCCTATAACAGTTTAACTCGGAGTGAAAAAAAGCAAGTAACCTATGTGGAACGAAACATCCACGGTATAAGATACTCGAGTGGGCTCATCGACTATGATCAACTGATGGGTGAGGTGCTTGAGCCTATTGCGAGCGCTAGTATAGTTTATGTGAAGGGGCATCAAAAGTTTGAGATTTTACAACAGTATGTAGAACAATTGGCCTATAAGCCATACATTGTGAATATTGAAAAATATCAGCATGATATGTGTCTTCAAAACCCTGTACCAGTATTCGAAAAAGAAGCTGCTCTATGTATGAATCATACGCTATCTGCAAGGGTTAATTGTAGCTTGAGGCAATCGCATGCAGTATGGAGTTGGGTCTCTCAACATTTGAAATGGTGATGAAACATTTATATTCCAACATATTGTACTTATGATGTAAATAAATAAATATATATATTGTCATTCGAGATTATTTTACCTGACACCTTCCACACCAATTTCCTTATGGGCGAAGTAGAGAATGCCTGACGCGACAGTTGGTATGATCGGTGACATCCGGTATGGGAGATGGCAGTTGGTAAATTATAGTTGGTGCGGTAGGTGGCGCTTCACTTCTGTCAAAAGTCATACATCCCAAATACAACCAACTACGGGTACAGAACACTTCCTAATTGACAGTTGGCATGATTGGCGATAACTGACGTGACAGGTGACAATTGGCAGGGCAGCTGTCACGGCGGCCATCTTAGGCGGAAAGAGCATTGAAAAGCGGAGGAGGTAGCAATTTTAACCATAGCGATTTCAACTCCTGAGTCGAGCAGTAGTCATTGAATTGTTATAGAAGCATCTACAAGTGAGCATTCAATTATGTCTGGACAATATCGAAATATGTCCATGAGACAAATGGTGGCCGCCATACGGGAGAGACAACGCACCAACCCGGTGGAGATCGACGAAATGGTGCAGAGACACTTGGACGAGCGGCGGGCCGATGAAGCAATGCAGGAGATAATGGGTGTGGTGCGGGCCGAGATGGGGAACAACAACGAACTCGACCCTGGATCAGACTCCGATGAAACTATCATTTTATCTCCCGTTATCACAAGAAGGGAGCTACGTAGGAAGAAGAAGTCGAGAGTGCCGCCTTACACGGCTAAAAGGTTGAAGCCGAAAGTGAAGTAAACAAATATATATCGTTTTTTATATTATATATTTCAATAAATTTTTTCATAATACAAATTGTTTGTCATGATTTGAATACACCATTAATAAGTAAGAAGTGGTCCTCAAGTGTCTACCGTTTCAATTTCTCTCGTAGATGCCTAACTGTTCTCACAAAAGAAGTGAAAATCCCATATTTATGTGAATCACAGTCGCACACGCAATAACAATAATGCATACATTTCCTGCATGCAAGCCCATCTACGACATCGTTGTATTCGAATAGATAGAAACACTTTCTGCGGCAGCAATAACGCCTTGATGTAACTGGGCATTGATACTCCAACGCGCGAACCATGTTAGACGGAGTTTAAATGATGTCTGAGAAGTAGGGCGAATATTAGAAACCAAAGTGGTGGGCGTTAACAAGAAGTGGGCTAGTGTAATGAGGTCCGAGCGTAACGACCAATGGGAGAAGCCAAAGGGCTGGGCCTCAACAAGTGGGAGGGTCTCAAATTGGCTACGCCCACCCCCACCCCCCCCCCCCCCGAGGAAGCTCCGCCCCCAAAACTCCGCCCCCCCCAAACTCCGCCCCCCCAAAACTCCGCCCCCCCCTTGGAGCACCACCCCTAAGATCTGTGTCAAGGTGGGATTCGATCAGCACCCCCCCCCCCATGAAATCCAAAATCCTTGCCGAGGTATCAAAAAATTTGTGTCAAGGTGGAATTCGATCAGCCCCCCCCCGGGGAGCACCACAGTTTTCTCAGTTATATTATTTGAACCTTATATGTGACAATATTGAAAATATTGTATTTAATACTGGGCGATATAATTTTTGGAACTCTTGTATATAAAATAAAATCGATAATTTAGTTTTTCATTTATTCATTGTACACTCTTACATAAATATATATATATACCCTCAAATTTCAAATATACTAAATAAAATCTTATGAACTATAAATATATACAAAATAAAAACTTATAAATAGAAAAATAAATAATCAAATATATACACTAATTCAATAGTCTCCTTCAATATCACCCCTATAATACCTAAATGTTGGAGCCGGCACCTCCAAATCCCTAGCCCTTCTTCGAAGTCTCTCTTCGAGGGGTAGGCACCAACACTTGTCCAAATGTTCGGAGGGCCCCCTATAAAAGTGGCCCACCACCTCGCAAAAGAATTTCTTGCTGAAATTGCAGCCTCTGCAAATCCCTTGCCAGCAATCATTCCGATATTGCCGGCAGCTTCTACATCTATGGAAGTGCAGCCTTCTACCCATGCTGCATTCCCGACATGTTGGGCGGCAGATTCCAAAGTTGGAATTCCTCACCTTTTTAAAACAACTATCGCATCGGGCTCCGGAACTTGGTGACTGCGCTGGTACAGGAGATGGGGGCCCTGTTCTTGCCGTATTCGCCAACGAGCAACGCTGGCACATTCCCGTGCTGGGATTAAGGTCTTCTGGCACGAAGGCGTCCCCGCAATTGTGGCAGCATATCGCCCCATTCGCGATAAGCGGTCTCACTGCAATAATTGGTTTGTTATCCCAGGCACTCGGATACATATTGACTGAAGAATAATTGAGGAGTTCTTCTCAAACTAGTGGTCGACTCAGGAGTTGAAACCGCTATGGCCTCCGCTTTTCAATACTCTTTCCGACTAAGATGGCCGCCGTGACAGTCGCCCTGTCAATTGTCATCTGCCAGCTATCACCCGATATCAGTAGCGTCACTTGCCATCAGTAGCGCCACTTGCCATCAGTAGCGCCACCTGCTATTAAGGCTAATGACCTTGAAACAGGGGCACCATCTATCACAATCGCTATTATTTGCCATACCAAACTATCGCGAAGTGTTCCGTGCCCGTAGTTGGTCGTTGAGGTGTTCCGTGTCAGCTGTCATCCGCCATCAGTAGCGCCATCATCATCTGTCACCCGCCATCAGTCACTCCCACTCTCAGCTAGGAGGGAGGAAAGAGTACAAAAGCGAAGCGCCCACTCGAATTTATCATTCTGCTGCCTGCCTTCCTCTTCGACTAGACCTGCCTACTAGACGCTGCTAGATCAATTGTGAGTATTACCTTTTGACTGTGTATAGTGAATTTGTATATATCCCCATATTTTTGTACTTATGATTTTGTATTATATTCTAAGTGGTGAATCTGGGACTTGTAGATTTCTCTCGTTGTGATAACATCAGATTATTTCTGTTTCTTTGACTCTGAATATTTTTCTCATTGCATTAATATCGAATCATTTTCAAAGTGGAAGAAGTTGGGGCTTGAACATTTTTTCTCGTTGTGATAATATTAGATTATTTCTATTTGCCCGACTCTGAATGTTTGTTCCACATTGCTCCAATTTCGAATTATTTTTCAAAGCGGAAAACTCTTACTCTTGTTTTTTTGCATTATACTAATATTGAATCTTTTTCCAAGTGATAGAATCTGCAAACCGTTTCCATCTTCAACTAATTCTGCTGCCCGCCTTCCTCTTCGACTAGACCTGCCTACTAGACGCCGCTAGATCAATTGTGAGTATTACCTTTTGGTTGTGTATAGTGAATTTGTATATATCTCTAAATTTTTGTACTTGTGATTTTGTGTTATATTCTGAGTGGTGAATGTAGGACTTGTATATTTTTCTCATTGTGATAACATTAGATTATTTCTATTTCTTCGACTCTGAATGTTTTCTCATTGCATTAATATCGAATCATTTTCAAAGTGAAAGAAGCTGGGACTTTAACATTTTTCTCGTTGTGATAATATTAGATTATTTCTATTTGTCCGACTCTGAATGTTTTTCCTCACTGCTCCAATGTCGAATTATTTTTCCAAAGTGGAAAACTCTTACTCTTGTTTTTTTGCATTATACTAATATTGAATCTTTTTCCAAGTGATAGAATCTTCGAGTGTTTTCATCTTGAACTCATTCTGTTCGCTGCCTTCCTGTTGGGCTACTCAGACTAGACGCTCCTAGACCAACTGTGAGTATTACCTTTGAAGTGTGTATAGTGAATTTGTATACATCTTCATATTTTTGTACTTGTGATATCGAATTATATTCTAAGTGGTGAATGTAGGACTTGTACATTTTTCTCATTGTGATAACATTAGATTATTTCTATTTCTTTGACTCTGAATGTTTTCTCATTGCATTGATATCGAATCATTTTCAAAGTGATAGAAGCTGGGACTTTTGAACATTTTTTTTCTCCTTGTGATAATATCAGATTATTTCTATTTCTCCAACTCTGAATGTTTTTCCTCATTGCTTCAATGTCGAATTATTTTTCCGAAGTGGAAAACTCTTACTCTTGTTTTTTTTCATTATACTAATATTGAATCTTTTTCCAAGTTGTAGAATCTTCAAGTGTTTTTTGGACCCGGTCTAGAAGACACCGTTGCTTGCCCTCCTCTCGAGCTACCACACCACCGGCAAATTTTTTTGGAGTATTACTTCTGAACCAATTGTAAGTATTTCCTTGTGAGTGCATATAGTGAAATATAAATTTTCGAGTTCTATAACATACTTCATTCTCATTGTGATATAGTCGAGTTTTGCTAAGTGCTATAATAACCTATAACTTATAATATTTTTCTTTGCGATAATTTCATAATTTCTCTATACAATGCAATACACGACTTAACATGTTTTCATTGTTATAGGAATACGAGATGGCCTTCAACAACTCCGCCGCCGCCGCTCAATCCTCTGCCGCTCCCGACAATTCTGAGGAGCTCCAGCAATTAAGCAGGTTATTTTCAACTCTTTTTCTTGTAACACCATCCTAATATTTTTCTCGAAATTTTTTCAGGCATCAATTCATCATTTTTCGAGAACATCACCATGGACGCATTTGATGTTCCCGAAGATGAAATTGATCTTGGAGCTCTTCTCGCTAACACGTATGATAGCATGTGCGGCGACGATACCGTGGGTGCGGCTGGCACCCGGGGTAAGAAGAGGCCGGCGATGTCGCAAGGGGCATCTTCCAAGGGGGCTAAGATGAGCTGTCGCAGGGTGAGTGAATCATCTTCATCGTCGGAGAGTGAGGAGGATATGGCGCTTTCAGACAAAGCGTCAATGTTGGTTGAAAGCCTGCCCGAAGATGACAATGCTGATGATTTCGCGCCACAAACCAAGAAAATGAAGGTTTGTGGCGCGAAATCATCGGGATCTGTTGGGGGGAAAAGCATGTCCTCGTCAAAAAGGAAGGTTGCTAACCCCCTTCAACATATCTTTCTCGATGATAGCGAGGATGATTTTGCACCACCACCGCAACCAAAGAAAAAGATCTTTGGTAGCCGTGTTGGTGGAAAGAGGGCGTTATCATCGAGGGCATCGACGTCTTCGAAAGCGTCGCCCAAGGCACCTTCGAAGAAGAGGAAGATTAGCCCGAAGGCGGTTGCGGGGCCTTCTAAGGCCGGCCCTAGCAAGAAGGGCAAATCTTCCTCTTCTTCAATGATACTCCGCAAGTTCCTCAATAATAGTGGCAAGGCAAACCCCTACCGCGGAGGTGATATTGCTGAGTGGTACGCGGAACGGCGTACCGCTCAACAAGAGCGAAAGCCGGCAATCAACGTCCTCAGAGTGGACGTGATCAAGCCGGCTAGTGCTCGAACCAATGCGGACGGTGATGCGATCGCCGCCATTGATGAGGGAACCAGTGGAGTAGGCGCCGTGGGTGATGCATCGGAAGTGGCTAATGCCAATAAAATTGAACAGTCTGGAAGCATCAGCATCGTCACCATCTCCGACGATGAAGGTGCTACTGCTGCTGAGGCCGCGGATGTTGGCGAAAACAATGGTGGTGATGCCATCGTTCATGAGGCTGCAGTTGCCGCCACTCCGCCGCCTGATGACGAAGTCATCACCATCATTGTTTCCGCCGACGCCGCGCCACCTCATGGAGATGCCACCCCGCGACCTCCCCAACAACCATCGCCGGCGCTGGAGGCAGAGGTTGCGGCGACGCCCCCATCATCCCCACCACCACCATCGCCATCACCAGCAGCTGAGGCGGAGGTTGCGACACCATCCCCGGCGGGTATTGCGTCACCCTCGCCGCTAGCGGAGGATGTGCCGCCGTCGCAGCCGTCGCCGACATCTTCACCGGCAGCTGGAGGTGCGGCTTCGCCTTCACAGGCGGAGAGTGAGGATGCCGCGCCGCCGACGCCTTCCCCATCAACGCCTTCCCCGTCAAACAGCATTCCGCCGGGACCATTACTGCCTGCTACCCAACTAAGGAGATACAATGACGAGTTGGTGCGGTGGTTGGCAATGATGAGCGACCGCAAAACGAGAACCCTTCACGACAACGCGCTGGTTGAAGCTCAGATTGCTGAGCTTCAGCGAATTTCTGCCATGCAGAAAGAGAGCATAGCCGAAATTGATGCGGAGGTTTCTCGTTATGGGGGACATGCCGACGCGAATGCTGTTTTACTGGGGAAGGAAACCTAGTTGTATATAGTTTTTTGTAAATTTTAATTAAGGCCCTAATTGTAAATAGTTTTTGTAAATATAAATTAAGATGTATATATAGTTGTAAGTATGTAAATAAATTATTGTAAATATTAGTAAAAGATGTGTGTATATAAAGATGATTGTGTATATAGTTGAAAATAAAGTTTTTATAAATATAAATAAAGGTGTATATAGTTGTGAATATATATTTATGTTTGTGTTCATCATATTATTTGCAAATTTTCATAATAAAATATATTAAATTCTGATGCGACTTTTTCTTATTGGGTGAAAATTGGGTAGGAAAGAAATAGGCGATAGGAAATGTCAACAGACTCATTTATTGAAAAAAAATTAAATACTTCAAACAATTGCAGATTTATCAAGCCAAGAATTGTGCTCTTCAGAAAATCCTAGCCACTTGACAAATATCTTATTCCCCTTCGTTTTCAACACTTTTTCAACTAGATATGCATTTGGCTCAGCTGTTTTCAACAATTCCAATTCATAAAAGCATCCCTTGATAGGGCGACCTTTGACATCTTTGATGTTGTATGTCGTCGGATTGGTAATATTCACTTTAGATATGGTGAATAATTCTGTGGAAAAATTGGCTGAGTATCCTTTCTCGAAAACTCCTTTGAATTTGCTTATTCTGACAACATCTCCAACATTATATTTTGCCGGTGGCGCTATTTTCAGGTGGCTATATACTTTAAGTATTGTTGAAGGTGTTACGTCAGCAGGTTTCATACCAATTGTTCTATGTTTTCTATTATTATACTCGTTAGCAAAATTTGCGAGAATGTCGAGCCACTTATAGTCACCTCTGGCGGAGAATTCTCTATAGATCCAAGTCTTCAATGTTCTAATTACTCGCTCCACAATAGCTGCTTTCATTATACTATAAGTTGAATAGTGATTGATCTTATATCTCTGCATCAAATTTTCGAAGCGTGAATTGTAGAATTCTTTGCCTAAATCACTTTGAATATTTTTTGGAGAATATTCAGCTCGCTTCAGCACTTTTTCCATAGCTTTTGTCACTTCCACACCAGTTTTATTTTTTATCGGTTCAACCCATAAATATTTTGAATAGCAATCGATAACGAATAATATATATCGATAGCCCATATTCTCATCTGCATATATTTGCATTTCAGCCAAATCAATTTGCCACAGGTCAGCAAATCCTTTGATTATCGTTCTCCTCCTTTTGAAGTTACGCCTCGCGGGTTTGTGTAATTCATCAGCAATCACCCTTTTGGTTGGGCTTATTTTCATCTTCCACTTCGTAGATTTCCCGCTGCGATTACTTCGGCTTTCATTCATATACTAATAACTAATCTTCCAAACTCGCATATACATATGGCGCTCGCACTTTGAAAAATCAACGTATGATACCTTCTTCACGCAATTCCTCTATTATCGACATTATTTCATTATCATGCCCTGTATGACCAACCATTTTAGAACTCCACAATAATCGAAGACGTTCCACCAATTCTGCAGCATCATTCCAATAAACAAATTCTTTCCGTTTTCTATTCAGAACTTTTTTGCGCGGTATTGACCCCACTACTCCTTTACCGCCTTTGATATCAAATCGTTGAGGATTACTCCTCATATAATGTGGGCTATCTATGAGAGGTTTGATGATTTGTCGATATTTCTTTTTCGAGTTAGAGGATTCAGCATTCAAACCTCCTCTAATATCATAATTTTTATATGCGGATCCTGTAGTCTTCAGAATGGAGGTATATATCTGCTTATCTCGATCGCTAATAGATCCAGGTGCTTGATTCATAAAAATCAAATCATATAGTTCAGAAGAAGCTGGAAATACCTTACTCCTTCTATTATCACGCCATAATTCGATTTGATCATTCAAAAAACGGATTTCCATATTACCCATCCTTAATTTACCCGTTTTGGGATCGATACGAACACCATATACTGTATCATAATTAGATTTTCCAGTTTTCAAGTTATCCAAATGCTGCTGCACTCGATCTTGTAGAGTTGTTGTATCAATAGCGGTAGTATTATCGCTAGAAATGTGTGAAGTTGATGATGTTGGTGGTGTTTCCATCATTGTCACATAATCGAGTTCGCTCTGCATCAATTGCGAATTTTTGCTGGAATTTCCAGATTCCAAATGTTTATCAAACATTTCTGTAGCATCTCCCACCGTTTTCCTACGCATCGGCGTAGAATGGTGCGTAGGCTGCGGTATTTTAAGGATAGGTGGTACTTTCAGACCCGATATTTGGGAGGGGGCTATCGCTACCGCAGCAGCTTCTGAGATAGCTTTCAATGGTTTCGTTAGCGGTTTGTATACCTTCTCAAGCATTGTCTGATCGCTGAGGTGGGCGCTCTTCAAACTTTTGAATTTTTTTCTCACCGCATCAGTTGCTTCGACAAGTTTCTGCTTGAGACATATTTCATCCATTTTTTCACTGCTAGATGCGCTCATTTTGCCATCCAGCGATCGAATGATTCAACCACATCAGGGTATCACGGATATATGAAGCAATCAAACCCTTTTCTATAGCGTCCCTCGCAAATCTCACTATCCTTATCGATAACGAGAAAACCATATTTATCCGTCCAACTATGTGCGCACATATCCCGAAATTGATTGAATGTCACATCTGGGGATACATGATCGGAAAATATGTGATGAAGATTCATTTCGTCCTGTTTGAACATGATTATGAAATTCGCATTATCGCGAATTAGTTGTTTAGGCACTCTCGAATAGGTTTGCGCAAGATAGAAACAATCGACATTCCTATGGCGCCCCATCGAAAAATAAGATCTAATCACATCCTGTTTCTCACATATAACATCATCGAATATAAATATACTCTCAGGTTTTGCATCGGCAGGTTCAACTATGTCTGCATTGTTACTGTAAGTGTGATAACCCAACCCCTTTATCGGTTCCAATACTTTACGTAAATACTCATACTTGGGTTGATACAATGATTTTGAATAGAGGTATATGTTGGCGAATCGTAAGCCATTCTGATTGGTGAGCAGTGATATCATAACATTCGTCTTGCCACAATTCGATGGACCAATAATCAAACTTCGAATTGTATTGGAAAATAGATCCCCATGCCTACGCTGTGGAATTGCACTATTTCCTAACCCAACTTTTTCATCAAAATTTTCCACACTGAATGTCTCATTTTGTCGAACAATCTGCATCATGCGACTGCCAAGTACTTTATAATGATCTGCGAGTGTCGCAAAGCTCATTTATATCATGAACGCCAAGCGATACACTTCAACAAAGAAAAAAAGTTGGCGAATTTGTCGTAAGGGGAAAACAACAAATATAATGAAGGGAAAAAGGCGCTTTGGTATGGGGTGCGGCGGTAGTGTGCTGAAAAGGAAAAAGAAGCGGACCACGCCCAAACGCATGAGAAAGATAGCTTTTGGATCGGGAATAGTGCACAAAGTTCGACATGCGCTACGCCAAATGGGGAACAGGGGAACGCTCACCAGAAACTTGGGTGAAACAACTCTAAAGGCCGTCGGTGCAGCTAAAAAATTCGTGAGAATGGCAGGAGGAAGGAGAAATATTCGAACACCCCGCATAATACCAATCCCCAAAGTTGGCGGCATTCTCCCACTAATCCCAATTTTCGCGGGATTATCAGCATTGGGTAGTTTGGCTGCAGGCAGTGCAAGCGTTGTTCGTGCTATCAATTCCGCCAAAGAAAGTAAGGAGAAACTCGCTGAGGCGAACCGCCACAACACACATATGGAGGCTATTGCTCTAGGTAAAATGGGCAAGGGGGTCTATCTGAAACCATACCGCAAAGGGTTGGGTATCTATTTGAAGTCCCAAACTCCAAAAAACTAGATGGCCTACCTCGAAGGGCTTTAACAGATGTGGACCTATCACGACATATAAAAAAGATAGGAATACCAAACTTTCGAGGTATATATATGAGGGATAATTTACCCTCATCCGGCCCATATCGTACAGAATCCGCCATATTGAATTTAGATAGCGAACAAGGTGATGGCACACATTGGGTTGCATATAAAAAAAGCGGTAAAGTAGTCGAGTATTATGATAGCTATGGCGATTTACCCCCACCAAAAGAGTTGGTGAAATATCTGAATAGAGGGCCGCAGGCGCTTAGAGCTACCAAAATAGTATATAACTATGAGCGCCAACAAGAATACAACACAGTCTGGTGCGGGCATTTGTGCTTGAAATTTCTCTCGAAGAAGAACACAAACGAAAAGTAGCTCATCATGGATCGAGAAAGCATCAAAGAAATGGCCCATGCGTTGTTAGCTTACTCTAAATCACGCTCTCTCTTAAAAATGACTGAGAAAGAACTCGCCGACCTACCAAAGGAAGTATTGATTGGATTGGCCTCCCAAGAAATAGCTCTAGTATGGGATAAGCTACCGCAACGATTGAAAGACGATCCAGAGGTGTCGAAATACCAATTTTGTGAGGATCATCATCACGAGAAATGCGATAATCAACCAGACGGTGTTGATGTCAACGATGGACCAATACCACGAAAAGTGTTTTGCTGCTTTTGTCGAATGAAAATGTAGATGTGGCAATATGTAATAAAAAATTTTTTATATATAAATGATTATCAATGCGAAAATAAAAACATTCTTCAATGTCTCGCATAGCGATCAAGTTGCAGCTGTTGAATGTTCATTGAGGTTTGTTACCCATTTTCGCCGTTTTCTTTACACACCACCAACATTATGTCGCAAACATTCACCATATCGGGTGGTCATAGTGTTTTGAGCGCTGATTTTTACCCACCAATTGAACTAGATGCGAGAAGAACTTACGGTTTGGGATTACACGGCTTTTATTCTTACAATTCCATAGCCAATATAGATGAGACTAATAACGCTTTGGGTTATTGGGATGAGAAAGAAGGTCGCATCTCTGAGAACTTGAAAATGATTCATATTCCACCAGGCGCCTATGAAATAGAAGAAATCAATAGAGTTATACAAGAAGCTATAGCATCTTCGAACCCCTCCTCTGATAGTAAAAAGAGTAAAAATAATATTGAATTTTATCTTCGAGCTAATAGTAACACTCTAATGTGTGAAATGAAATCTTCATATGGAATTATGTTGTCAGTTGAGAATTCCATAGCCGAAGTGTTGGGTTTCGAGAAAAAATTCTACCCATCCAACTTTCTACATAAATCCACCAAGCCGGTGAAAATTATTAAAGTTCGCCTAATACGCATCGATTGCAATATCACGAGCGGGGCGTACCTGAATGGGGAAGAGGTTCACACGTTGTATGAATTCGACATCAATGTGGATCCTGGATATAAGCTGTCGAAGGAACCGAAAAACATTATATATCTACCAATCAGCCCGACCGGACGTCAGTCTATCGATAACATTACACTGAGAATTTTGGATGATGAAAATTGTTTGGTCGATTTCCGAGGAGAGAAGATTATTGTGAAGCTTGAACTGAAACAACTAGATTGATCTCGAAAAATAGCAGAGAAAAGATGGGGTTCTGCTTCGGTAACCAATCAAAGCGAATATCCACCCCCACACCCCATAATGACCGCAGAAATAATAAAAAGAAGTGTAAACGCGGTCGCGGATTCATTCGCAATCGACGTCTCAATCAGACAAGGCGGCATCATAACCTATCTGAGAGCGATATTGATTTCTTGAAATCTATCGGACTGAAAGTGCTACAGAAAAAATAGAGATGGTTTCCACAACTTCTACTAGCCTCCAATTGGAAGTGTTTGATGAACCAATCTTCGATCATTCCCTAATCAGCCTGCATGAACACACATACAAACCATATGGTTCACCATCATTCAAGAACTCTGACGAAATAAGAATAGCTGTCAACTTTCAAGATTTGATATTAGATATTGCAGAGAGCTACATCTACATCGAAGGAAAATTCATGCCAGATGATTTGACAGCAGATTGCTATTTATCCAATAATGCTCTAGCATTCCTCTTCGACGAAATTCGCTATGAGATGGGTGGCGAACAAGTGTGTATGATTCGAAAACCAGGCATCACTACAGCTATGAAATGTATGATCTCCTATGGGGAATCGAATAAAAAATTTCTAGAGACCCTCGGTTGGGGAATTGATGATGATAATCAACCGATCCTAGACAAAATCAATCACGTATTCAGCGGAAAATTACCACTCAAATACTTGATGGGATTCGCTGAGGACTATAATAAGGGTGTCTTGAATATAAAACAAGAGTTGATACTAATCATTGCTCGCTCATTCAAAAACTCCTACATGGGAGTAGTTAATGCGAAAATAGAAATTGATAAGATTGAATGGAGAATAAGGCATATCATGCCGTCAGATAAACAAAAACTCAAACTATTGAATCGCATCAATAAAAGTTCCACTGCGAAGATAAAAATAGCATATAGGATGTGGGATTTGTATGAGTTACCAACTATCCGTGAAACATCTTCAGACATTTGGGCTGTCAAAACTACCAACAGCCTCGAGCGACCGCGATACATTATCATAGGATTCCAGAAATCTACTAATACGGATGATGTATCTCAAGATGCCACCCAATTCATTAATGCTGACATTAATAATATTCGAGTGTATTTGAATTCAGAAGTATACCCATACGAGCGGTGGAATTTAGAATTCGACAGGAAGTTGGATGCTATAGCCTATTATGCTTACGAAAATTTCCAAAAGAGTTACTATGGTAAAGATATGAGTGAGCCGATGATGGGTATAGAAGAATTCAGGAAGAACCCATTATTTATCATCGATTGCAGCCATCAAGCCGACGCCATGAAATCCTCAACAGTAGATATCAAATTGGAATTTGAGACTCGCAAATCAAAATTTCCAGCCAATACAAGAGTTTATGCGCTCATTCTACATGACGCAGTCATGACATATAGCGCTCTAGATGGCTCCATACAGATGGGTGTATGAACGAAGAATTATGAAGCTATGATCAGATGAATCACTACCACCATAGTTTAAGATATATATATTTGTAGCAGTTTTTTTTCGGATAATAAAAGATGTAAAATGTTGAATAATGTTTTATTTTTCCTATTATGTACAATGATTGAAATAGTGAGTCTAAAGACTATAAGAGCATACTAGACACCCCCTTGTACCCCGCCACCTTCTTGTTCTTCCCCAACTTCTTCTTCCCCTTCTTCGCCTTCTTCGCCTTCTCCACCTTCTTCTTCTTCTTCTGAAGCTTCCCTCAAACCGTATTTTTCGATGATGATAGTTGGTAGGAATTCAACTAAATCATGAAGGAAGCATTCCAAACCCTCCTTCACCATTTCTTCAAGAAACTTCTCCAAAGTTATACTCCCGTGTTCTAGGCGACTGCATAGAAAATGACCGATTTTATATCGATCAGCATCCGCTAAAATCTCTCGAGCTCGTTCTTGATTGAAACATGCGCTCATATCATAGTTGGCTGCATGGAGTGAATCACGCTCCAAATCGATGAGTTCACATTTAAGTCTGCTGACTGCTGATTCGATGTCTTCAGCAGCTGGCCAAAACTGGCTAGAATAGTGCATCCACATATCCTTAGAAGTTGAGTACTGGAGTCTACAAATAAATAAACAAAAAAAAAGAGTTTAGGAGATAATTCAACAAATACGTTTCATATTACATAGCTCATACCCTCAGCTTAAAAAAACTACTCACCAAAAATGGTAAATGCGACGACGAGGGTGGCGAGAATGTAAGAACTACTATATACATATAATCTTTAAACTCCCTTTCACTAATACTAAACTAATCATAAAAATAATTCAATTAATTACTGAGGCGAAGTCTCGCTAAGGGGTATTTCTTTTATGCCGAACCTAATAAGCGTTCGCGTTTTCGCACCAGCATATGATGGTTCACTCTGCCCCAGGTATGCTATTGTATAAAGCCCGCGGGAGTTGATCAAATGGAGATCGCTTTCTTCAATCACATCTGAAACTCTTTTGGGCAACCAACATTTCACAGTTTCCCCACTTTCTTCATCTAATAATATAACGGTGGCAGATCTACCAAATCTAGTTTCAAATATTGTCATTTTCTTGATCAGATAAGGCTTATTCAAGATCAACGATGATATCAACACTTGCTTGGTGAATTCATACCCTTCAGCGATTTGATTATTGATCGCGATCAAATCAATTTTAGGTGAACCCATCTCTAGATTAAACACGTGAAAGAGAGTACAAAAGAATATATAGAATATAGGAATTTACTTACATAAAAATAACACTTGTTATCACGCAAGGATACGCACACGCTTTACGAGTCAATATTTATTTTTATTGATTGCTAGTTATACTGCTGCTACTGCTTGTGGCAACTATAGCACTGAATCGCCAATTTATAGGAACTCCCCCACTCTCACCAACGCGATCTTGAACTCTAGTGGGGGAATGGCGCATGCGCACGCAGCAGCAGTGTTCAAGGTCGCACCCCCTCCCATTTCAGGGGTGTGGAAACACAAGGTCACGCTCACAGAAAAAAAGAAAGCCCTCCTCAAGGACGCGCTCTTCTCAAGGCCACAGTAACTCCCAAGGGCACCCTCCTCTCAAGGTCGCCAACTCGAGGTCACTCCTCCCAAGATCGCATCAAGGTCATTCACCCCAAGGTCACTCCTCTCAAGGTCACTCCTCCCAAGGTCATTCACCCCAAGGTCACTCCTCCCAAGGTCACTCCTCCCAAGGTCATTGACCCCCCAAGGTCATTGACCCCCCAAGGCCACGTGGGGGGTGTGTGACCTTGGGAGGAGGTCTAGAATCGGCACAAATCATCTACTATTGTTCCTCTTGATGGCTGCTAACTACCTTCTCCTTCATTTTCTTGATGAATCGTTTTCATGTGGGAAATTATACCCAAATACTCCAGAAAATCTTCCAAAATTCAAAAGTAAACAAACGTGGCACTGAATTGTTTGCCAACAAGCAAGCATCATATACTGATTATTAAACTGTGTCGTTGATATATTTCAAACAGAATCCTTGTTTTCATGCTCACTGTTCCCAGTTATTCTCACAAATCACGCAAATCACTGCAAATCACCAATATATCTGATAACATCGTAATCAATTATCGAACGTGCTTGAACTCTCGAATGACATGACAGTCATGACACCAAGCGCCCCCTGCACACGAATTCCGAAGTATCACCAATATTTTTACCCGTCGAGACTTTTGGGAGAAAAACAATTGACAAGTAGTTTCACCATAGTTATTTCCATCATGCTTCAAAGCTTGAACTAGGAGTAATAAAGAAAAATGCACCATCAACATTTGAAGAGAAATCATTCACACAAATGTTAAATTATATACATTATATTATACAATATTAATTATAAAATAAAGTGAATATCGATCGACATCGTACTCTCGAAGTGTTATAATGAAAAACTGACATTCAAGAATCATTTTATTTCTTCTTTAGAACTTATTCTACATATTCCAAAGAAGACAACATTATTATGAAAAGAAAAAATCTCTGCTGACAGCATCAACCTTAGGTATATCTTTATTCAATCTACAACAAATAATGATATAATAATACCTTTGTTATGTCTAGTAACCATATCTTGATGATAGAAAATAAAATAATATTAGAGAATAAATACAATAATAAAGCAAAATCCTAACCTAACTTCACTTTGATAGAGATTTATTCAAAAATATCAATGGTTAATACATGTTTCTAATTTTTTTAAGATACATCGAACCTCCCTCTTTCCGTAAATAATCTTGAAATACGTTAAATATTCACGATAAATATCAGAAGAGACTTCAAAAATTTTCTTATGGAGATTTACGTGTAAATTTTTTTCTATTGGAAACATTCAGGAATACCAACATAGTTTGTGACGTCACGACTTTTTCGGTCCATTACATAAACGTAAACAAATATTGAGGGCCGTCAGTGACGTCACGAACGCTGTTCGATGTGCCAATATTGCGTCTTATGGCAATGAACCATCCTTCTCTAGTTTATTTACCATCCTTGGTTAAGAGTGACTATCTTATTACGTTATTTATTCAACGTTATCACTTTCGCGCTATTTTTCAAACAAGTAGATTTCTCTCCCCGCTTGATCACTTTGAGAGCAATCACAGTATACTGTGTTAGAAGATTCAATTGTTTTCAGGACCCGATTTTTTGAGAGCTTTTTTGATTGATTTCAGAATTCACTGAGAAGTTGGGGAATAGGACCGTTGGCTTAAACATCAATATAGGAAATTCCAACTGATGAAACTGATACAAAATGTATTCTGAGTTGATATCATTAATCATCTCTGATATTGCAGCGAAAGCTTCATCCGAAAGGGGATAATTTTTATATGATTCCAGTATTGATTGACGAGATTTTCAGTTGATAATACCTATACCGCAAAAAAATCATTACTTGATAATAGGTGCCTCCAGACCTACAATGATTGTTGAGATTGATTCATTCTGTAGAAAGAAAACATTGGAGTTTCGTTGTCATTAATATAATGTATGATTTATATTTTTTTCAATACAATTCACATTCTTAAACTATACTCATTATTCAAGAAGAGGCCCCTCAAATTCATTGAACTCACCCTATTCACAATATTTGGCGACCGTGATAGAACCAGTATGATGGAGTATGTTGAGATTGATTCATTATGTAGAAAGAAAACATTGGATTTTCGTTGTTATTGATATAATGCATGATTGATATTTTTCTGACATTATCAATATAATATTTCACAATCTGAAACTATACTCATATTATTCAAATTCATTGAATTCACCCTATTTACAATAATGATTGTCGGTGAATCTGGAATAATCATGGATAACACATCATGATAGTGCAAGTGATAATATTCAATATGTCACTTTCAGAAAAAGTATAATTTACATATTATAGATGCACAGTGCGAATATAGTCGATGGAAAAAAGTTTAGGAATTGTCAGATTATTTGGAGCTTCTAAAGAGTGCCCGGTGCATCATGTACGTATCTCGGCAATGCATGTGTCTGTGCAGATGCAGGGAAGCATGCCCAAGCAATCTGCACTTTCCTCGTAAATAAAGGTAATCGATCATGAAATTGGTGTAGTGTGCAGTGGCGACGACAAGAACAAAACGGAGGTAATGTAAATTCACTTTTCCCGCATGTCATCTTACTTTTACAATAAATAATGCACATTTTCTGAAAAAGGTAATTTTCAATCATAATAGATTGAAGGGGACTCAGCTCTTTAGCTCTTGCATAAAAACGTTGGCATTGGCAAAAAAAATGTTTTGCAGTTTCAGCAAAGTTCTCGCAGTAGCGTTAACTGTCACTCTCTGATTTACTGTAGATAATCTGTTTAGCTTTCCTTGGTGATAGCAGAGATAAAGATTATATACACTCTATAATCTTTGGTGATAGGCTCACTAGTCTTTTCGCTTGTCTTTGTCCTGGCACTTTATTCCAGTATTTTCTTATTTTCATACTGCCAATATTAAACAATCATTCTTCCATATTCGATAAATACAACTAAACGATACCTCCTCCAATAAACATTTCTTAGGTACCTTAGACAAAACTTTGTTGTGTGTTCAAAGGAATAAAACGTTCAAACTGTTAATTACAGAAAATTCATTTTCTTCCGGACGTGCATATTCCTTAATCAAGAAACGATATCGTTAAAGGATTAGGTATCGAGACCTTTTATTGCAAGTTACCTAAGCCTTAGAAGTTATATTCGAGCCGTAGAGATACTGAAATCCTCGCTATAGAAATTTGAACAATTCATGTTTGTAAGACGTACCATATTTCAAAAGCTCCTGTTCTCGTCAGCTTTTTTTTCAATGTTCTGGTTCTCACGAACAGGGATATCCTGTAATGATTAGAGAGCATAGTGAGACCCAAGGTAGGAGTTGGTGTTCTTCTTAAATTTCTGGAGATCGTATGTCTCGGGGAACACCTCCCTAGGCAATGAGTTCCAAAGTCTCACCGACGAGACGAATTGCCCTTTTTTGGACAGAATCCAATAGTTTCAGGATATGTTTAGGTGTCGCACTCCAAATATGGGAACAGTATTCCAGGATAGGTCAGATCTGTGCCTTATGAATCATAAGCAGCTGACTGGGAGTGAAATAGCTCTTGGCACGAAACAGAAAACAAAGTTTTTGGGATGCACTTTTGACAATGGACCTCACGTGATTTTCCCAAGAAAGGTATGGTTACTCCTGACTGAGTATTTATCTATCGAGTATTTATCACAAATTTCCTTTTTTCAGAGATGTCGATTCAAACTTGAGTCAATTTCCACAATTTGGAAAATATAAATATAATATACAATCCAATATCATGGAATTGACAAATTGCTCAAAATGATATCCATTCCTATATACAGTGCGCGATTCTTCTCATCTACACTGTGCTGACATTATCTTGGATCTACAGCATTCCCACTCTCAGACCGATATTATTGGTTTGACGCTGCCACTGCATATGGATTTTCCACACTATTTCGAATAAATATATGTTCGCGGATTAAATGCTTAATGACTTCCCCCAATTTCACTCAAATAACATCAATAATGATATAGTGATGACGGAACAGATAATAATTGCCGCTTGGTATTAATTGTGCCAATTAAGTTCCAAAAAAGGATATTAATTTGATTCTGCCGTGTTTTTTGGCTATTAAATCGTTTATTTTAATAAAAGCCTAACAAGAGGTGTTTTAATGTGTGCAAGTGATTCCCATTGAATCTTAATATGGTAGATGTATAATGATCAGATCATCACCAGGTTGTGTTTGCTGATCAGGTAGGTAATATATAGATAAGTTTCACCGACTGGGTAATTTTGTGTTATTCGGTGGCTTATAGAAAATATAATTGTTGAAACTCAAGGAAATATTTGTGTCACCATTAACATCTAGGTGGATATAGGATGGTGAAACAGCTCTTCAATTGTTTCTGATGCGAAAAACTTGTCGACCGTTTGAGAAATTAAGTAATATTTCCACGACTTAAATGAAGATGGCGGTAAGATCGATTATTGAAGAAGATTTTTGCAGCTAACGTATTTCTGTGGTTCACATCTGAGAGACGTGACTTGAAACGACATTAAAAGTATATTTTCGATAAATCTGGACTGAATATTGATATTTTGACTCTTCTCAATCATTTTTCATCTAGAAAAGATAAAACTTATAATGATGAGAGATACACAGTTTCTGTTTTACCGACACAAGGTATACCGGGTGTCAACGAATCTATTAGACAAGTCATAACTTATAGAATATTAGGTCAAAATGAGATTTGGTATTGGTGAATGGCACGTGAAGAGGAAAGTTTTCGCATATTTTTCACTTTCCGGTCACTTCTGGTTTCACCGGAAATTGCTCCGGTTTTGAATTTTTAAACGGAAAATCCTGTATATATTATTAATATAGAATGAAAAAGTCGTTTTTCATACCAAAGTGTATCCCAGGTTATGTTTATGCGAGCAGAAAATGTCTTCAGGATCCTATCCTATCTTTGGTAACCATAACCCTTCCTTGAAATGTATTAGGTATTCAATTTCTGTGTCACCATTATATCCATGAATCCAGAGAATTTTTCAATCATCTTCTAGACAGCAGTATTTGTGATTCTATAAAAAATAAATCAACCTACATAACAATCACAATTTACTCTAAAATTGCTATAATTACCCCTCTTTTCACTTTCCCCATTTTTCTTCTTGGCTAGTCCTAGTTTAATAAATCTTCTCCTTTTATTGCAATAATAATCATAAAGAATCCCTCCAGAAACCATTTTGTCTTCAACACATTCATACCCTGAATCATTTTATAATTTGTGCGTTATCCTCGAATGTTCATTGGGAGCCTTTACAGAAACATCTAACTTCACCTCGATTATGATGGCACACTAGCGGCGAAAAAGAGATACTGTCTCGAACAGAATCAACGAATAACTGAGAACCAAAGTCAACCCATACCATTCAGGGGATAAACGACGATTTGAATGTTTATTGTTCAATTTAGTATTCATCAATGAACAGCATTATGACAATTATTACTCGCTGAATAGTTAATAAAATTGCTTCGGAAGAGTAAGTGCTTATTTTCATTTGGATTAGTTAACTTCATCATTTTCTGAGATTAATTTTACTAAGGAGATAGTAAATATTTCTGGATACATTGTTAAGAACTGCTGACATTAATTTTCAATATTCTCTCGGACAGATTGTACCAGAGTTGCCAGGTTAAAATTACTATGAGGAATAGTGAATACATCACCTGCGATTTCTTGTTAGTAAATTACTTCGAGGTATAGTACTACCTACTTTAACTGAAATGTCATTTTCAGACTGGTATATATTCCTAATAGTATATTGAAGTGAACTTTTTTCGCAGTTGGGATTACTTGGATTGCTGTTAAGAAGTATCAGGAAATTTTCACTAGCCGGAAAAGTGATTTATCAGATGGATATTTCTTAGCGTGTGTAATTTATCGCCGAAATCCCTGATACTTTAGGTATAACATTTGAGAAAAGTCAGGTGGTTTCAGAGTTGTTTTTGATTGGAAATTCCTTAGGGCACACGGCTAGTATTGTCTATAGTTTTGAAATGTCACACAATTTTATACATTTTACACCAAAATATGTTTTAATATGATGAAGAGAAATATAACTAACCACTACATCCTCCACAAGATTTTTTGTTCTAATTTCTCAATAAAGCAGTGTTGGTCAGCCATATCTTAGTATAATTTCTCAATACCTCTTAGGTCCGTTTTTATAAACGAGTATCAACTCCGTTCTAGCTGATCCTCATTCGGTTGCTATTGAATAGCCAATCAAATCACTGGTTCTCTAGCATCAACTAAACCAGAGCTCATACCGTTTGGTATAAAAACGGCCATTAATCAGAAAAGTATTACATAAAAGATGTAATTTTCTGTTGAAGAACACCTTTCATCAATGGATTGAACTATTCTCTTTTCTAATTCGTCATTTTATCATGTATTATTGATCGCTAATCTATTTAGGTCAATATGAACATAATTTACCAATTTTTTTAATCATAGCCAGCGCAACTTTCGTGTCGAAAATAATGAAACAATCTTCAGAATACAGGAATTGCTACGATTATTCTGATTAGTAAATTCTTATCAGATAGGTTATGAGGAAGGGTAGACATGAAACACTACTGTGTGTTGGATATACCTAAGATTATGTCATATTTTCGCATTTGAAGAAACTATCGTTTCAGCAAGCCTCATTAATTAGAATAAAATGATTACAAAATAAACGGGGTGTACTTCAGTTATCGGACCTAGTTTGATGATTCCATTTCATCACTAACCTATTGGACAAATAGACAGGATGTTATTTAGCCACAATTCAAGGGGTGATGAGTGATTCTAAGACTAAAAGTTTGTGTAAACATATAGGTCCGCGGCAATGCTTTAGTTTCAAGATACAGTGTCAAATTTGAAAATCTCTTCTTGAAAAAAAGTAATAATGTAATGTTGTTACGATTTTTTTGAATAATTTTTTTTTAAGTTAGATATTGTATCTTGAAAAAGAAGCGCCTACCTTTGTTTATGTGAACTTTTTGCTACAGAAAATAGGTTTATGAAAATATAAATGTTAGGTATTTATTTGTTTTGCATGATTATGGGATCGCTTTTCGTCATAGGTATATCGGGCAAAATGATTCTTGATTTCACTGACAATTGAGCGTACAAAATAATCTGCAAATTTGAGTCATGATTGATGAATATATAAATAACAGTTGTGGAAAACGTCAATTTATAGCAACTGACCTGTGTCAATTTCCATGTCATCAAATTAAAAAAAAATGGTATAGCTAGACGAGAAAATGTTCACACTTTCTCCTTCTTCCAGAATAATTTGATCCATATACCTATAATCGCTTTGAAATGAAGAATTGAAATGACGAGTAAGTTAAATTTTCTATGATTTCCTAATATTACTCGCATAAAACAGCTCCGGTTATCGCGTACCAGGTTCTGATTAGCTGCTGAATGATAAATTTTAATTCCTCATTTCATGTCATTCAACAACTATCAACAGAAAAATAGTATGACAAGAGCCTGAGACCGCAAGCTCTGTAGTTAAAAGGCACCAAGTGAACTCGGCTGTAGAAGCCAAACCACATACAAAAAACAACGTCTCCACGTACTTGAATAACACCCTGTATGTTTCGTGGAAAATAAATCGGAATAGAAGTGGTTCGGATTCCACCATGAGATGTAGGTCCCGCTCTTCTTTGTCCCGCACATGTTCCGAGTTCTGGAATGTTGATTCTCAAATTTGAAGTGGCGATATGAAAAATATACTCGATGGTCTCGATGTTCCTCCAGAGTCTAGAACCGCACATGTTTGTCACTCCCTCTCTCACACCGCATACGTCATCCTGTGAAATATTTTGGCTAATAGGTATATTGTGGATATTCCCTGTGTTTTTATTGCGTTTTTGAAGTGTTGGCATTTTTTTAATATAAAATACATTGATCTTATTGATTACAAGCTAAATGGTTTATTGTGCTGTAGTGATTTGTTCTAATAAAAATGATAAACAAATTAAGAATTCACCCACTTCAGTTTTCCTTCACCAAAGAAAAGTTGTAATTAGTGGATGAACAAAAAAATTTAATGTTAAAACAGCGAGAACATGTTGATCCAAGCGTTTCTTAGAAGACGATCATCAATTATAAGAAAAACTTCTGAACTTAACTTGAATAAGTGAAAATATTCAACAAGCATAATGGGACCATTGGGACCTTGATTAAAATTGAAAAAAACTATACCCAAAGAATTTGAACCAATTAACCCGAAATTGAGTTATGACGCCAAAAATCTATTTTTTACAAGATGTATTTTAGAATAAGAATTTCCAACAAAAACACAAGACACATACAATATTATTTTACTTTTTGAATAAAAAAATTCACCTCAATATTTACATAAAATTACTTCATTTGATTGATCAATCATGTGTAAGAAGATAATATAAATATTCCACCAAATGAAAGACTTCTACTAATTGTATTTTATCTGATACTAACCCCATCAGATATTCTATATCATAATGCATATAATTACACTAGTTAAGTAGAAAGAAAAAATAATTTACAACAAGGTGATACAAAATATTTTGAGAATAGATGCAATAAAACGGTTCATGAATCATGAGTTTATATTCTCATTTCGAAAGATTCCGGTATTTCAAACAGTTAAAATTGGAACACATTGATATTATTACACCTGATGATACACGTGTATACCGCCAAACTTTTTTGTCACAGAGTGACGTCATGTGCAAAGCGTTCTAAAACTCGTATCTCAAGTGATCAAATCTGTCCTGTCTGTTATAGCATCATCCTCCAGAGCCATCATCGCAAATTCCTTCTCTCGAAGATTTGGGCTAATCATATGCACATGATGGCTATTCAGACAAGTAAATCGACGATATCGTACACCTTTAGTTTGCATCTGCATAATTTGCCGGAGAATTCCGCGATATTATCGGACAAATGAATTATTGAAACTACCCGCCACGATAATTAAACGGAAATGGTCACCCAGACTTCCTATGTGATTATATAATCGGCGATGGAACCTGCTGGAATCAATGCCCCAGGCTCCCCCCGTTTTAAATTGTCTGTTCGGCCGTGCGGACTAAAATCCAGGCCGGAGTGTACCATTCTGGCATAAAACAATACATATAATTAATCTTTATGATCTCCATTGTATTTAGAAACTGATTGGATTAATTACGTTTTTGGCGATTTTCCTACCCTCCTTCCCCCTCTGGTGAGATGTCGTGATATTTTCCAAAATGTATATTTTATCGTGTAAATGCGTTGTTTTTATTCTGAACAAAAAAAAACAATAATTTGCTCAATCAATATTTTTATTTGAGTATAATATTCGAGATTGCTTAGAAAGTATTTTTCTAACGACCCGGTATGTAAAAACGTCATAACGCACACATAGGTATATCTCGACCTCTTTTTCCTATTCATATTTTGAAGGTTGTTCACCCCCAGCTACAGAGTTGAATGTGTTAGGTGTTCCTCAATTAAACACACTGTTTTCATGATAAAGATTGCAAATAGTTTTGAAATTCCAAATCTACAATCTATTTGGATACCTAGAAATGTTATGTAATTGATTTTTGCCAAATTCATAGCTAACCAATATCTATTGAATCGCACCACTCTTTTACCTCATACCTATCATCCTTGATAATGTCAAGGAGTTTTTTGTATTCTTATTATGGCAACATAATATGCTCGTAAAATTCACAAACAATAAGTTTCATGTTTTCTGATATGTTGGGTCTAGCCAGTTGCTTACGTAGAGTCAAGGTGGATAGGTATAGGATGGTTAAACAGCTTCCTATTGACAAGCACTATAATAAACTGTAGTAGACTTCTGCCTACTTGATTTCATACCGTAGTAATATTACCTGAAATTACCAGAGATGGCTTCATACTTTGTGTAGGTTAAACAAAAACTGTGCTTCTGTCAGTGTCATCTGTTCTAGGAGAAAAATACCGATAAGAGTAAAAATATCGATAATTATTCCATATTTACTGAAAATATAGTGTTCCAATGTTGTTTCATTTCACGCCTGTCTCACGCCTAAGATTGGAACTACAGAAATACATACGCTACAGAAATCTTCCTTGAAATTCGATCTTACCGCCATCTTCATTCAAGTTGTGGAAATATTACTACCTTCTCAAACGGTCTATAAGTTTTTCGCAGAAACAATTGAAGAGCTGTTTCACCATCCTATATCCACCATGCGTAGAGTAAATAAAAAGAGTTGGTCCAAGTATAGTTAGAGACGCTCACCACTTTTCACTTTCTCATCGGAGTACATGATTGAACGGAACTTCGTAGGGACATCCTGTACAAATAGAATTATAAATTATTTGGAATAGCAGATTCTGCATGGTCTAATTTATTCGTATCGTAATATATTATGAGAAAAGCGTAGAAGCACAATTCATATTTTGACTTACAAGGATGTTCACCAGAAACCTTCCTGCTCAAAGTGTCCACCTTTACACGCCATGAAGCCGACTGTGAAATTAGGAATAATTGTAATTTTTAGTTTTTGTTAGTCTGTGAAATTATCGAAATGAGACCGGTTTCTTTTACATGTCGTTATATCACGCCTAAGGGCTTGACAAATGGCATGTTTATCTTAGTAAACGCAGCTTGAACTGAACTCGATCTTCATTCCTTTTTGAGAGTTTCGATTTAAGTTAATGAGTCTTTGTATACTTGACACATGGAGGTGCTCTTTGATGAATTCGATTAGATGCGTTCCAATCAGTTCTCGTCAATTGTATCGAATACATCAGCGAAATATAAAGAAAATATTTTGATCACGAGAAACTATAGTATTCAGGGTTAAGAAATTTATAGTAAAAAAAATTGAAATAGGCTTTTATTTCAGTGTTCTAAAAACCAATCATTTTCTTTATAAATGCGCTACAAGTTTTCGTCATTATAATGATTAGTTTGATTCACCTACTTCAAACCATTTTTTCTTCTTCTTAGAACACCTATCTAGAAGCTTCTTCCTACATCAACAAAACAACAAAAATCCATTTCACTTTTCCACGATCATCAGGAAGACCGAAAAAACTCACTTCTCAAGGATGGAAATTGTGTTCATTTCTCATGGGTTGACACTTTGAGAAAGCCTATAATGTGTAGTACATCGTAGAAACCAGGATAGAATGTGATTATTAAATTTGATATTATGAAATTGGGACCGTATTAGAAAAAATTTACTCGATGATGGTTGTGAGAAGACGAAACTTTCGATAGGGAAAAACATGATGTCATATTGAAATTCATCAAAAGTTGATGTGAAGATAATTCAACAGATTTAGTTGAACTTATTTAAAATATACCTAACGACATAAAACAATAATATTGAAAAACAAGGAAAAATCAGTTTTGATGGCGCAGCTTTTCTACCATTTAACCAAGCATGTATCTTATAGATTAGAAAGTACCCATATACTGTGTATTGCGCGTTAAAATTCAAGCAGTTTTATAAGAATAATTTCGATATTTATTTTTTCAACTATAGGTGAAACATTAGTGATGATGATGATATTCTTCTTAAAAACGCATTCAAAGTGAGCAATATTCTCAATTAGGGGTAATTTACCTTTGTTTTGTTTGACTTGCAACTCAGTTATTATAAGCGTGGTCGGTCAAATTGGGGCAAAGTTGAAAGTTGTGCATTTTTATGTAAAAGAAAATTATATGCATCATTTTCCGTTCTTGAATTATTGGAAAAAAACTAAAATTTGCAATTTTCGTTTTGCTTGAGGAATGTCCTAATTGACAACGTCTATCTTTGTTTTCGCTTGAAAAAATAAAAAAGAAAACTTCAAAATCACATTTTTTTTTTCAATAATTCATATACTAAATAAATAAATGCGCAACTTTGCCTCGATTTACTCGACCTCGTATCTGTTAATTATAATAACTATGAGATCCCCAATGGAGCTCGAAAAACAGGCACCCTGTAGAACATACTCCAATTTTTGGCAATATTATTGAAGAAGTACTTTCAGCTCAGCCCAAAAGTTAGAATAGCTGGATAGATATAGATTACATAGTTTATGAATCACACCTAGGATAAGACAATGTGATATAGAAAACAGCCAATTGATTACTTTGTATTTATCAAGAGATGCAAATGAGAAAAAAATTGCCTCGAGAGAAAGAATTGCAATCATCTTTCTGTGTACAGAATCAATTAAGACATGGAGCCTGGTCTTGCTATCGCCTAATGCAAAGAAGCTACTACATCATAATTTATCATCGATAAATCAGAGAATGGAAGCAATCTGAAGAACTTATTCCACGTATGAGATTTCCCAAGACTCGATGCCCTTCTTGCCACAGCAATTTACAAACTGAACACATTAAACTCCATATAAATTCAACGATTGTATAAGCTTTACAAGCACATTTCCAGACAACTTTTTCATCTTTACCTTATCACGGCAATCGATACCATTTATTGCTTATTATTTTATTGTGGTTAAGCGTCACAACTGGTGGTCTTCTTTTTTGAGGTATCGCTCTGTATACGGTGCTTTCATTTCAGAACTGCCCACCCTGAATATGTCGTGTTGTGAAAGCGATGAGCAGAAAAACACATGCAATCGGCTTTTGTTTGATTCATCTGTGGCCACGATTTGATGATGTTTAATGATAGAAATGCGATATATTGAAAATTTCTTCAGATTATTCCCGAACAGGGTTCAGCTAGAAAATAATAAAGGCTTTCGTTTTTATATTTTGGAGAACCGTAAAACTTACCACTTTTTCATATTTACCATTACAAACTACCTGGTTGATTGTCCAAAATTATTATTAGTAGAAGTTCACTTTTGCTTCCATTTTTCTTCTCTTGAAATCTATAATTTATCAGAAAGTTCATTCAGATTTGCGATATATTGAACTGATTCTCAACATTCTCAACACCATAGGGCTGTTCGAAAACAAATACAACAAATGAAAATATAACCCAGAAACCACAAGATAAAACTGTTCCACTCTACCAATGAAACTGAAGATAACAACTTAGTTGACGAAATATGTATTTGGTTTTTCTGAAATATTTTGTGGGTTCTGGGTTATATTTTCATTTGTTGTATATTCTTAAGCCACAGTCTCCAAATCTCTACTTGTTCGAAAACAATTGTGATCAACGGGAGTATCAAAACACAATTAGTTTATGCACGACCGGTGGTAAAATAGCACTTTATCGCCCGGTTGTGCGGGCGTAAAATAACACTTTACCGCCTTCGGACTACTTTACCGCCCGCCGGGCGTAAAATGGCACTTTACCGCCAGCAAACAATAAATTATTAATTATTCGCATCCTCAGCTGCTTTGCTGATTTCTGGTGGAGTACAATTCACACTTTCTTCGTCACTGGAATGCATTTCGTAAAGACTATTGTCTGTATTGACAGCAAATATGGCTACTAGCCTATTTATTCATGCACTCACCAGTCTGGAACATAAGCAAATTGTAAACCCTTAATAACTCCCTTATTATAAGAGATGGAGAAAAAGTGAAAACACTCTCATGTAATGCTTTTTCGAGAGGAACATTATGGGCGTAGCAGAAATTATATTAAAGGGGTTCAAAAGGTATTTAAGAACCGTTTTATTCCTATCATGCTTGAGAGGTGAAGAGGTATTTACAATAAAATATACTGGTCGTGCATAAAATGTTGTATGTATTTCAGGCGTAACTTGCTTTTATGGACCTAGGCGTGTTATAAAGGCGGTCCATAAAAGCCTATTTTACGTCCTTGATACATGAATAACTATTATATACTGCTTGGAAAACGGGTGTGAATATTTCATATTTTGTGAATATCTACACATGTTTGGAACAAAAAACAAAAATCACATCTGAGCATGGGGGATTTTTTGAAAGTATTATATTGTTGATAATACAGTTTCTTTTAGTCATAATTTCATCATACAGTAAGTGTAGTTTTCAAAAAAGGTACACTTGCCTCAATCAAATCAATATGATTTGAAAGTTGGACCTCGAAAAATAATGAAATTCAAAAACAAAACGAAATTTATTGTGAAAGTTGATGATGGTTCCTATCATTCACATTCAATATTATAGAAATGAAATGAAAGCATTTTATGATTCTCTACAGTCTATTGCCGATACAGTTCCTCAGCATTGCTAAGACATTATTTTGCAACAAAGTGTGATTTATGCTCTCCTAGAGAAATATTCTAAATTTGAAAACCATAAATATCTAAAACTGCAGACATCCAAGTACTTGTTGATATTTCATGAAGGCAGATTCAAAATGAAAGGACTGTACATTGACGTCATGTCGAGATCGAGTAAGTCATGAATTCAACTTTGCTGTTTTTCAATTCGACCATAGAAAATTAGATTTTTTCTCGATGGCATCTCTACACGACTAGATGAAACTTACCGATATATGGAAACGATATGAAAGGACATATCAGAAGAATCTATTAAGATTTATGTATGGGAAGCTTCAAGAATTTTAATGACTTCATTTATGCTCTCTTCGATATTACTCATACTTCTTCACAAGCTCTGTACATAAATAACCCTTTTTGTCTCATAATTTCTCACCGACTACATTGAAGGAATGTTTTCTCTTTGTTTTTATTAGAACATCCATATTGAAAGCTCATGAATAAACAGAACTATGAGGTACCTACATTTGCAATGTCAGCAAAATCACAGAAACTTATTTTATAAGCATCATTTAATTTATGCTCCGAAATAAAATTATTTTTTAGATGGGTATACAGACAAAGAACACTTGCCAATTTTCTAATTAATGAAAATAACTATATAAGTGGCACTTTATCGGCCGGTTTTGCGGGCGTAAGCGGATGGCATTTCAGCGCCCGTGGACTACTTCATATCGCCCGCCGGGCGTAAAGTTGCAAAATAATATCAAGGGCGTAAAAAAGGATTTCATGAACAGCAGCGTGTTAGTAACAAGCCTATACAACATTTTATGCACGAACAGTAGGTATATTTTATTGTAAATATCTCTTCAACACTCAAGCATGATAGGAATTAAACGGTTCTTAAATACCTTTTTAACCCATTCGAAATAATTTTTGCTACGCCCATGATGTTCCTCTCGAAAAAACATTTCATAATAGTGTTTATGCACGACCGGGCGTAAAATGGCACTTTATCGCCCGGATATGCGGGCGTAAAGTAGCACTTTACCGCCCTCGGACTACTTTACCGCCCGCCGGGCGGTAAAATGACACTTTACCGCCCGCTTGGCAATAGATTAGTTGAGCAGGCGCTCAACTTCATTTACATTCAAAGTAGGGTAAAACTTCGTTTATCGCACTCCTATGAGTTCGGAAAAAATGTTTGGTGGAACTCACGTATTTTGACCTCCTGATCACGAATCTGAAGTCAAAACGCGGCGGTCTCAAGTATTTTCGGAGATACGGCCCCATTTTGTCTCAAAAATGCACCATTTGACATGTCAAATTTCTGATATTAAAAACACAAAATTAATCCTTCTTTGAGCCAATACATCACACATGCTCACATTCACTTGTTTCCAACACTTTTTTGCATAAAAAACTGTTATTTTTACAAAAATTCGCCCTTCTTCAAAAAGTAAACAAAACATATTTTTTCACTGATTTTCTGGTTATTTTCATTTGAGATGTTGGCAACGTCTTACCATGAGCCAAACAATCACGTTGCCAACATCATAAATACAAATTACCAAAAAATCAGTGTAAAAAGTTTGTTTTGTTTACATTTCAAAGAAGGGTGAATTTTTTGGAAAATAATAGTTTTTTCTACTGAGAAGGTTTGGAAACAAGTAAATATATGCGTGTATAGTGTTTTGGTTCAAAGAAGGGTGAATTTTGTGTATTCCTAATAGCAGAAATTTGACATGTCAAATGGTGCATTTTTTAGACAAAATGGGGCCGTATCTTCGAAAATACTTGAGACCGCCGCGTTTTGACTTCAGACTAGTGATCAGGAGGTCAAAATACATAAGTTCCACTGAAAATTTTTTCCGAACTCATAGGAGTGCGACAAACGAAGTTTTACCCAAAGTAGCTTTCAACATGGAATAATATGACCACATAGAAGAGGGCTTACGAGATTTTGATTTTTCCAGAAAATATGCAAGAAGTACACTCTCTGTGTAATTCTTATTCTTCACATTATTTCCGTTGCACCAGCTCACAAATTCATCATAAAGTTTATGTCGTATAATTTTTTTGATTTAGTAGGCAGCAAACTCAACTTTGCATCCTCAGCTGCCTTACTAATTTGTGATGGAGTGCAATTCCCACTCTCTTCATCACTGGATTGCATTTTGAACTGACCATTGTCTGTTTTGACAGCAAATATGGCTACTAGCCTATTTATTCCTTATGGAAAAATTGACTGAATAACTATGGTAACGTGGATTCCATCACTTCTTGATTTATTTTTCCGATATAATCTGAACCTCACTGCATCGGTGATGTATTCCTATCATGCTTGAGAAATGAAGAGGTATTTACAATGAAATATACTCGTCGTGCATAAAATGTTGTATGTAATTCGGGCGTAATTTGCTTTTATGGACCTAGGCGCTCAGGCTATTACTTACACGCTACGGTCCATAAAAGCCTATTTTACGCCCTTGATACATAAATAACTATTATTTTTCACTTGATCGTTACTGCTTTATAATACCTTGGCAACGGTTGCTATTAACAGACCCATAACGCCCGGGGCGTTATGGAGGGCATTATGAATCATAACGCCCGCTAAATGTTTTTTTCTGTAGTTCAATAAATTAATTACTCAGAAAAGTTTTATTTATGTATATCATATATCACCCATCATATATCACCCATATATCATTATAAAAGGATACAAGCCATTTAAAAGCTTTTTTCGGCAGATTACTAATCATTTTATAAGATATTTTATCTTTCCCAGGTGCCGAATCTTTGACTTTTCTTAAAATACATCTCACTTCTTCTTCTGTGAATATATAATTGATGTCTTTATTGCTTTCTATTCTATTAACTTTTTTAAAAGGTCTTTGTACATCCGGAGGACAAAATTTATCAAGGATGGCTTCATATATTATATCTTTATCTTTATTCCCTACAAAATCATTTGATTTTATTTCAAAAGCCTTAGCAAATCTCTTAATTTTATTCCATACCGAAGATATATCACTCTCTCTGGATAAGGTTTCTGTATATTTTTTAAAAGCTTCTTTTTTCTTTTTCTTGAAGATTTTTCTCGATTTTGCTATTTCTTTTTTTAATGCTATAAAATTATCTTGATTGGAGTTTTCTTTATATTTTTTAGATATACTATTCCTTTTTTTAATAATTTCTGTGCATTCGTCATCCCACCAAGGGGGTTTCAAGAAATTTTTCTTTTTATTATTTTTATCAATCTTCGGTGTACTTTGAGATATTCCATGATTCATTGTAACAATAAGATCTTCATATGAGTTAATTTCACAATCATCTATTGCCTGACCATATATAAACCAATTAGTTCTTTTCAAATTATATACATCTTCATTTTCGTTTGAACTATTTTTTTTTCTGAATAATTATGGTTATCAAATTTTATAATTGCCTCAACTGGAAAGTGGTCCGACCCGAAAGTGTCATCCAAAGTTTTACATTGAACATCAATAAATGAATTTGGATCAGTGACTATCAAATCTATAACACTTTTTGATAGTAATGTTAAAACTGTTGGTTGAAGGTCGTTTATTATTGTCATGCATCCGTCGTCAATCATCTCATTCAAAATTAATCCTCCTCTATTATTAATCGTATTTCCCCAGTTTTGATGGTGACAATTAAAATCCCCACATAATATAAATTTTTTATTTTTAATGCAATTTTTCCAAAAAGCATTATCTGCTGTTATATCTGGTGGTATATAAATAGAGAATATATCAGTGTCCCTCACCTTTATTCCCACCATATTTATTCTGTTTGGAATTTGAAAATCTATTTTGAGTGAATTGAAACTAACAGCTTTTTTAACTAAAATCGCTGCTCCTCCTTTACCATCGATTCTATTGTCTGATATTGCTTCATATCATATATCACATATCGTATGTATTATTATATAATTATTATGAACACAACAGTATTTAGTTTCCTCCACTAACAAGCTTGTCAATTCTTACAAAAATGCAGCGTCGTTTTATTAAATAAACAACCCTTAGCAACCTCTTCAATATTTCCATGGAAACTGCATATAGAAGCTCACTTGTGCTCAGTTGCCGACCAGAACGCAGTAAATACTATGAGAAAAAATTTATGAAGTAAACAACGTCGTTTAAGATAATTTTTTCGTGAAAAATAAAATCTTGTATGCACCACGAGCGTTACTAGATCCTAACGCCCATCGGGCAACATTCATCCCTCGGGCCAAAGGCCCTCGGGTGAATGTTACCCTCCGGGCGTTAGGATCTATATAACGCACTTGGTACATAAATAGCTATATTGTCCGGCGGGCGGTGAAGTGCCATTTTACGCCCGGTGGGCGGTAAGGTAGTCCGATGGCGGTAAAGTGTTATTTTTCGCCCGCAAAATTGGAGTGTCAATTATTTTCTTGAAAATCTACGAAGCTCCGAAAGAACTTTTCGATTTTGCGAACTACACAGATTGTTTTACTGATTTCGATTTATTTTTTTGTGGGATAATGGCCATTCTGGTTTATCTAATGTTATTTTATGCATAAACACATTGAATTTAGTGAGAATGATCACCACATTTTGATTTTCATTTATTCCCATATTATAATTCGACGAAAGCATATATTTTTTAAAATTAACCTTACAGATTTAAAAGCTATTCAGAGGATTTTCACAGCACAATTTAAACAACCTGTGATCATAGGTATATACCTTCATTGTCTGGAATGTGAATCAGGTCCAATAATATGTTTATTGGCAATCATTACTGGGTATATAAAGATTGCAAATCATCTTCGAATGAATCGAAAAATATCAGATCTATTGACTTCAATAAAACTTTTCCATTTGATGAGAACATCACCATTTTTTGCTATATCTATACTGCTATATCACATTTCAAGTTGAGAAATTTAGATTCTGATCATTTATTGGATATGATGACTGATGATAATAAATGGACCACATTCAAAATATTTGAATTTCATCGTAGACACTAATTTCTGATGACAACTTGTTCGTAATAAATCACTCAGAAGTAGATGAACTCTTAGCACAGGTCTTTTATATTGGTGTTGATTATACATTACTAAAATGGCAACATTGCACATCAGTAGTTTCAGCGGTGACAACGACTATCCGGCAACTGCGATCCGCAAAATTTAAAGGTCCGGAGCGTCTCATCTGTAAGGTTTTCTAATCTGTGGCATAGACAACATTATTTCGTTCATTATGTCTGCCAAAATGAAAATACAAAACAGATATTTCAAAATTTGAATCACAAGGTAATCACCCCTTTTACCCTTCCGCAATCGCACTATCGTTGATAGCACGTGGCCCGTACCTGCACTTTCTTCAGTAAAAGTTCCGATTTCCAGATAACCCTTCAATTTACTATCCCTTTCCTCTGCACACACCCGCTGGGCCGCGTTAGCCATGTCTTTTATGTGACTGAAGAGTTATTAATTACAGTCAGACATCTGCAATTCCTAGATTGCGGTCGAGCATTAAAACTACCGTAAGCCGTCCGAAAAAATAATAACCCCGGAAGAGGTCCTTCGGGGAAGAGCAAAAAATGGTAATCACGTGTTTCGAGGGGTTGTTCAACTTGTTAACTGGCAGGGCCTAACGGAACGGAACCCGCATCGTGCGTCATCAGCAGCGTTGCCAACCTTTGGATACTCGATTATGGTACCAATAGCCTAAAATTATGGTACATTGCCTGAAATTATGGTACGCATAATTTGACAATTGACATTCGCATATGTTGACAGTTGACATAGTTGGCAACACTGTATTGTTTTGACAATTGACAGAATGATCCTCGTTTCTATGTTCAAAATTTTAATTTATGAGAAATCATTATTATTATTGGGAATGTAATCAAGGCCATCAAGGGTGAACATTTGAACTGAAAAATTAATTTAATGATAACAAACTAAGAACTGAATTGCATGGTATACATTTAGCCAATGTAGGATTATCATCTTTACGTGCCAATCAATATTCAAATTACACTTGATAAAGCCATGCATCTCTGAATTTTTGAATTCTTTTGGATTTTCTGGCCCTCTTTCAAGCAGTTCTGTTCCCACTATCAACGCTACCGCTACTTGATATGTCTTTTGGTAGTTTTGACTTTTGAGTTTTAATTCATATAAACAGCAAGATAAGAACAAAGAACAAAAAAACCTCGAAAAACATAACATAACCTAACAAAGCATTTCATTCTTCAATCTTCATCTTCTTTTTTGGATTGTGTGGTGATATGTCATATTGCTGTCAGTAGTGACAGTCAAATGTCAATTGCCAACGGATTATGGTACAAAAGGCGTACCATAATGGATCATTATGGTACATGGTACACAAGGCCAGATTATGGTACAGATACCATAATTATGGTACCGTTGGCAACGCTGGTCATCAGTCGCTCCACAACGATTTGCCAAGAATTCGATTGGGTTCTGATGGGCAGCCGTGTTGCCAAATTCAGAACTGATGTTTTTCTAGGATGGAAAATATATAGTGAAAGCTTTGGGGGTACCGTCCCGCTTCCGTGGATTGGAAATTGAAACCTTATGGATGGATGGCGTATCACAACTTTCTGTGGAAAATGGAAGGATAGATCACCGTAAAATGATATAATAGGCATATTCTCCCCCCTCCGAAAAAACATAAATCGAAAGTACTAACTCAATCTAGGACACTACTCCAGACCGTTTCCTGAGAGCTTCGTTATATACTCTCTTTTCATTTCTCTCAGATTCATGATTACAGACTGAAGCGACAATATTTCTGGTGCTATTTTTATTCTGAAATTCATTTGAAATGGCAAAGCTGTCCATTTTTGTTCTGAAATCAGTTCATCAAGTTGACGTTTTTCATACTGACACCAAAGGTGGATATAGATATGGTCAAAATACTCTTCAATTGTTTTTCGTCAAAACCTGTAGACTGGTTTAGCGAAGATCATAACACCGGTAATATTTCACTAATCGTTCGGAGATGGCGTTAATATCGTATTTGATATCGATATCGATAATTCAGTTCTCTATTAGTATCCGTATTCTATGGTTTCGTGTTTAAATATGAATATTGTTCGATTGTTCAATCATGATATTGATTGAATAAATCACACAAAATGAAAATGACTGAGAAATTGTGAAAATCAACATTCATCATGCGGAATCAGCAGACGTGGAGCCATCCATATGAAGTCGTGGAAGTATTACTAGTGTTTGAAACTAAGATTGAAATTCAACAAAATCAAGTAGGCAAAAGAAGAAATATTTCTAGTGCCTTTTAATGTGACTCGTTCCACCATATCTATATCCACCTTGCTGACACCTAAAGTCTGCGTCTCACGGTCAAACTATTTGATCAAATTTGTTTGACGTGACGTCATTTCTGTCTATTTAATTCAAATATTTGAAATGTGCAGAAATCCTGTTCACACGATTTGAAGAATTTGTTAAAATATTTCAAAATTTTATTGATGATAACGGAAGAGAAACCTGATGCTTTCAAGATCGTAACGCGTTTTTTCAACAATATGTGAATAAAAATAATATATCTACAAAAATCTCAAAAAATTTATTTCAAGTTCTACCAATGATTTTTCAAGAAATCAAAATGGTCGATCCAAATAATTATCGAAAATACCTCAGTTTCGTATTGAACTGTATTTGCAAAACATTGAACAATGCTTTACTGATTCTATGGAACATATATATGTAGGTACTCATTATCAATTAAAAGGATGACGAGTGATTCAGAACACCTACCAGATATTTGGCCGTGAGAATTACATAGCAATATCATTCAATGCATCTGACATCTTATCTCTCTTATGGTAATATTTTTGTCTGATGTTATATAAAAGTTCTTTGCTCCTATAGAGATCTATCAGGAACATTACTTGCTCCTCGGTCCAATTTCAAGCAGCAAACATTTCCAACAGTCCAAAACTATATTTGGAACATGTTCTAATTTCAGCCGCTGTTTGATGTGACGTCATTGATGACATCACACTTCCATAGTTTGATCAAATAGTTTGAGACACGGACTTAAGTAGTAATTTAAGTGGAATTCACAGCCAAAATTTTTGCGCTTTACTTTTTACTTTCTCAATGGTGAAGCAAAATCTGGAATCAAACTGACGCAAAAGCGCATTCACAACAAAAACCGATTTGCTTCTTCAATCAAGCATAACCTCTACTTTTATAACATAATCAGATTTTCCAATATTCGTTTCCTGACTCCCTAATTTGATGAATAATATCCATGCAAACAGGAGATGACAACAATTGCTTCTCTTGTATACTTGAAAAGAAAAATCCATCCAAATATTTGAAGATATCAGAAGATGAAATCACTTATCACACTTCGCGTTTCTCATTTCACAACGCAAAATGCTGAGAATCTTCAGCTTTTTGTGTCAGTTTGATTCCAGAATCTGCTTCACCAATCAGAAGGCGAACCGTAGAAAGCAAAACGCAAAAAGTTTGGTTGTAAACCCCGCTTAAGAGTCAAACATCTGAAAAACTTTCGATTCGAATGAAACATGCTATTTTTTCTGCAACCAAAAGAGTTATTGACATTTAATCAGAAATATATGAGTGAAGTAAACACCATTATGACAATCCCTCGCCAATTTTCTTACATGAAGAGGCCAATAAGACGAAGGAGAAGAAGAACTAACCTCCATCACCTATATTAGTTGATTAAACCCCAATAAATCTAGCAGAACCATTTTCGAATTTCAAAATCGTAATAGTGTAATAATTTATTACTAATTTATTACCACATTATGGAATTTATTACTCTTTATTTAATGCAAAAAACCAACGGTTCTGCTAGCTTTATATAAACCTAGCAGAACCACACCTTTAAAAAATATTTTTTTCAAAGTTGACATAGGGCATAATTTGTTACTCTTTTATTACTAATTTATTACCATATTCCCGAATTTTTTACTTTCCATTTCAAAGAAAAAATCATCAATTCCGATATTTCGATCTCAACCTAGCAGAACCAAAACTCCAAGTATCAGTGAATAGAAATTTCATACAGTCCATAGTTTATTACTAATTTATTACTGAAAATTCATTATATTCCCGAAAATTCGGGTGCTATTTGAAATAACAAAGTTGTTGCCACTTTTCGATAGAAGCGGCAACGCCGCAGCGCTGAAAATGTTTTAGATCGATAGAAAAAAACTGATTACTCAAGAAACCCCGAATTTAAAGAATGATCCTATCCCCGTTCTCTGTAAACGTCTTAAGATACCATCGATCGTGACCCACCCTGTATAAAGCTTGCAGAGCCGTGTTTTTTTGTCTTAATGAAGAGTAATAAATTATTCAATGTGGTAATAAATTAATAATAAATTAGTGATAAACTATGGACTGAATAAAATTTTTCTGCTAGGTTGAGATCGAAATATCGGAATTGATGATTTTTTCTTTGAAATGGAAAGTAAAAAATTCGGGAATGTGGTAATAAATTAGTAATAAAAGAGTAACAAATTATGCCGTATGTCAACTGTGAAAAAAAATATGTTTGAAGATGTGGTTCTGCTAGGTTTATATAAAGCTAGCAGAACCGTTGGCTTTTTTTGCCTTAATGAAAGGCAATAAATTCGGGAATGTGGTGATAAATTAGTAATGAATTAGTAATAAATTTGTAATAAATTATTACACTATTACGATTTTGAAATTCGAAAATGGTTCTGCTAGGTTTATTGAGGTGTTGATTAAAACTGTTGAAAGAACAGGCTTATTTAATTTTCAAAGTAGTTCAAAATATATCAATGTGTTCTTCATTCTAAATTACAGAGTGTTTTGGAAATATTGAACTATTACCAGTAATTTTTTTTTTTCAATTCCAGCTGTAATTAAAAAAAGTATATCATAGATTAAGGTATAGAATGCATAGGATTTGGAAGAAAATCGACATTATTCGACGAAGATTGTCTTCTTCAAGAATTCATCCACATTTCAGTTCACGCAACTCATGATCAAAACACTCTGTAATTCAGATGAAATTACTACGTCAATATGAAACATGACTCTTGCCATTCAAAAAAATGCAATAAAAAATACAGGTCCGTATTTGAAAATTAAAAGTTGAGGGTGGCCCAATTTATACGATACCCTGTATAAAATTTTCATTCAGATATTTGGAAATGCTACAAAAAGTTGCTATGGCAAAGTGGCGAAATTTTAAAAAATCTTTGTAAAATAAAAAGATATAGGCAAAAGAAGAATTTCGAAATTTTCGATTTTTCCTGTATAACTCCAGAACTGAAGAAGCTAGGTCAGATTTTTTTCATCCATATAATTAACCTCTAAAATACGCTACTTTGCCTCCATTTAACCAACCCTCTATCTCTTACCGTTATCGAAATCCCCATGCATAGACTCGAATTTGAATAGCCCTGTATATGAAGATGATACACTAAGCACTAAGTGTCACTATGAGGAAAGTCATCTTCTAGAGTTATTCTCGGGACAAAAATAGACGACTTGAAAAGTTAGTTGCAGAAAAAAAGTGATTGATTCACGTATGTTGCTAGGCAACACTTTTAGAGTTTGAAGTTGAATTTTAAATCCTAGGATTTGAAACTGAGGTACCTAGTGTAGCATTGTGATATAATTGTGATTATTATGTGAGAAAGAACTATTAGGTTATCATGAACGAATAAACAACATAGTGTTCACTATATTAAAAAAAAACTCTGATGCATATCTACCTACCTAAAAAATCAATCAATTTGTGAAATTCAAACTATAACTTGACTTTCGTTGAAAATCAAAAAAAAGTGGACTTTCAACAGTTTGAATCAACAAATATTGGTGATAGATTGAGGTTGAATATTCTTCTCCATCGGCTCACTGCCCTCTTCCTGCCAGATAATTGGTCATGGCTAGCCACAATACTGAGTATATTTTATTGATTATTAGATAGTATTGCTGACTCTGATGAAGAAAACAATGTAGGTGCTCCTTGTTGTCTTCATAGAGCTGCCTGGCCATTTCTCTTTTCAAATTATTTACACGACTGTCACAAAACAACATTATTCAGATGTTTATGAAATAATTTTATGTAATGATATTTCGAACGATTTAGAACATAATGATTAAATGAATAATATCTATTGATGGGGTATACTATTTCTATATTGTCATTAATCATCTCTTGACCAATTTTATTTGCTTTTTGATTTTCTTGTCAAAAGATTGCTATCTTCACGTACCTACATTTATAAATTAATATACTTATTTGCTATCATAGATTTATTTTTTATTTGATTTTGCAACTCATGCACCCTACAAAAAATCAAACATAAAATAAATGGTCACATTAAATTCAGGAGCCTGTTCACTGTGGAACAGATGTAAATATTTTCATCATTTCGAATTTCGATAATAGAGTAATTATTTTATTTTCGAAGCTGTCCATGTAGTATTTTATGCCGTCTCATATGTCACCAGCTTAGGAAACCACAATAAGAGATGAATAATAGTAGAGGACTTCATATTTTGTACTTCGCACATCAGAGAAAATGTTTGTGTTTAGTTTTTTTACCTCAGAAGTTGATAATTGTTTCTTCAGATATTTCATTATCAAATTTTGATATAAATATACTTAACCTATTTTTTACCAAACCATTGCGTTAATATAGGCTATAAGGGTTTATACTCGCTCTTCTATAGAAAGGAACCATTCTATGAATGGATAGTTGTTGTAAGATTTCGATTTTCAGTTAAGTTCGAGTACTTTTTGAAGTCGTCTTGAGGTTGAAGTTGACTGAAAGAAAAGGGGCGGAATCACTACAGCTGGCAACAATGGTCGGATGATCCTCGGCGCATTTTTGTCAGAAATGAGAGGCTCTAAAACTGTCTTTGCCGGAGGCGAATAATAATGATAGGTGGTGGGCAGGTGGTGATGCCTTAACCTGTCGAGATCATGTGTTACCGTTTGCTTTCTCTTTCTAAAGCAGTTGGTAGCTGTGGCACGCGTTCGAATCCGTTTCGTTTTATACGTGTTGCCGAAATCAGAAAAAGTCTCCAAATCACGGATTTCTTATTTATGATCGAATATTGATTTTTTCAATTTTGGTTCTATAATGAAGCCTGAGCGATTGCGAGGGCTATTAACACGCCTTGGTCCATAAAAGCAAGTTACGCCCGAAATACATACAACATTTTATGCATGACCAGTATATTTTATTGTTAATACCTCTTCACCTCTCAAGCATGATGGGAATAAAACGGTTTTTAAATACCTTTTTAACCCCTTTAAAATATTTAAAATAATTTTTGCTACGCCCATGATGTCTCTCTCGAAAAAGCATTACTTGAGAGTGTTTTCACTTTTTCTCCATCTCTTATACACTTTGCTTATGTTCCAGACTGGTGAGTGCATGAATAAATAGGCTAGTAGCCATATTTGCTGTCAATACAGACAATAGTCATTACGAAATGCATTCCAGTGACGAAGAAAGTGTGAATTGTACTCCACCAGAAATCAGTAAAGCATCTGAGGATGCGAATAATTAATAATTTATTGTCCGGCGGGCGATAAAGTAGTCCGAGGGCGGTAAAGTGCTATTTTACGCCCGCACAACCGGGGGATAAAGTACTATTTTACGCCCCGTCGTGCATAAATAACTATTATCTTATCATTGAAGATTAAGACATTATTATATGAAATCCATGTTGATGAGTATCAATATTATAAACGTACCGAAACCTTAGTTACTCACAATACATTAGTTATACCATAATTTGCCTCAGTTGCAAAAGCATAATACGTTTGATGCAAGCATAATACGTTAGATAGGTACCAAATAATATTTTTCTATTTTGGTTGTATAATGAAGTCATTGTGCAACGCAAATGCGTGTCGAAATAGCCTCTATTTCGATACGCATTTTTTATTATTCGGAGATTGGTACAATCGAACTGTCAAATGAAATTCAGAAGAGTTAGGCCCAGTTTACTTCCGAGCGACTTGGATTTGGTGATATTAGCAGTGAAAAACTCAATGTTTTAATTGGTAAATTTCAATTCAGGGTGTAATTTCATTTAAATTGACCAATGAAAACAATAACAACATTGAATTTTTCACCGCTGATATTGCAATAATCAAAATCGCTCAACTGTAAACTGGACCTTACGCTTGTGCGTCAGATTTTAATTATTTCAATGTCATTATTGTTACCAATCGAAGATGTTTCTGTTATTTATCGATATTAAATCCATTTTTTTCTTCAAATCAATTCAAAATAGAAAAATTTGCACATGACACACGTTTTATAAGACACGTTGTAACACTTGTTCACTTGATGGAGCACTCCTCGCTTCGCTCGTCGTACTCCAAACAACGCGTGCGACAAAATAGCGTCTTGTATCATAATATACTATTATATATTTTCTATTTATTTTCGCATCGCCGTTGTCAATGATACGATAAAGCTTTTTGAATGCAACTCGATTATTAGCGATTTAACAGTATCTCGGACATTGCGGTTGACTCCGCTGCCGCCTCGTAACCAAGCAATGTCCTGTACTATTATAAATCGCATAATAATCTAGTTTCATTAATAGCTATTTTTGAGTAGACACTGACTAGATAGCAATGCTTTTATTTATTATCTCACTTGTGTCATTGAGTATTTTCAATACCTACTCTTGATGAGAGTTTGTGATACTTTGATAGTTTGTATGTGATATGTAAGTAATTGATGGAATTCAATTTGAGGCAACTCAAAATGTCAGTCTGATACCCTTCAGAATTATTCCAATACTGCAAGAAAGTAATTTTTTGTAGGAAATTATTGAGTGTAAGTTATAAAGTACTAGTGAACTGATGGGTTATATTTCTACTCGAAAAACTGTGCAAATAACATTTTACGGACGACGAAAATGCATTCCTCGAAATTTCAAAAGTTTATCCACTACTTCACGTCTTTAGATAATAAATACTAATATCCCTTTCATTGTTTCTTATACCTAATGCATTTATTTTGTGAATTCTGGCAGCACTGCACTACTTATTCGGGTTTGGATTGCCTTTTTAGGGGAAGCCGCATGAACCGCTTACAGAATCTTTGTTTGCTTTATTTGGATATCTGAGATGTCGAATATTATGTTCATAAAAAGCGGAAAAGGGATTTATTACAATCTATAAGTTGGCTCGTTAAATTTCTTTAATTAGTTGTGCCATTGCTACTGACTGATGAATTCGATGACAGGTTTACTGATTTTGGATAATTTATACGAAAATAAAATTCACAATGTCCAACATACTCACTTGTTCAGTTATTGATGGCAGGTGCATATACTTGATGAAAAATTCTGACAGTGAATTATTATAACACTCTTGATATAGCAGAATGTGCGAATAGTTGTCGAGCGGTAATAGTGATATAGATTACCGCTGTATGGTCTAAAAATACAAATAGCTATTACATGAAAATAAAAATAATAGGGAAATTAGGCATATGTTCCATCAGAGATGAATAGATATTGACTGGTGAATTCACTTCCTATCCTCTGTATATTTGGTATATTGGATAACGTCACGTAATGAGCTGAAATTCAATTGTTTCAAATTGAGGATTTATCTGCTGAAACAATTGAAGAGTATCGCCGCCACCAGGTATTATCTTCATCCACACAAACAATTGTATTTCAAATGCTTGTCTGAAAATAATATAACGCTATATCCATGGTTCCATAAATCATCAAACTGGATGGTTTCTTATATGCTGGCTCTTTATTCCAAACCATCATTGCGAGGTAAGCGAATCAATCTATTTCTCCAAGACCGAATACCTGATGTATACAGATGGCTACAAAACTCAGATGGGGTTGGATTCAGCAGAAGACTGAAATCTCGGACAGTATTATAGTAGCTATGCTACCATCTCTCAGGCAGAAGTTTTTGCGATAGAATTGTAATTGTGAACAAAAAGATCAGTGTAGCCAGTCTGCTCTCGAGTCACTGAGCTTCAGCAAAATACTTTCCAAGATTGTCTGAAACTGACTACATTGAATCCCTGGAGTAGTGTCTTTGTGTAAAAAATAAGATAACTTTGTTTTCCGAACCTGAATACCGTAGTACAGAACAGTCGTGCCCGACATAATATATCTTTGGGCATTGTGAGGTTCGCTTCCTTGGGTGAAAATCAAAATTGTGAGTTTCGGTTGCATTAAACTCAAGCGATCTGTTTCAAAATTCAGAGTATCGATATGTCTCCACCTTGCACCATTGGATGAAGGAGCTTTTGATGAGAAAGCCGTGATTGAAACAGGAGGTCTTTTTAAAAGAATGCATGATAGTGAACAGTTGAAAATTTTACGGGGAAAAGCTTTATTGAAGATATCCATATAATTGCTATCGAAAAAATCTGTAGATGAGCTATTTGAGTTGACCTACAAAAGCCTCTAATTCTTGATCTTTCGTCTTACGTGTATAACCACTCCTTCAACCTATTTATTTTACTTTTGAAAGTAAGGAAAGTCATGGAAATTTACGAACAACTTATGATAATTATAGTCTGAAGTTGTTGGTTATTCTCGTAGCAATCTGCGGCGTTAAAATAGCAAATTATTTCATTACCGAAACCGAAGAAAGCTAAATGAATATAACATGCAAAAAATTTAATTGCCACTTGGGCAGGTGCAAAAATTTGTGGATAATCACGAAAACTTCGACGAAATTCCCAATATAAAATACAATTAAGGAGATTTCTCACAATTTTCCTTGATGGATAAAGTGTCACATCGGCAGATCTTCAAAATGACATCATTACTTTTGATGTGCTAGCATCACATAATATATCGACATGATGACTTATTCCACGATTTTCTGAAATTATACCGCTTTCAACGAATATGAATTGAATACCTGCAGGCAGGATTGAAATTACTTCAGCTTGATGGTATTATGAAATAGGTAGGTACTTTATAACTGATATACAGAAAAATTATCAAATAAATATATTGAAACTTGACATAGGAAGATGATACATTCAACAGTTATTTAAAATCTTTTACAGATGAATATGTCTAGTAATTAAGGTCCGGTAACATAACATACAATCTTGAGTAAATTTCTACTGGTAGATTAAATGTGGAGTTTACTCGAAATGCGGTTCTGAAAATGATGATTTTAGGACTTGTTGCAGATTGTTGCAGATATATGATTCATATATTTTGCATGCCAGATATACAATGTTGTCAAAATTAAGCACAAAGCAAGGTCTTCGCTGTTGTTCTCTTGATCTCTCAATTCGCGATAGAAAATAACACGTAGCACTATCTCATGGTAACAACTCGAACTTCTCGAAGTGGTATAGTTTTTTTTTGTTTTCGTATTTTTGATATTTGTGTCATTGTGACATTACTGACATTTGTGTCTTTGCCACCAAACAATAACTGAAACGAGAAAAAATATAAGATTCCACTTGAATTTCACCATAACATCTCTCGAAAAACTGCTGTAAGTATACCTTTCACATTAGAAGCGAACATAAACAAAACAGAGGTTAGGTTTGTCTGTGGGTTATCCTCCAGATAGTTCAGTGGTTATCCCACTTCGAGTGGTTCACGAGTCACCGCTAGGTAGCGTATCGCTTAGCACCTATCGCGAATAGTGATTGCCTCCTTCATTATTTTAGATGATGACATTTAGCAGAAGAAGTATTTATGCTGTATTCAGTTTGCAGAAAACTCATCGAGTTTATATGCAAAGAGTGATGAACGACGTGTGATGGCCTTGCAGGATGTGGCTGCTCATTGTGCGCTGGTGAAGACAATTTCAGGCATACTGCTATTTCAATGGAAACAATATCCTTGAGGATCCAAGGTGGAATTTGCCAGAAGCATTTCTGAGGAGATGATGGTTTCTTCTTGTGGTATTATATATAGCCAATACCTGCTATCATCCCTGTTTGATAATAATAATAATTTATTTCCAAATAACAAATCACAAGTATACATATTATTCATGGAAAAGTGAAGTTGGATAACACACCCACTGAAGTATTTGTAATAGACTAACTGAAATTTTCCTTGATGGTGAAGGCAAACATATTTGCTTGGGCATTCGATGAGTTTCCTATACTTCATCAGGTTATAATTTCTAGCGTTTCAGGACCAATCGCAATTTTCAAGCTTGATGATTGTTAAATATCTCCAAGAATGAAAATGATGAAGCCGTCTAATTAAGGATATAATAAATATATTCCACAGTAGGTACCTAGAGTGAGTACCTAATCAAGTCAACCTGAATATTGTAATACCTAGCTGATTTCTATGATGTATATCTTTGCCTATTCCAACACCCAATTTTATGAATTGACAATCGATCCATTAACAAGACAATGATTGATGGAGCAAAACTAGAAACGAATTGCTACAGTCGATAACAATAAATGGGCTACCATATTACACAGTCAAATACTTGAGTTACAATCATGAACGTTAATTTGAGAAGTCGCGAGATATTGGCTACTAATTATAATTATAGCATTTCTAAATAGACTACGTATGTCCATATATCGTATATAGTAAAAAAAAAGAATAATGACAAATGGTCTCTTTGAATGCCGTTTCGATTGTGTATCGCAGTTAATTCACCATATTATCATAAACTTATATAATAACAATACAGCATTTACATGTCATGTTATACCTATATGATTTATCGTCCAGTCAAAGATTCTCTGATATATTATTTTCCTTCTTAACATACTTTATTATTCACAATTACTCGCAGTCGTCGTTTGGTTTCTATTCAAATTGATAATTGGGAATAACGGATGTGGAAAGTATTTATGGCGATTTCACAATGGAAGGAAATCATGTGACGACCATTCATACTGTCAGGACAATTAATAAGAATATTAGAATATCATCTCCGAATGAATTTTTTTCGTGATAAGTAGGTGCTCATCGAATATGTGGGGAGACAGACGAAAGAGTCATCCATCCCAAGTGTCAATAATTCAAGAGCGTTTTCATTTTTCAATGGAGTCGTTAGTCACGTTATACGTTACGATATATCTATATGTGAATTGAATATCAGAATTATTATTGTAGGACACTCAGTGATATCGATAATATGGATTCGATTTTGATCCATAAGTTAGTGACAATCGAGGTGGATATATTAGAAATCGCTACCTCATATTATATTACTACAACGGAATAACAATAGTATATGATGATACAAGTTGTACTGAGAAAAGTCCCAGTAGAAAAATCTTTGCTGAGTTTTTTTCCCCTGTCGAAGCCAAAAAAGTAATAAACCTAGTTATGTTGCTTCGCTCTTACAGAAAAGATCACTTTACTGAAACTGCTTCATTGGAACTACGAAGAAACTCTTTATCACAGAAAAAAAATTGGTTGTAGTAGTAGAACTGTAATTCTATAAAATTATTTCTGATACCTTGAAAATGTACTTTTCCACGATAGTTAGATATGTTACTGTTGTAGCAAAGAAGATTTAATCAATATTCCTTTATAATAACCGTAATGTTCTCTGCTATCCTAGCAGAAAATATTTGCATCACGATATATTCATTTATAATAACTGCAATGTTCTTTGCTAGTCCAGCAGAATTAAATTGTTGAATTCGGACATGCCAAAATCGCAGTTCGGCTGGTATCGTTTTCATTTTATCGCCAGACTTGCAACAGTTCATCTCGTCTGTCGTCCGTCGTTCGTCCCGTCCACTATTTCGGTGATTTTCTGTTCTCACGGAGTAACAGTAGGTATTTCACCGTATTACCGAAATATTCGTTTTCTTCTTCCATATAATACCTACTTAGTTCTTAAATTTTTGTGATATCTACGATTGGTATGTTCAAATTATAATGTTATGCTGGGACATTCTAAAAGGTATTTATCAGCAAGTGGAAATTCTTATCTTACAATAGCATTATATTTGCGGGAAATCTCTTCAAAAGTGGAATCATAGTGCGTGCAACAATAAAACTAGAATAAACGTACTTTAATTGAATCTCCAAATTCTCAGGAAGTGCTGGAAATGATTTGAATATCGATTGATGAACATTAGGAGGTTTGGTTAAACTATGTTTACCCAAGTTTTGTTGAATGTGCTAAATGTTACCACTTTCAAGGACATTTTCAGCAAATATCTTTGCTATTGTGAAATAATTGAACTCCAATGACTAAAAAAACACTCATGCTGCTCTTGGCGAGGAAATAATTAATAAATAAATAAATAAAATAACATTTATTAAAAAAATAAGAAATACAATGAAATGAAATCTCTTTCCTATCATAGCATAGTTACTTTTATATAGCAGGTGAGTATCTTCATTACGACAGCAGAATTAGGAACTTTCTGAAGTAGCTGTGCTGCCACAGGTAAACGTTGGCAGTTAAGTGCTCTCTTCTGCAGTAATTAAGATATTGCCTGTCCCCTATGTAGCCAACATTTTTGGCTATAGCAGCGGAAAAATCTGGTGTGACGATGAAAAATTTTATATAAGATGTGTATATAAGACGCTATTTTGTCGCACGCGTTGTTTGGAGTACGACGAGTGAAGCGAGGAGTGCTCCAAGTGAACAAGTGCGACAACGTGTCTTATAAAACTTGTGTCATGCACAATTTTTTCTATTTTTCATCAACTTGAAGTCTTTTTCCGAAATAGATTGATTTAATATCGATAAATAACAGAAACATCTTCGATTTGTAACAATGATGACATTGAAATATTTGTAATCTGACACACAAGCGTGAAGCCAAGTTTACTGTTGAACGATTTTGATTTATGCGATACCAGCGGTGGAAAATGCAATGTTATTGTTTTTATTGGTCAATTTATATGAAATCACATTCAGAATTAAAATTTACTAATAAAACAATGAGTTTTTCACTGCTAGTATCACCAAATCCAAAATCGCTCAGAAGTAAGCTGGGCCTAACACTTCTGACTTTCATTTGACAGTTCGATTGTACCAACCTCCGGCGAATAATAAAAAATGCGTATCGAAACAGAGGCTAGCTATTTCGATACGCATTTGCGTTTCATAATGAGTTCATTATAGAACCAAAATAGAAAAAATCAGTTCATAAACGATTAATAAATTCTTATCGAATTCCCATATCTTCCGTAACCTTGTTTGGTATAGATTATGTGCGGTTCCTGGTCCTAATAATATATACCTATGCATGAGCAGCATTGCAGTTTATTATTTCGTTTCTCAAAAAAGTGATAAATGTGGGAGGTATATCTTCAATACCAGTTTATATACAATTCTCAGATCTACGATCTACAGTTAACACTTCCACAAATAAAATAACAATAACGTTCAGTGATCGATAAAATTCGCCATCTTCGTCATTATCGTCTTTTTATAGTTCAACTTTGAAGAGTTTCAGGCACTAAATGACGTTCGTTTTATTTATTCGCGGTGAGCATCTCCGAAAAAATACAAAAGGATGTGCCTTGTTTGTAAAAGCACTTCCAGTAAATGCGATCACCCGAAATGCTTCAACGTAATTTTATAGAACAAAAATCAATGGGCAAAAGGTCCGCGAGAATATTTGGGGTCCGACGACATTTGAAGTATGTCCATTAAAGACCTTGGTTCCGCTTAAAACTAAAATGTACTGAAGATGGTTGACATATCACGGCGTAGCTCGAGTTTTTGCAGAGCTTTCGGGCTTTTTGGAAGTTGTTGTGCAATTTTAATTATTTTTGCGGAGGTATTGTTGACTTCGCAGTGGCCAACATCGGTTTGTCATTTGTTGTATCAAACAAATATTTAGTAAAACGTATCATATACATATACATCGTTGAATATGGGTTTATGTACCAGAATTGTCGTAAGTTACAGCATAAGAGCATGTAATTGATATGTGTTTTCAAAAATACCTTGAGATTAGAAAACCTGACTGTATGTTTAGGTTTTCAAATATACAGTACGATGCAAATGTATGGAATAAATTCATTATCTCTAACGTTTATGAATTTTAAGGAAAATCCCGAGACAGGTCGATTTTTATTTTCAAATTGACATTTCTTGATATACATACGGAGTTTGTGACGTCATCCGCGTAGTTGTGGTGACGTCATCGATTATTTTTTTAAATAGGAAGACACCCTGTTTATTTTTTTTTCTGGATGGTATATTCATTGTCTATCTAACCATATACTAATATCAGGACAATAAAGTGATACAGAGTGTGAAAACATTATTTTATATTTACAACATCATTATGCTATCAATGTACGCAATTACCTTAATAGGTTTTTAGAGGGTCAATCGAATGGCCAACTATATCTCCTGATTCAACTCCTCTCGATTTTTTCTTCTGAGGTTATCTGTAAAGCAGTTTATGTAGGAAGCCGGAAAGATCAGATAATTTGAAAGAACGAATACGAGTGAATATTTCACAAATATATTCAGAAACGATAGCAAAGTTCAAGAATGATTTGTTTTCTGTCTATCACATTGTATTTTTGCAGAAGGTCACAAATTTGATTATTTATTATAACGGTTTCCGTTGTAAATATAAAATAATGAATAACTTTTTCTCACCCTATATTACTTTAAACTCCTAATATTAGTATACGGTCACATCGACAATGAATATACCTTCCAGAAAAAAAATTGAACAGGGTGTCTTCCTATTTAAAAAAATAATCGATGACGTCACCACAACTACGCGGATGACGTCACAAACTCCGTATGTATATCAAGAGATGTCAATTTGAAAATAAAAATCGACCTGTTTCAGGATTTTCCTTAAAATTGATATACTTTAGAGATAATGAATTTATTCCATACATTTGCATCGTACTGTATATCCCACAATGGTTTACTCTATTGCTGAATTATTTGCGCTTTTCTATGTAAAATCGTGGATTCTGCTATAGCTCAACTTTGAGCTGGCGAAACCAGATCTGATATTACACCATGATTCAAGGCTTTTCTGAGACTCCCACTTTAACCTATAGTTATCTCTATATAAAAAACCTACACTGAAAAAACAACTATGGATCACAGATAGAAATTCAAGCTACAATAATGTAGTTTTAGATATTCAGGAGTGTAATAAACTGATACATCTCCTCTGATGTATTGAATTCAGGGACTCGTAATATTTCTGCGAATAATGTGTAAAAACATCGTGTAATCCTACTGTGGATAAATCCCAATGTATTGATACAGAAATAAATGGAATGTTGTACAATGAAATGAACCAATACATCAAGAACGTATAGTTACAGAAGTTAATGTTATGATACAGTTTGGCATGTAAAATTACATTTAGCATGTAATCATTATCCAATCGGAGGACAATTATGTGTCACGTGGTGTATTTGCTATTGTCTTGACGGTCTCATTGCAACCACGGCGTCCATTGGCGAATGGCGTCAATACATCTTGCACACACGGATTGAATGAGTGCATCTTTTTAGTATTTCAAATTGAACTGATTTTGTGAAGGAACCTAACGTGAATTTGCAGGCAAAAGGTAAGTGATGTTTACTTGTAGAATTTGTAGAAGTGCGTAGAGGAATATAAGGAAGTGATGCAATTTACATCAATTCTATCATACAGAAATAATTTAGGTGATGGTAATTTTGTTTATTTAGAAATCAATTGTAATCGTTCATTTCGATCATATAATGCTTTCAAAAGTCACCCTTTGAGAAAACATACCACTAATGAACACGAAGTGAACAATTCTTTCAATTTCATATGCAACAAAAAAGTTTGTGCATTCAATTGCAGTACTAAAAAAGATGTTTGTGAACATATTTATAGTCATATGAAAACTGGTACATATTTGCAATGTCCTTTCAAACCATGTAAAATAAAAACAGTATTTAATAAGGTGAACTCATTGAGTAATCATATTTTCAGATCACAGCATATAATTCAAATTGTAATAGTGTGAAAAATATTGATGACAACAATTCTGGTACTTCTAACTCAAATACTGTTTTTGAATAATTGGCAGGGATCAAAATTGAAAATCTTATTGTCAATCTCGAGGAAAAAGCTAAGAAAATAGTTGAGGCTATTAGAAATCTTTCTCAATATATAATCAACCAATACAATTATTTAGGTTGTTTATCAAAATCATGGTCATCTCTAAGCTAATACGTCTGAAATAGATTTTTCATCAATCGATAATTTAAATTACATGGGAGTTTTTATACCGAAAATAAGATGAAATAAAAAATGGCGAAAGCTTAATCGATCGACTTTCCATTTCCCTCAATTCAATGTGTAAATTTTGTTGCAGAACAATTTCTAATCAATTTATATTTTCAGATTCTAAGCAGTACGTCATTGTTTTAGAAGGAAATATGTTCTGTACGTAACTACGTACTAATCACCTTATCTATTTGGGATAACTATTGGGTACTTCACATCAAAAGAATTGATATTTGAGTTTTATTTTTTTTATGTTGTATATAGGTTACGAATATAGTTCATGTTATGTTCATGTATATTATATGTTGTTTTGACCCATCAGTATTTTCAATAAATGATATCTATAAAATGAATAGAAGTTATTTCATCCCATTTTTATCCACATAATACAATACTTACAGTAAAAATAACTGTGATATTCTCAGTGTGTGATATTCCCAATGTGTAAGATTATCAAGATATTTTTCAATATAAATGTAATATTACATACATTTATTACGTAATCCACGTAATAACCGGAAGTTATATCACATCAAAACTGTAATATTGCAGATACATTCAACATGTAATATTATGTGCTAAATGTATTGAAACATGTAGCGTGTAAAAATATTCGTTTTCTTATGGCATCACATAACCAACGCTAATCACTGTGATTTTACCTATAAAATTTTTTCAGTGTAATAATACCATAATTGAAGATCATTTCGAACTTTTGTTTCAACGAAACGCCACTTTTTTCTACGTTTTTTTCAAAATATCGCGAGTTTTGCTAGCTTAACCGGTGAGCATAATATAAAAAGAGAAATTTCAGGAAAAATCTGAATAATTCAAGGTTCATTCAAGGCTCTGTTTTTAACCTATTGCCGAATGTTTTAACTCTTCTGATTATGTTTTGAATTTGAATAAGTTTTAATTTCGCCGTTGCATTGGACTGAAATAAGCATATATTTAGATTTGTCTTAAATGTTCAATTCATTTAGAACAAAAACTAGTGATTCTGCTTATAAATACTTATAGAAGATCTGACGTCAAAAATAAAAATATTATTATTTTGTAACAATATTTTTTATTCATCATTATACAAGTGCACTAGCAATTTAAATGGACCGTTGATTTCACAATTTTGGGCCCCTGCAGAATCCGAGGCTTGGGCTCCAGCCCCTACAGCCTCTCCCTTTATCCGCCCCTGGACACCATATTGGTGATTACTTATGTACAGGGTGGACAAATTTCGATGTTTGTGTAGGGTAACTCGATATAACCAGATACAAAAAAATCGAGGTTGCATCCTCGATCTCTTTTTTCGAGACAAATTCGAAAATTTGCTATCGTCTTGTAGAAAAGTCCGACTTTTAGACACATGAAGTCACGAGGTAATAACTTTTACATTCTCAAGAAACTTTTTCCTTTACACAGTGGCGTCGAGAAAATTTATGAAATAAGGTGCAATTTAGAGTTATGGCCTAAAGTTGTATTTTTTCAAATGAGAATCATATAGTTGGTTATCAAAAGCGAACCAACATTCAATACAGGGTTAGAAAGGAAAACAATCTGTTCCATCCAAACCAAAGCCAACAAAATTTCTCACTTTGGTTGAGTGGAATAATAGCTATATGCCAAGTAAAATAAAGTCAATTTATTATTATTATTATCATGTGTCTAAAAGGCGAGAAATCCAATCAAATTTTTGTTTCCGCCAGTGAATTGGTTCCGAAAAAAGACATCGAGAATCAGACCTCATTTTTTTTATCCTCTTATAGTTACCAAGTTACCCTATATAAACATATTTGCCCACCCTGTACAAGCACAATTTTGGAAAGTTTTTCCAGTCAAGAATTAAATTAAAATCTCGGCATATTATATACCTATACAGGGTGTGCCATTGGGACACGGGAATATTTCAACGGTGGTTCCGAATATACCATAGTGTTTTATCAATATTGATGCTCATTCATTCGTGGGGTCATAACTTAAGAAGGACCTGCTAAATATTTGATATTTGGTATACAAGTTCTACTTCTGCCAAAGTGACTTGTCTATCAGTAATGTGTAAAATCCAGGTACCTATATCAAAAATTTTTTTTGGGTCCTCTAATTTTTGAATTTACCAAATCCGCTTACATATTTCAATCGAACTGTGTACTTTTTATTTTTCCACACATTGTTTCAAGACTTGATTTCTGAAATTGAACTTGGGGTTTTATGCAATTGTATAGTACAAATTCTAATATTTCAAAATTTTCCCACCGAAATAAACCAATTCTAATTTCAAACGCTTAACTATTCCGATATGTAATATTATTTTATGTGTTTGTGGATAGATTTATGGAAATCAATTGAAATTTCATTTCCTGAAATTAACAAAAAATCTACCAGCTCAACTAAAAGCAGACAAATTATTAGAATTGTTCGGAGTACCCTCCATTTTGATCGATCTCCTTCATTTCTCTAAAAAAGCTCCCTCCTGGATGAATCACCCTATATCTCGATCATAAACTCGTACGACCCAACAAATATGGTATGTTTGAAACAACCTTATGGTGACTTCTATCCACCGTTGAAATATTTTCCAACACCCTGTATATATGATTCCTGGATTTTGTGAGAAGTTATTCTTCGATACAAGTGCAGTACAGTGGATATGTACTTCTACTAAAATAAGCCGGTATGGGATGAGGTATGGTGCTAGATGTGTATAGATGTTTCATCAACTGCTTCAGAGAAGAATTATTATTAGACTTCTTCTCGTGTTCAAGTTTTCTAAGATGTCCTTTCAGTCGGCAAAACCCGAGTTTGTGTTTACTCAGGCTGTGAACTCCCAAAGGACTCCTAGTTTGTCCAAGCTCTTTATGAGTGTCTAATGATATTAACTGAATAATACTTCATCAGAGGAATCTATGAATTTTATTCAACATCAACATTCACAGTCCCGTCACTCCTGCAAATACAGTGCGCGGCAAAGGTATCGAAGAAATTCAATATTTCATCAGAATCTACGATGGTTCGCAAATAAATTTATATAAATATTCTAAAAACATACACTGTCATTTTAGTTGGCTTCATCAGTAATTTCCTCGTATATTCAATTGTCGCAGGTACCCTAAACCAATGATCCAAAAGATCTGAATTGTCTTTGACATTTTGTAAAACACACTGTACTTTTTCGTTATATCGCTAATGATTTCCGGATACCCTGGTAATAGTACATTGTTTTATTAGGATCAAAAGTGTCACTTTGTTTGACAAACGGATTTTTGCGTTTAAGATTCAAGCATAGATACTTCTGATCCGATTGAAACATGCTATTTTTCTTGCAATCAAAAGAATTGACGTCTGATTCATAAAGTGTAAGTGAAATAACCACCATTAAGGGTTACCACAATCTAACCTTAACCAATTTTCTGACAGGAAGTGGCCGATTCGACAAAAAAGAAGAAGAGGAAAAACTAACCTCACCTCTTCTTAGTCTTCTTAAATTCGCCTTCTAACCATGGTAGAGGACAGGCGGCGTCCTCGAGGTTGGAAGTCAAGTAGATGTTAAATGTGATTGTCCATATTGAAATTATGAAAATACATTAAAAATTTAAGTGAATACTAGTGAAAAACAATTGGTCCTTTTGTTTCTAAGCCGGTTAGAGGCCGGATGACAACGGATTTGTCGAATGTCGAATCCTAGGATTCAAAAAATAAACTTCATCTTCTAGGCACTAGAAGTGTTGCTTAGCAACATATATATTAATCATTTTGTTGTGTCAGTATGAGAAACGTAAACTTCTAGAGCTATTTCAGAACAAAAATGAATAAATTTTGAGTCAATTGTATCAAAGACCCTTTTCTGCAACTGTAAATAGTAATTTACGTAACAAGTCCGGAAAATACTGTTTTTTTGGATGAGTGGACAAAATTCTAGGACGAGCGTAGCGAGTCCTGGAAGTCTGCGAGTCCAAAAAAACTGTTTTCGGGCGTGTTGCGTACACAATTTTTTCGGCAACCGTGTAGAATAACAAATCAAAGAAACACATTTCTTTATTAGAACAAAATTTCGAACATTTCAATTCTTATTTATATTAATATTTATATTAAAATTAGAACAATTGTTAATATTGAATGGATTCAATTTGTTTGAAATGCTTGGTATATTTAAGTGCCTTTTGTTGAAGTCAGAACAAGAAGGTAAAGTTTCCGTTTCACATTGATTGTTTTCATCTGATGTTAGCTAATTTTATGTCAGATAGCTGTCAGTCGTTATTTTGCTGCTATGGTAATGATCAACTGCATTTATCAAAACCATACTACCAAGATTTTCATATTTACAATGACAACAACGAGGTGATTCTTCCCGGCCTAGTCCGGGAAGTACGTACTTCCCGGACTAGGCCGGAAAAATGCCACTTTCTCAAAAAAAATCGTCTGGAAAGTACGTACTTTCCGGACGGTTGCCGAAAAAAGCTATTATGAAATAAGAAAACGGCAAATCTCAAGTATTTTTGTCAAGTTTGCTTCAGACACCTGGTATATCCCAACATTGCTGAAATTATGCTCGCAATAAGGAATCGGTGTCGGAAACCGAACAGCCTGTACCTACATAATAAAAAAAAGTGAAGCCTTCAGACATCAGAGATTGAAAATATTCGTATTCGGGCTGATAATGAGCTGTATAACAGACACACCATGTGGGAAACGGAGCGCACGTCCAGGTGGATGTAATCCTTTTATTGACTTTATAAGCAGACACACCCCCGAATATTTCATCATGCCAAAGGCTCCTCCGTTATCGCATATTGAATCTGACAAAAAAAAAGGGCACTTGAAAAATTTCACCACGCTGGAAATGTTATCCGGGCCAAGTGAATAAAAAAAACCTGCTGAGAGATCATTTTAAAGAAAAATCTTTGAAAAAGTGTTTTGGAAACTGACCCACTATAAGGGACCATAGGGGACATCAAAACAAGCATATTTGTTTATTTGAACATATACAGGGTGCCCGTTTTTCGAGCTTAACCATCGATATCAACAAGTTGCATATTTGGATGTAAAATGAATAAACTGACCACCAAAGTTTATCAAAATAACGCTTCATGGATCTTATTGCAACATTTTCAACAGAAAAGCAGTTGAAAATCTAGTGACGTATGAACACCAAATTTTGTTTTTCAATTAAACACCATTTATATTTTGTTACTATTGGAAAGATAGAGCATAATTTTTTCTGATTCCACATATATATATATATATATATATATATATATATATATATATATATATAAATATGTATCATGTTATCTCTAATAGATTATGGAGATTTACGTTGAAATTCAGATTTTTTCCGGATTTCTTCAGCTAATTGGTCATATAATATGATCAGGATAGCTATGGAAATAGCTGGGATATCTGTTAACAATATATCAGTAATTAGTAAGGTTACTTGTCATAATGAGTTTCGAGAACAGGAAAAACTATGACATAAGTATATTTTATCAAAATAGGTATTAATATTGTTGAATGAGACAAAATCTCTCAAACCAAGAAAAAGAAAAACGTTTCAAATTAACGATGACGAACTCTATACAGCGCATGCCATACTTTCTCTAACCCGAGAGAGAATCAGGATAAAATCTGAATTTCAATGTTGAGTATCTCGAAATCCATCACAGATAACATGATGATTTATATACAGCCTCCGCAATAAAGTTCGCTACAAATGAAAAACAAAATGTATTGAAATTTCTGAAAAACTCTGAGAGCGGTTCAAATCAAATCAAACCAAATCAATCTATATAAAATGTAGAAAGAGAAAATAGTCTATCCAATTAGAATATCAAACATAGTTTGAAATGAATGTCTGGTAGACTACGAGCAGAAAACAACTACTTTCCTGGTAAATACCACGCAGAACATTGAATTATATCTGCTCGTAATCCATGCAACGATTCACACTGTGAATGCAGATCGCAAATGTTTCTTTCTTCCTAAGACGTGACAAATTCACATCGGGACAGGCACGCCTAACAACCTACAGACCGGTTTCGGGCTTATTGGCCCTCATCAGTGCAGGGTAGTTATCCGAGTAGAGACCGTAAGATCTCCACTCGAAGCGTTGCCTGTCCCAATGCACCTTCGTCGCGTTTATTTGACCGCACTGAGCCGCGTTCCAACAGACAATTGGAAGTGGCGACACCATGCGGCAGAAGAAAGAAACACTCCAGAACTAAATCTCCCAAATCACAGAACTTGGAAGTGGCTTATAGCTCGACTAAGCTAATAAATGAAAAATGGAAAAGCCATAAATTGGACTACAATTTTAGAAAGAGAAAATAGTCTATCCAATTAGAATATCAAACATAGTTTGAAATGAATGTCTGGTAGACTACGAGCAGAAAACAACTACTTTCCTGGTAAATACCACGCAGAACATTGAATTATATCTGCTCGTAATCAATAATTCAATAATTCAATGTTCTGCGTGGTATTTACCAGGAAAGTAGTTGTTTTCTGCTCGTAGTCTACCAGACATTCATTTCAAACTATGTTTGATATTCTAATTGGATAGACTATTTTCTCTTTCTAAAATTGTAGTCCAATTTATGGCTTTTCCATTTTTTTTATATAAAATGTGTTGATACCAACGGGGAAGCCAACGAGGAATCCAAAGAGGAATCCAACGAGGAATCCAAATGAACGAGGAATCCAAATGAACGAGGAATTCAAATGAACGAGGAATTCAAATGAACGAGGAATCCAAATGAACGAGGAATCCAAATGAACGAGGAATCCAAATGAACGAGGAATCCAAAATAAATCAAAAAAAAATATCTACCATTTTATTCCTTTACCACAACTGAGAAACATACATTTTTGTTTCATCTAGGAATGACTTTAATAACCTGAACCACATGAGTTTTGGTCAAAACTGTAAAAAATAATAATATGTTTTGTACCTTTTATTTTTTGTTCAATTTGTATTATATAGAAATATAAAGTTGTTGATGTCAAGTTCGACAGTTGTCGAAAGAAGGGAATAAAGTCAAGAAAAAGGTTGATGTTATTCTCTAAAATAAGCTATCAATCTTGAAGCTTCACTTTGTGATAAGTGTGGAGCTTATAGTGGGAGTATATTGATGCACATGAGCTTATTCAATATCCTCAACCCGTGAATGAAATGTAAACCAATCATTCTTCATCCTTGCAAAATTTAATATTTTTCGGTACCAAGGACAACATATTTCAAAATTTCCGCTGAAAAAGTTAAGAAGGGGTTCAAAATATAAGTGAAGACCCTGTACCATGATACGGAAGTTTCGATGAATTTTTGATAACACCTTGTTATCACTTGAAAATTTCAATAAACCTCATAAAATGCGGTATATCAACTGGTGCACCGAGGAATTTTGACGAGTCCAGCGATACCTGAGACGACGACGAAGAAGATGCAACAGAAGCGGGCAAAGATGAACAAAATTGTCGACTTTTTGGTCGTTTCCCCGTAGGATATGACCACCAAAGGCAGCCGGCGAGCACGTTCCTGATTTCTTGCGACAGAGAGCGAGCGACGTCGTCGAAAAATATGCCGCATCGGCCGTGGTGGCGATATCAAAGTCCTTCATCGGTGCTCGGTGGCAAACCTAATCAGGAATATATCGTTTAATTGGCGCGTGATGACACGCCGCCGATTGTATATGGAAAGCAGCGCCCATTGCGACAATCTCAGATGCAGCTAATTAGACCCATTATCAGCTAAAGACATGATTTCATGGAACCATTGCCTCGCTGGCACGTCCAATCACTGTCCTCCGCGCTTCTGCAAACTGTTCCCCGGCAATTATCTCGGTTTTCTTGAAATGTAGTTATTACATCTAAGGTAACAACTGCTTCTTCGCTTAATTGCTCTTCTCTCGGATCGCGTTATCTAATAGCGAACCGTATAGCTAGCCGCTGAACGCATGTATTTTTGTCTCAGGTGTTGTCTCCATAGGGAAATTATTTCAGCAGGGTCGTGAACTCATTAGCGCATCTAGTTTTTTTTTGCGGGGGGAGGGAAGTGTGTGCCAAATTTTTTTATCTTCTGATTGCACGAAATGAAACACGCAAAGAAAAAAAACTGTAGAAATTACTAGAATCGAATGATTTTTACTGGTTTATACAGTTGATATATGGACAGAAATTCTTTCCAGTGGACACTACTATATTGAGTCCAAGTAACTTACTGATCACATAATATTATAGTCAACTTCATTAGGAACACGGTTGATAAGTTACCATTCGTACATCATTGGAGTGTACATTGAGGAATAGTAAATTACACAATGGAAGAGTACACTGCTTCCTTGTATCAAATATTGTTTTTCTATTTTGGTTGTATAATGAGGTCATTGTGCAACGCAAATGCGTGTCGAAATAGCCTCTATTCCGATACGCATTTTTTATTATTCGGAGATTGGTATACAATCGAACTGTCAAATGAAAGTCAGAAGAGTTCGGCCCAGTTTACTTCTGATCGATTTGGATTTTGTGATATTAGCAGTGAAAAACTCAATGTTTTAATTGGTAAATTTCAATTCAGAGTGTAATTTCATTTACATTCACCAATAAAAACAATAACAACATTGAATTTTTCACCGCTGGTATAGCAATAAGCCCAAACTGGGCTTTACGCTTGTGCGTCAGATTTTCATTATTTCAATGACATCATTGTTACCAATCGAAGATGTTTCTGTTATTTATCGATTTCTAATCAACTTTTTTCTTCAATTCAATTCAAAATAGAAAAAATTACATATGACACACGTTTTATAAGACACGTTGTCGCACTTGTTCACTTGGAGCACTCCTCGCTTCGCTCGTCGTACTCCAACCAACGCGTGCGACAAAATAGCGTCTTATAAAACTTGTATCATAATATACTAATTCAACCGATGGGCACTAGTAGTTTTTGTTTTTTATTAAGTGAAATAAACTTTATGTGATAGATTGAAATGTAAATTGAGGTATAGTAAATTAGACAATGCAATATTCTCGTAAAATCTCTGTTGTATACAACATGTAAAATAGTAAATGAAGTGTGTTCTGGAATTGACAAGCATAATAAACCAATAGGTTCTTTCAAGAAAAAATTGAAAAAATTATTGTACCTAAAACAATCAACCCCCTTGTTCTCTATCGTAATGGCATAACTACGACACTAAAATCATCCTATTTCAATTCGTATAATCTGTATTATTTGTAAAATTTGTATTAACATTGTCTTTATTATTTGTACTTATTTGTATTCGTATCTCTCAACTGACACAGCTGATCTGTCTTGTAATTGGGATTTATTCTGTATGAGAGTACTTCTTGTATCAAATATTGTTATTAATCAATGAGCTGTAGTAGTTTTTGTTTTTTATTCAGAGAAATGAACTTTTATATAGTTGAAATGTACTACCTACAGACAGAAAGTGTCAATTCGAATCCACGTCTTTATTAGGTACCGGTAGTGGAATACTCTCGACCGTGATTTATTGTAATCCCTTCTTCTATATTCATTGATGGTATTACTGATAATAGAACAAGAAGCAAAAATTCTTCCTGAGCATTCAATTCCGAAGGCCTTCATGATGAGTTTTTGATCATTTTCAATGAAAAATATAGTGGTAACACCCATAGCGCCGCCACGCCGCTTTACTGATGTTGTCCAGTTGATCCGAAGTAGATTTTTCTAGTAAAGTTTTGATGTCTCTATTGATATTTTTGTTTATGAAAGATTGTTTGATTAGCTTTCTACTACACAATTCTATAGCAAACTATCAGGTTTGAAATTCCAGTCTCACATCTGTTAATTTTCTGCCATCCTTATACATTAATTAAATATAGTGATCACGAAATAGGTCTTTTGTCTGGGCGCCAACTAGCTCAGTCGTTAAACTAGATCTTAATAGTAAAGTTTGGTTTTGTTGAAATGGTTTATTCCTAGATTTTTTTACAAGAACCACAAGCACAAGAACAAAAGCCTGGTGGTGGTGACACACGTCGTGACAAGCAATCTCACAAACCCGCGCAATCCCCCTTTCTAACCCTACCTCTTCTTCCTTTTTTTTTTCGTTTGTCCTAAAATGGGAATTACTACGACATGTCTGAATTATTACATTGAGTAAGTAGTTTCGACAACAATAGGTACTCAGTTTCTGATCTGATGGGGATCTAGTCATCTCTTTTTGGAAATAGGATTCCAAAAGACTTTCATCCTACGTGTTCCGTGGGGCTAGCATATCAGAACCCATCCCGAGATGATTTCTAGATTAAATGGCCATTGATGCTAGCAGCTTACGACTAGCATGCACTGTATAAAATGCCCCTGAGTGACTGCATATTTAATAGTGAGTTAAAGTTCTGAGTGAAATTTTTGATTGAATTCGTGATCAAAATTGAGTGTATCCTCTATATTTTCTATTAATGACAATATTTATGACTTTGAGTAAATCTACTCAAATGAGGAATAAAATGAAGTGAATAACCCTTCCCAGGTGACTCCTACTCTATCCTATGAGTGAATGTGTATAGAATAAGGAAAATCACTCACTTTCAAGCGCTTTTACAGGATATTTGGTTAATCCAAAAAAAGAGGGGGTATACCAATTCAACCACGCCACGCCATTGCAGAATGCAGGCGCACAGACGCACTGCGCACTGCGGAAAGATCACAGTGACTATGTCCATATAGTTAAACAAAAAATGCTCCATATCCTGCTGATATATTTTACTTTAGTGAATATAGAATATGTTCTGTAGTGCAAGTTGCAAGTTCGACCAGGGTCATCTGGATATGAGTAAATTGGGTAAGTTGGATCTTAGATTTTGATGGTCACCATACTTGTTCGATTTGTTTAATGTTGTATTAATGCCGGTAAAATAGTTCAATTTCGTTTCTTGTTTCGAGTAAGTACCTACCCATATTTCTAGAGAAGGAATTGTATATATTTACCTAGAGATCTATTTACTTGCCTATAACCTACCTTCACGATCAAATTGTATCATAGCGGCCATTATAAAGCTAGCTCACCCGATATCGAGTGAAATCAATCTAAGTTTTCTCTTACAAGAGTTTTACAAATTAATATTGAGTTGAATGAAACAATATTGTCCCAATAATATCTGAATTTGGTTTAACAATAAATCTGAATTAATGAATTACATTCAATGGAGATGAAAATAGCTCTGAAAGAGGCTATTCCTTCACACCTTTAGGTATATTCTAATAAATTATCTCGAAATGAAAAATATGTTTAAGCTGAAAATATATTAGCTCAATTGGATGAATATCCAGATATGATGTGAATATTTCTTTATTTACAGATTTGCAAGTCATCAACTGAACAGTACAAGCATCAGCAAAAGCCAACCACATCAGCCATACTTGAATGCAGAAGACGAGAATATGGGCCTGATGATGTATGAAGGATATCGAATCGCTGTTCATGATACACCTTGTATGTGAATTGAACTATAATTATCATCACCATTTATGTATGAAAACTCAATATTGAATAAAAATTTTGATAATTTTGGGCGAGTTTACTCATTGATGATGAATATAACCTCAAAAATGATTGAAATCACTCATGAATGAAAATATTAATACTCATTTGATATTCTAACTAATCCACAATGAGTTGAATGTCACTCAAACAGAACTCAAAAATGAGGTAATATTCAATCAAAACTGGAAAAAATGAATCAATTCTGATCTCCAATTTTTACTCACCGAATCACCATTTCACTCACTGAAATGGAGTGAAATTTCAACTCAATCGGGTGTGGACCGAAATTGAGACATTATTGAGTGAGATTTGAGTGAAATTTCACTCATTATTTTTTTCAGTGTGATGCTTTGCTTTATGGCTGTCTGTTGTAGTCCTTCCGTCCACCAGACTATCATCACCTTACATCATTGGATGATAAATGGGCTCCAGAGAAGAATTTACTATCATCCGCAAAGATGTCACGGGACAGGAGAGACCTCTAACAGATCGTTGAAGTGTATAGCAGGAAGAAATTTGGTGCCAAAACAGTTCCTTGCGGTACACCTGCGTTGATGGCAACTTCAACAGATAAGACATCGAGTTGCATTTACAATACGAAATGGTGAATTCAACTGCAACGAATTCTTATTGAATGTTTCAGCAGTGGAGGTAGCTGAAGGATTGCCGTCATGAAATACTAGAAGTAACGTAGTGAAATTGTGATTCATCATACGGATATGTTATAGCTTGTAGGTATTTATTTTTCTATTTAATATATGGTCATTTCTCTGAACGGTTATCATTGTTTCTGGAAATACTGCTATACATTGAATGCTTTCTCAGAATACCGGAAGATGTTTTTCTACCTACCCAGCAAGCACAAAAACATCTCAGAGATGTTGAAAGTACGAGATTTCGAGACATTGAACATCCACTGCGATATCTTGTTCATACATGAATAGTACTTTTATATAACAGCCAATGTCCGCCACAGGCGTCCATTTTCAGGATGTCCTTGGGATATCACAAAGAGAACTCTTCCTAAGTTTTTTTGATAGCCTTTTCATAGACACAACAGAACATTTCCAAAGCGTTTAGTGTATATTGATTTGCATTGAATAAAACTTTTTTTAAGATCACTTTATATAGTCTTTTGCTATTCATTTGGACATTTGAGAAGAGATCTTCTCTCCTTTGTTTTGTTGGGATTTGGATTAGCGTGGTTGAAGAAGAACTTTTATTTTCTTGCCGAAGTTTCGAATCAGAATTAATCATCATCAGGACCCATTTAAAAAGAGCCATGATAATTGGTCTATTATAGTTTGAAACTTCGGCGCGAAATTAATAGTTATCTACTTCAATCACACTTACCCAAACTTCAACAAAACAAATGAAAGAACATTTTCAGAGATTACCAAAATGACCAGAAATGGTTAAAAAAACACTTATATAATTTATGAACACTTTAAAAATATATGAACACTTATATTGACTTGAAATATAAATTCAATAAATTTTATTCCATCTATAGGACATATTTTTAGGAAAGAAAGATTTCACATTTAACTTGAATTAATATACTAACCACCAGTAATGTGTAACCTAATCTTGGTTTTATAAAAGACTGTCTCAACAACATATTTACATTTTAGTTTTGACATAATCACACTATAATACTGAATGAGGAGTTATATTTTCACTAATTTTATATCTTACCCTCTGTTAACACTAACAGCATGTGACTCTTGTACTGATTTGTACAAAAATATACCAGAATACCACTCCACTCTGCACATAAGCTATTCCATATTGGCGGTATTTCCTGGATCAGAATCACCAAAGCAAACTGTTCTCTTCACCCCATTGTCTATGCTGTGAGGCTTCTATTTGATCTTTATTGATGGAAATGTCAGTTTTGTATTGATGTTTGTTCGTGAAATCTTATTTATATCTACCTCCAACTGAAAAAAAAGATGAAGTAACTCCGTTTTTTCGACTGATCTACTTATTCACTCACCTGTCCATCAAAATGATCTTCACAAAAATACTTGGTGGTTGTGATAGCTGTATTAACAGCAGAAAACCATCTCATCCTAATGTCTTTATTGTTCGGAATGGAAATAACAAAGTTTCTTTTCACAGTTATCGCTATTGTTCGAATTCACAAGAACTTTTTGAATGATTTTTTACAACACAACTGAGAACAATAACTTTAACCTCAATTTTCGTTGACTTGTTGAAGAATTTTTAACTAAGTTCAACTGTATAGGACGGCTCAAATGGGCTCAATCCACTGAACCCTTCATCCCGGGCGTGACGTCGAAAAGTATGTTGTATGACCTCATTGACATCCACAAGTAAACATTTTTTTGACCTCGCTAGTACCTCACCGCATACATACAAAGAAATGCCACACAAGAACAAAAACAATACTTTCAACATCTTCTGAAGACCTCTTAAGGAAGTGCATATTGCGTCCCAGAAAAACATCCACGTGCCAACATTTTCAGAACATCCCAAAACCTCCCAGGGATGTTTGTGCTCGCTGGGATACCTACATCTATATTACTTTTCATTGTGGTTTCGACTCATAAAATTCAAGAATGTTTGAGTTGCTTCTGATCAAGTGTAAACTGAATTAATTACTTGTACATTTTTTATCACTCATTGCGATTTGTAAGGATGTCTAATACAATTTCTTTACGTAATTTTTCAACATTACTTTCACAATGCCCTGCATTGCAGGTGGCAATTACACGCAACAATGGCAGTTTCGATGCAATTTGTAATTTGCTCGGCAAGCAATTAACTATAACAAGTATTTCGGAAGCGCGTATGCAAAACGCATTAATAATTGTAATGAAACTGCTCCTGCCCCATAATCACGAAAATATGTTTAACATTTTTTAGTGCCTTACAGCAAGTGGCGGTACGAAGAATGCCGAGAGCAAGGAAGCTTTTAAAACGATTTTTAAATCTCTTCTTCGTCACTAAGTAGGTTAAAGCGTTACTAAACAACCACACTTTCAAGCACCTGTCTTCCGAATATGTTAACGTTCGACATTTGGTAGCGAATTCTTCTTCTTCTCGTATGACTTATCTTGAGTGAAAAACGTTCTGTGTTTTTGTGGCTTCGATGGCTCCCATAAATCAGGAAGATGGAATGGAATCGTTTAGTTGCATTCATGCACACACACTATAAGAACATAATTGATGTATTTTCATTTCAACACGAACCATCTGCTGAATATTTGCTCTTTTTCCCCATCGTGGTACAATGAACCATTTGATATTCTTGATGTGTGATGTATAGAATTTAAATTTTGAATATGAAACATCACAGCAAAATATCTGCATGAAATATAGGCGCCAAAGACTGTGTCAAATAGAACCATTTTGCTAGAAGTTTTTTCATTTGTATCAAATAGGTTGACTGATTTACGATAGCTTTTTCAATCAATGTTTTCTGTCACAGGAAAATGTTCTTGCTACTGTCAATATATTTAGGTACAAATAACAACTATACTTTTTAAAGGTTTCGTGGATTATTTCAGGAAGATTTCTTTATTGTCGTGAATATAGATATGTTGAAATACCTTCAGTAGGGTTGTGTATATTGAATTTATTTCGAGCAGATGCTCTACATGATGATTGGGAGAATAGTTTTGAAAAGTTTGTTCACTTAAAAAAACTTGTACTTGCTCGCTCGCAGAGAGAATGATTATTTTTCTGATGATAGAGCATGCAATCCATTAAATACAAAACATATACAGTATATTTTGCCGATTTCTCTCAGTGATTTTTTATCTATCAGAATTTCCCGAGATCTGACGTAAATATTTCACTGATAGTGAGAAATAATCTGGATATTGAATGTGAAACTTATAAGGATAATCGAAAAGAAACAAGCACATATAGATGGGTAAATAAAGGAATGTTCTAGAAACTCTTCTAATTATAATAATAATAATCATTTATTCAAATCGGCAACCTAATTCACACACATGCAACATGTTTCAATTACTATATGTATAACATTAATTGGGTTGGTGGCCGAGTGCGCAAAGGCGCTGGTCTATGGGCCTGAGGGTCCGCGGTTCGAATCCCGGCGGCTATTGGAGATACTGGCCACGTTTATACCGTGCGCAAATTTGGTATTCTGACCAAATTGATCATACCAAATTCATACCAAAATAATAAGTTGATGCCTATTTACACCATATTCCATCAGTAAACAACTAGGTTCTGATTTGGTATGTTTGGATCGTTTGGTAATTTGATGGTTACTCAGTACCACTGAACTATTTGGGTTGGGGTCCGTGGAACAGCTTCGTAACACTGCTAACTGGCGAGAAAACGTCTATTGTCAAATATCAATCTCAAATATATATATATATATATATTTCTTTGAAGAAATCATCAAATGGCCCAAATGGATACTAGGGCACTGTTAGTTCAGAACGCCAGAAGGTGTTTACACCATCTTGATCACCTAACTATAATAGTCTGGTACGCAACAATTTTCGTTACCAAACCAAGCTGAGTACCTGACCAACTGTTCCGTTTACACCAACATGACCAAGGGTATTTGGTTGGTATAAAGTCATTAGTCTGCTTACCAAGAGACGGTATAAACGGGCCATTCATTTATTTCTACAGTATAGTTTAGCAAGAGGAGATAGGTGACCCCAACCGAACATTCTTGGTACCTAGGTTTCAATCCTTCGGACTCTCAACGGTAACCAGCCGAGTAGTGCTTCGGATGACACTTAAAAAGCTAAGGTGTCCTCGTCTTCCTTACTCATACAACTCCTAGACTTACGAGGGTTGCTTTGCAACTAAGTTGGCGGTTAAAAACACTTTTCAAACTAAAATCAGTCAGTAGAGTTTTTTACAAAGATTTTATTATTAACTTTTTATTGTCATTTTTTTTTCAATAAATGGTCTCATGTAATTTTGTTTGTAGATTTCTTTTATGTAGGTAAACAGAAAAACAGTTGAAGATCTAAAAAACAGTTATGGACACCAAATATATTTTAATTTCAAATGAAACACCCCATATATTTTGTTACTATTGAATGGAGTTGTAGGTTGTGATTCGAAATTGAGCTAATTTCGAGTTGTAACACGAAGTTAACACCAATTTCGAGTTGTAACACGAAATTAAGCTAATTTCGAGTGGTTCACTTCATAGGCCAACAATTTTAGGCCAACAACACCTAGGGTGTTTTTTTTAATATATGTTAATGTATTTTCGTTTAACATCATGTCATTGTTATATAGACTTTTATAGATCCATAATGCAATGTATTATACTTTAAACTGAATGAAGAATTTCGAAAGTGAAAGGAAAGTAAGCTAAAAAAATAAAATGTTGGTCCTGAGTCGATAATTCGTAGATTGATATGTCTAGAGGGCGGGTAACCTGAAATATGTGCATTCGCTGCAGCCTGACAGAATCTGACTCTAATCTTATAGCAGTGAGGCAGCGACACACGGGTGGGTCGCGACACCTGACGCTTATTTATAGGCCGGAGCGACCCACCGGTAACCCGCAATGCCCAATGGGTATGTATGTACACTGCGATCCACCGGTGCGTCGCCCCAGCGCGAACGTGTTAAAAAAAAACGCATGTCCGCTCCACGCTTTCGTACAGAACACCAACTAATTCCATACAGCATGGAACATTAACTATTGTGGCGACGTCTAGGGCTGAGTTCGCGAACTAAGAAAGCATCTTCATTTGCATAAAAAGTCCTAGAGTAGGAATGATCAAAGGTAGTCATCAAAATCTGCCATTTTCAGATGAGGATGTCGATTTTCAATTCAAATATTGAGAACATGTTTCAACTTTTGGAAACGAATAGCGCGACGTGTTTGTATAAGACTTCAACTATGAGGGACAAGCCCATCATACCACACTGCTCAAGCGGTCATCTGCTCATCGTTCATCTTTATGAATTCAATCGACTCATAAACGCCCCTCGCGATCATCGCTGATTAACTCGCACAGAATCATTTTGCGGGCCGGTTCTTCTTGAGTCCGCGGTGCACGCTGATTAACATCCCGATATTGATTGCTATCTGGCCGTTAATGACAGTAATGACACTCACGGACCGCGAGACGGTGTACAGCTGATTTATGAGCATGACCTACATCGCTCAGCACGCGTTCCGTGTTTCCGTGCAGCGCAGATGGGCGAACGCATCTCATTGTCTGCCAGAGAATATCTTGTTCTGTGCACCTGTGCTGAAATCCCGGACATGCGCAAACGTCTTCGGTGCCTTTTATTCAAACTACAGTGGCTTAATAGGTTACAGTGACGCCAATGGGCTAGCGGCCGCCATGTTTAGGCAAATTTTCTTTGGGTATTATAGGAGGAAAACACAAAATTCACGATTTTTGTGGAATTGGACTATAATTTATCGTGATAACATTCTGATCATGATGTACTATTATACTATCTTTATTGTGATTAATTTTTCAATGACTTATACCTTATAAATTAAGTAATATTCAATTTCGAGAATGCGAATATAACGCGGGTAATTCAAAATTTTGAATTATTCGCGGTAAATACGAATTTCAAACGATGCTTCCACACAACGTTACTACATTCCTAAATAAACTTAATTGATCAGAGTAGAACTGGTATTCGAGTTAAACGACGAATTATATAATATGAGAATGATGAATTGATTATATATGTATGTCTTGAAATATTCTTCTACATTCTACTTACCTCATTTTAAGGACATGTAAAAGAAATAAATAACAGACCACTTAACAATACATTCATTTTATTTTGAAATGATAAATACATATATAAAATTATCGACACTTCATTTATTTTTAAAACACAATAATATAAGTTGGACACATACATTTATTTCATTTTCTCATAGATTTACTGCCATGATTGTTGAATTTATTGACAATCTTTTTTTACTTGCTATCTTCAACCTTAAGTTCAAAAAACGAGTTTTTATTTTATTTTCCAAATTATGGCAAGAAGAGTTTGTTCCCACATATCCCCCTCAAAGTGAACATATAGAATATGGAACAATATTGTATAACACACAAAACCACAAAGAACTGAATAGTTTGTTGTTGCCAGTTATCTCGCATAACTTTGGCTGTCCAAAGTTTTCTTCTAGCTGGGTCTCTGGGAAAAGTTTCCATCAAAAACCCTTTAGCTGCAGAGTTTGTACAGTAGAAAACTGAACATCCAGGCATTCTTGAGTTTTAATACCTAAAAATTATACCACTTGAAAATATGCATATCAAACACTATATTGTAGGTTAGATAAACTTTTTGTGAAACAATTCACAACTTTCATAAAATATTCATAATATTGATGATTATAATATATATTAACACAGATATAGGAACTATACAACTATCTTAAATGGAGATATTCTCAGAATTGTTTGTTGTTTATTTTCATATTATAAACTTGTCCCCAGTTTCACTTTATACCCAACAGAAATACTTGATATTAGATAGGATTGAGGGACTTACCTGGGCATGTCGAATTCCAAGCGATTCATTATTCAAAATCCACGAATATACAAGAATTTGATAAAAAACACGATATTTCCAATGCTTCTATCACAAATTTAGCCTAAACATGGCGGATTTACATCGACCTTGAAACAACCAATAGAAAAGATGACATTCCGTTGTCGTCACTGTAACCTATTAAGCCACTGTAATTCAAACCATCAATAATCCGACATCAAGGCGAAATATAATTTTTTAATTTAATTTCAGAAACAAGTCCATTTTTGGTAATTTTGCACTCACATGCGATCTTTATTTCATGAGCATTTTAGTTGGAACCTACTCACTTATCTTCTTATCTTGACCTCATCAGATAGCCAAGCAGCACTAAAAGCTCTGAAGTCATACACTTGTGAGTCTAAGCTGACTTGGGACTGTAAACAGTCACTTTGATGTGGGTTCCACGTCACAAGGGAGTTGAAGGCATCGAGAAAGCAAACTGCCATGCCAAAGAAGGGGCAAATACACTCGGCCCAGAACACTTCTGTAGACTTTCCTTGAATGAAGAGGTTCGACGTTGGGAAGCCGATGAAATGAAATGCCAGAACAAAGACAAGCGAAAAGGCTAGTGAGGCTATATCGCCAAGGAAAGCTACAATATATCTTGACATCGAAAAATTATATTGTAAACACACCACTAATATTCGATCGAGTCGGAAATTTGCCAGAAAAAAGAGGTGACATTTCCTTTGAGATTTCGAATTGTGGCATGGCACATTGTAATCAAAACTCAAAACTTCATCATTTGAGATTTAATAACCATAATTTCAGTCCTATTTTTGATTATTCAACATAGATTTACCCATCGTAGCTCTAAATGGAAACCTAAAAGGCTGGGACTATAATTATTATTGTCTGTTCACTCAAGTTCCAAACGTCTACCAAGATTAGGTCGCTACAAAGTAGTAGTAGAATTTGTTTAATGCTCATTTTGTTCAAGTTTTTTCTCTCAGCGACCTAATTCTAGACTGACTTCATGTTCTTCTTTTTTTAACTTCAGCACATATATTATGTATTTCCTAATCTGAAATATTTTCTCTTAAACATATTTTTACTCATAAATAAGGACCATTACTAGTTTTCAGGAACAATAATACCATTACCACATTCCAAGGAGGAGAAAAAAAATGTTGGTGGTAGTCTCGTATTTTCGTCTCCTGAACAAGAATCCGAAGTCGAACGCTTGTTCCGTAAATACCCCATGTGACATCTCAAATGTCTGCTAGTAAAAACAAAAAATCGTTCTTCTATTGATTTAAACTCCACAATCTTACATGAAAATTTGCTTATTTTCAATACTTTTAAGCAGAATAATTCGTTTTACAACTTTAAAATTTTACAAAAGCCCGTCTGACCGAGTTCTCGATGGGTTTTTTTAATGTTTTGAAGGGCGTTTTCCAAATGTACTGTTGTTTTTTCTTGTTGAAACAAGTATGTAAAGGAACACTTGTGTGTTTTCGATGGCACAAATATATGAGATGTCAAATTCCAGCTTTCTTGAGTGGGTATGAAATATGTCTGGAGCAAATATACAACCCAACATAAGTGATTGAAATTGTATTGATTATTCATTCGATTGTTCATTCGATATGCCAATACTTTCAGTTGCCTCGCATTTCAATTTCCTGATTTTGAACACGTTATTCTTTCTATCATGTGACGATACACATTTTTAGCAGCCACATCACTAACATGATGTTTTTTTAAGATTCTTGATCAATGAATCGATGATATCGAACAATTCTTTGCTTGGAACAGAGCTTCGCTGTGCTAAAAGAAGCGCGTAATTCAGAATTCAGTAAATAAAAACGTTAGGTTATGCACAGTATGACACTTTGAGTTGAAAATAGTTCACATATATTATCAGAAGATAATCTCTGGCTAACAGAAAAAGTTACGTCATTTTAGGTGGTCAATACTAGGTGTTCATTTAAATCGACAATGGATTAAACATAATTTCCTGATTAGTTCAGTCATCTCCACTTCATGGTGAATTCAGTTGTGGCTGACACAGACACATTTTGTGAAATTTTGCAGAGTGATTTTACCCATCATATACTAAAGATTTTGTGAAAAAAATGCAATATGTTTGTTGTGTAAAATATGAAATTGATGTTTCTCTCTTTTGCAATGGCATAACCTTTAAGGAACTATTTTATTACCTACCTGACGAGTTTCAGCCAATCTTATTCAATCACCATCAGTCAAATAATTCTATTTCACGGAAAATATCGCTTCGAACAATCGAAAAAAGATGAATAACAGATGGAGTTTACGTCTCAATCTAGAAATTTTGTTTGTTGCTATTTGTATATTGCTTTATATAGTACCTAATCACCGAATGTGTTGTCCTTCTCTATATATAGAAATATTATCTATTTTCATCTTTGCGGCAATGTTTTTTCTAATAATTACGAAATTTAGTTGGGCCGTTGGGGTCCAAATCCACCGGGCCGAATCCTCCATACTTATACCATATTTCAAAAAATAAAAAAATATTGTTCTGGTTAATGTGTACGAACGTACGAAAGTACAAAAGCGTAAAAGGGCCACAGAGTTTTTTTTTAATTTTTCCGACTTTGAACTCGGATTTTTTTTGCGACTTCAATCTCGGATATTCCGACTTTGAATTTGGAGTAAACACTGTTTATCTCAGATATCAACCCTATATAGGCTAATCCTAATTGTGTGGGCACTGGTGGGTATTTTGAAAATGTAGACTTCTTCAGATGACAAATACAAATAGAATAAGGGTATGGAAAATAAAAAACGATCACTGTTGAAATCAACATATATTTTTTCAAAATCAATTCATACGTATATGTATAAGTCATTATAAACATTCAATATCACCTTGATTACATAAGTATAAATTCAAGATAATAATTCGATATTCTAATAGATAATAGGAAATAACAATGAAAGGCACCCAGTATAATGATTTCGAAATCATATTTACAAATTAAAACTAGACAATGATTTTATGATACAAAGAAATCTTTGGTTTCGAGAGCTGTATGAAGTTTTACTGAAAACTTTCGACTCACTGAAAATTTGTCAGTAAAACTAAGAAAAGTGCAAACATGAACAGTGCAATTTTTACAAAATTTTGTACACGTATTCAATAGTGGTCCCAAGAAAGTCATCAGAAGTTTTCAATTTTGATACTTCAAGCACTTCATCCTACTGGTGGTAACATTGATCAATATTTTTTTATACCTACTTACCAAGACTAGACTGGTCAAAGTCCCGAGATATTTACAAAAAAATCAAATGATTGTTATCAACATTTATATATTCATGGTCATTATCATCTCTTGAGATGTTGAAAAATTTCAAATTATTTACATATAATTTAAATCATAATTTCAATAATATAAAATAATTTAGTACGAACATCATCAAATAAGCGTAGGTACTATACTTTGGTCATTTTTGGACGGAATAAATTCACAATTATGGCTTTTTGAAAGATCATAAAATTCGGAATGCATTCTTTCAATTTCCATGGCACTAATCAAGTAATGGCATTAAAATATGGCAAACTGAATAATATTCTGAAAGGAGGAACGAAACCAGTAAGCGATACAGATTTGATGGTTTAGGAGATTTTGGAAGTAATACTATACTCTTCCTATCGAAAATCAAAAACCAGGTTTGGATTGAAGCTAGTTCTAAATATAAAATGATTGGAGAAGTCGGTGATTAAAGCGCAAACGACTCAGGAAGCTGGTATGACTAATTAATTCAGAATTTAAGCTTCAGGTATCTTTCATGATAACTCATGGTCATTTATAATAATGGAATTCCTATAATAATGAGCTAACAATACATATTTGAACTAGCTTCAACCTTAAAATAAAAGTTTTATCCCCATAGTTGGTCCGGTTTTTCAACTACGAGATGAGGCTTTCAATTGAATCTCGTATCGATTTAATTTTATTGTATCTTCAACAAATACACAAGATGAAAAAGAACAGTCCCTTATACAGACTTAGCTGAGGAGTTGAACATTGAAAGAATGCAGATGCAGACGGTCTCAGTATACATTCTCAAGCGTTTTCACTCACCTGACATGGTGATGTTATCAATATTCACATTAGGTGGGTTATTCACATTCGACACTCATCGTTGATGTAAGATGAGCTTTCAGTAAACTTCAAGATAAAGCAGAAAAGAATGAAAAGAATAAACCAAATATACAGTTTTTTTCAAATATTTTGAAAACGAAAAGGGTTATTGAGAGTTTTCTTTCACTATAATAATAAGCATGAAATTCAACAACTTTTCCTCAATTTGAACTTCTTCCTAGCTTCATATAATCTTACGGTTTTCGAGATAACAATGATGAGCGTCGAATTTGAAGAACCCTGTGTATATGTTTCTTCTGATCGCATGTAATGGAAGAAGTTAGATATACCATTCGACATATCGCACTTGGATGGTGAATCTCGCAACTACACCTTTTCCAGTTGTTTAGTTCAAAAAGCGTCAAGTTAATTTCAGAATAGTCACTTGTATTTCAGAAAGTATCAATTTCATTCCAGAATAGTGAACTGAATGTCAAAAAACGTCAAGTGTGTTTCAGAATAGCCTGTTCAATTTCAGCCACATCAATTGCAGGTATTTCAGAATAGTGATGAGTTCAATTTCAGAATGCGTCGATTGTATTTCAAAATTTGTCATTTGAATTTCAGGAAATAAATATCATTTGTGTTTCAGAAAGCGTCAATATCAGAATGGTCACTTATTGTATTTGAGAAAACAGAAGTTCATTGTGAACACCCTGTTGTAGTATTCTTATTTTCCATTTCTCTCCGAGAAATTTTGTGATTGCTAACTAGCTGGTTACATCAGAGAATTGGTAGCGGCTTTATGTTTATGGGAGCTCATCTAATATGTTCTTAAGAATGTAGCGGAAATGGACCCTAATTTCTTTATTTTTAATGGGACCCTCTATACATGATCATATTTTCAGATTTCACGCAAAATCCTTGATATATTTCATGTACAATGTCTTCATACTCTCTCATTGTCTCCATACCACGCCACGCCACGACTGCGAACTGCGCGACTGCCGGCGACTGCACTATTGACCAATCATAGTCACGACGTCAAATAATAGAAGACGCGAAAGTTAACTGAATTTCAACTTCGAACACCAACTGCGCGACGTTTCAACGCTGTTTATAACATTTATTGGAAACCTCACGCCTAACCTAACAGCAGCAAAATCGAAGATTAGTGGCCATGCAGTCGTGGTGACGACGTTGTACTGTCAGTATGGAGACTCAGCATTATGGTAAGTCTCCATACCAACGCCACGACTGCGAACTGCGCGACTGCACTGCGATTTGACCAATCACAGGCACGACGTCAAATTAGAAAGCAAGTTAACTGAATTTCAAATTTGAACAGCAACTGCGCGACGTTTCAACGCTGTTTATAACATTTTGGTAACCTCACACCTAACCTAACAGCAGCAGACGTTGTACTGTCAGAGTATGGAGAAATATTTCAAACTTTAAGTTGAAGATTGCATATGTAGGCCAATATTTTTTTGCACAGGATCATTTATATTCTATTATGTATCAAATTCTTCTTAGAAGAAGATCCAATTTTGTTTCTCAAATACAACTGGAAAAAGTGTAGAGCGCTTACATTATAGTGACTCTATACAAGACAGTGGCGACAATAGGGCTATAAACTTCGCCCACCCCGCCATTAGGAGGCAAATAAGTGCGCCAAGATTCGAATTACTTGCCTCCTCAGTGGCTTAAATCCTTCTTAAATGAAGCAATTGAACTCATCAGGCTTCAAACTTGAAACTGAAACGAAATATGCAAGATTTAACATGGCCATATGCACAAACCGAATGTTAGGTTATTTTCATAGAGGAATTGATGTATATAAATACATAACATTCCACTAACATTTTTGGAGAAATCACTGCACAAGAAGAATTAGTCACTAAACACCATATAAACCATATGTGAACAAACAGAAAATTTGCCTCCTAATGGCGTCTGGCGTGACAGCCAATCAAAACGCTAACGATTATTGTCGCCACTGTCTTGTATAGAGTCACTGTAGCTTACATCCATCCAATCGCGCCACGTTTCCACGAGACTGACATTGACAGCTGGAGCTGCTGCCACCTGTTGATCTTGCGTAATCCAATTTCAATGCCATACCGAATGATCCCTTCTCTTATTGATCCCGGCGTGCCCTGACCGTTCAACTGCTGCTGCTGCTCACCTCATGTTTGACGTCATCCATCAGCTGATGGGGTGATGGGCCGGTACATCCCCGACATGACAACCTCGGGGGGGCGCGGAGGGATGCTGGGACTCCCGGTGCCTCCTGAGGTCCACCTTCCTCTGAAAGGCCTTTTCGCACATGCCGCACGAGAAGGGCTTGTAGCCGGTGTGTTTGCGCATGTGCGTGATGAGGTTGGACGATTGGCTGAAGGCTTTCGAACACACGACGCATTTGTGGGGTTTCTCGCCTGCAACAAGGGGATGATTGAGGATTAGTTCTGGGGTGGCTCGAGCAACAACGGGGGAGAGTAGATTTGTTTGGACGAATTT